>KN716167.1:81120-108196 GCA_000816705.1 Dictyocaulus viviparus
TGAAGAGGTGATTTATAAGATGAATTGCATCAGTGTCTACTATATATATATGTATATATATACAGATATATATGTAATATATATACAGATATATATATATATGTATATATAGTATTTATTTATTATGCCTATTCACTCTACTCTGACAACAAATACATTTTTTATAGAGACGAGTAATACTAGAGTCAAACCACAACAGTAAGAATTTCATGGGACTAGATGTTGCTTTAGATATGCTATATCGGATGGGAATTCATCATAAACGTTTGAAAGGTAATCAGGAGAAATAAAAGAACAATGAGCATTTTTATCAATAGAGGCTTTTTAAAATATTTATAACCACTTTCTGATAACGAATAAAAAGTAAAATCTGAATTGCTATTTATGTTCCGGGATTAATTCTTTGAATTTCCTTGTTTATTATAAAGATTCTAAATTTGTTTCAATTGTGCTTAAGCACCACCGCAACTGCTTTCTGAATACTAATTTTTCAGAAAATTTGTTTTATAAGTCTCCAAAAACAATAGTTTTGTCTTTTCGTTTCCATCATTAAAAGTCATATAGATAAGTGCTCTGTTTTAGGGCCAACAGTTGATGCTTTCCGCGAACTAATTGCTGTACTTTGTGGCGGTATTCGAGGGCAGATCCCACGTCTCGATTCTTTAGCTAATTTTTCTGAGGTATAGTGGTGTTCGACTATTTATTACTGCTTTCGTTTTCGTATTCAATGACTACAGTCACAAGTTCAATGTAAAGAAATCAAAACTATGGTTAGCTCATAAAATAACGACAATTTACAATTATCGTTTGCTATTTATGTTTATTAGTGTGGCGTTTTTAATGAGTGAAGTCCTGCTTTAAGTAATTATTCTAGTGGATTTGGAGCTACAATGCTGTTTTAGTTGATTGCAATGCACACTTCTTGTCATTTAGAACGTTTTATACCAAGTGTTGGGATAATTAGGTTTCTGAGAAATCCTTTGCATAAACGAAGCAGCATACGTCTTGGTGTCTCACAAATTCTGCATTAGGTAACCAAATAGCTAATGTCATATCGACTCAATTTGTAAGCTCGTTTTTCCGTAGTAATTAAAATTGCTCACTGTTATAAACTCACGAGTGTCAAATATTGGTAAAAGAAACGTGTACATACTTTTACATAGAAATTAACAATATATTATCTAGTACCCTTATGGCATCTTCATCTGTCCTTCTCAACAACCACTCGACAGCAACCTAGTCTAAAATCCCTCCCATCCAATTTCATCCCCCCTTCTCACCTCAATACCAACCTTTGTTTACCGGCGTATGTGTGCTAGGGACGCAGTGTTGTTTGAGCGGGAAGGTTGAATTATTTTGTCCAAACAGATTGGTACGCAGACATCCGTTGAGGAGTTTAAGCGTATTTGTTTTTGAAATTTAACTTTGGGAAGTTGAATCTGTTGTTCAGAGAAGTCAGTTCTGTGATGAGGAGTCTTCAAGTGCCATAATCAAAATCGTAAAGACTATCTTAAACCCATGCAGCAACACAACACCAATGGTCCTTTCTGATGAGACCGTTTTGAGTGAGTAGTTATTCCAACGACTTTCTTAGAATCTTGGTGTTTATATGGATCAAATGTTTTTCTAATTATTGTTTATCTGAAATGAAATTTTTTTTTGCGATTATTATAAAATTCCTTTCCAGAAATAACCACAGTTATGTTCGAAATAATTTAATTACTTTTGTAATACGATGTGGTTTTTTTGTCAGAGTTGCTATATCAGATTTCTCTTTACGTCGATCCATATTAAGTTGATAAATAGGGATTTATATTAAAGATTATGACATTACTTGCTAGCTTAGTGGTGGAGTAAAAGAATTCATATTGAAGTTCTTTTTTTTATTTGTCGAAAATTTATTCTTACACATATTACATTTGATTGCAAATTTTGTGAATTATTTGGATATTGCATGGCTTTATATTCTTGAAATTCCATAAAGAGTCCATTTTTAAAGGAAAAATAACTGCCGGTATCTTGTTTCGCTTTTGGGGCGATAGGCAATATGCTTGACTCCCATTAGCTCATTTTGTAGTGCAATCAAGCGACTTAGAAAATTCCAAGAATTACTGTAATGGTTGTATGCCAACGATGGTTGATTTAGATAGCTGTTCTATTGTGGAGGGACCGTCACGATCGCACGCTAGTGTCGACGAAATAAGGTTTTATATATTATCCTTGCTTCAAGTGTGTTATAATCTGCTTTATCTGTATATTGATTTAGCGTATTGCTAAGTAGGTTTTTCCGAATTGTCTCATTCGTTGCACGACTATTGTTGTTTTTGTTTGAAATATCCTTTTTCAATGAAAAACTGAGTTTTTTAGTGTAAATATTGCGCCGAAGTCTCATTCAGGACGCTCGCCATTAAAGTCACCGACAGTTTCAAAACAAAAAAAAGGTATAGACTCTCAAAATAAATGTCAATATAATATTAATCTTAGTCCCTATGTTTTCAGAAATATATGCAATTAAAAGCAGAAGAGTTGGTAAGATGAGAACATCCTCTCCATCTGGTAGATTTCTTAAATGTCGTACTTCGCTTTGTATTTACGATTTATTGTGCACTTCTCTATACTTCTCTTTTTGTCCAGAAACTTGCTTTGTTTGTGAAGAGGACGGTGATCTTGTTTCATGCGGTAAAAAGTATACATCTGGATGTTTTTGCAACACAAAATTTCACATGAAGTGCATTGAGGTTTGTAATTATTATTCATCCATGAGACAGGGTAAATGTTGAGTTCTAGGAATATAATGCTGCGGAGTATAGGGTCGATTGCTTACGAAAAATTCTCGACGAAACTATATGTCCGCTTCACTTCTGTTCAACATGTTATCTGGAACGGTGGAAAACAACTTCCGTGCGAGGTGAGTAATTTCAAAATTGGCTGAAACGAATTTTAATTATAGTTCTTCGTTTGCTTTAACTTTTTGAGTTTCGATCATAACTAATCATATTCCGATTATTTCCTTTGAAGAGACTTTAAATATTACTATGTTTTACTTGTATTTTTACGGGAAAAAATAGTTTAAATTTTCAGTCAAAAAGTATATTAGAGCGAGTAACTAGACAGCAACTAGGATTGAATTTTCTGTTATATTTCAATCGAAATTGTACCAATTGTACCATTTATCATGAAAAGGTCTCACAAAATCTCTAGTAACATTGACACGAACTTTTTGTAAGTGGAATTGTCTTTTAGGTCAGCTGGTAGAATGCGATTCCTGTTTTCGTTCTTTTCATTTTGAATGTTGTCCTGCTGGTTTTGAAATTTACGAAGATGTGTTGACAGTAAGAACAAAGGAAGGAAACAGAGTTGAGGTAAGCTTTTCCTGCAGTTTATGATAATTTTTTTTTGGAAAATGGGTATAAAAGTTAAAATTTATTGGTTTTCAAGAACTACTTTTTTCTTTAACCTTAGCTTTTCTTGAACTGTTATGTTATGGCATATTTTATTAGTTACAACTATGGCGTATTGAAGGCTAAGTTACATTTCGGAACCACCGATTGTCAGTAGTAATTAAGAGCACTCTCAAATCATAAGGCGTGTTTTGACTAATAATGTTAAAACTGCATCGTTTTCCATTTATCAACCTTTTATTTGATGTTTAGTGGCCATTACTTTTAATTTGTCAGCTATTTGCAGATTAAGCAAGGATTTACTCGTTGTCATTCACACTGCGACATCAAACAAATTCCTATGATTGAAAACAAGCGGTCGCATTTGCCATTCTGTTGCGAGTGTGAAATTGCCGGTATTATTTGATTATTTTCTTCTAAATTTAGCTGTCGATGATTATCCGTCCATCGTGCCCTGTCATTTTTGCGATAAAAAAAGTATTCTGCCATAATGATGAGGATCATTTAGCTTTTGTATATGCTATGTTATATAGTGCTTTTCCTATTAAGGCGACGAAACATTGATGCGATGTTGTCTTTGTGTGAGGTCATTCCACGAGAGTTGTCTGACATTGAGTTATCGAGATTTGGATAAGGCTAACACAATGGATCATCATCCATTATGTGAGTCGTGCATACTAGGTGAAACTCTTCGGGTTGGACAAGCTGTGATCGCAAAATTTAGATCATCGTGAGTTTTTTTCTCTTTCTTTTGAACATAAACACTTAAAGAGAAATGTTTTTCGATATAAGTCCTCGAAGAAAAAGCGACTTCTACTTGTTTGTAACTTATCGGTGCATTTAGATTTTACGCAGCTACCATAACTAAGCTGGAGGATTATCCGAAGCGTTGCATAAAAATGTTAGTAGTTTTTGTTTATATTTAATTCTAGAGATCATAAAATAGATTTTCTCTATTTTGCTGGTTAAGGGTCTGAACTATTTGTAGGGACAAATATGGGAAGTTCTTCAACCAACCAGGTTATATTTCTGTAAAGTGGGCAGGGTGTGATAATCTGTTCCAATTACTGCCTGCCAGATGTGTTGTGCCTATGTTTACAGGCTCATATGAGCTAATTGGGAAGCGCGTTAAAGAGGAATCCTGTCGAATCGGTGTGTTTTAGTGAAATGTGAAGATTTTCTCGCACTAGCTTGTTTCGTTTTTGCAATATCACTGTTTAGCGTGGGAAGAAATGGAACACGACCTTGCTTTGCCAAGACCAACATTCGACTATATTCCAGAAAAGTATACAAAAATTAAGGTACTACTTAACAAATTGGAGTATCAGTCCTATAATCGACGTTTTCCTAAATACATCAGCACTCTTCATAAACTTTGAGAGTTTGAATTTCATGCCTCTTTTGTCCTCATGAATCCAAAAAGATTTTTTAGACATCTGTATACCATCCAAGTTGTCCTAAACCACGACTTGATGGCTGTGAGGAAAGCGATAGTATGTGTGATTGTCCAGCAACAGAAAGCGATCGATGCGGTCCAAACTCAAAGTGCACCAACCGTGCAATATTGCAAGAATGCCCCGAGGTATCAAATTGTATGCAATATAGACAGTTTGCACAAACTGCTTTTCAGTCGGTATCTTGAAAATAAATGCTGTCAGTTTTGAAAGAGTGAAATAGTTAATGGTTAGTAGCGAATGATATTTACTGGTTTTATAACAAAATAAAATGTCAGCAGAAATTCAAAAGAAAACCAAAGTAAAGGCTAACAAATTGGAGAACTGTCATTTCTTTTCCAACTGTTTATCCATATTTCAGGCATGTGAGGCTATTGGTAGTGGTTGCAATAATAGAGGAGTATCCCGGAAGGAAGTGAATCCTGCTATGGTGATACGCGAAGCACCAGGAAAGGGACTGGGAGCTTTTGCCGTGCGAAATATTCCCAAGGTATGAGCTTCCTAGCTATTCCTAGCTTGTCTTCTTCCTTGATCACTATAATTTTCTCAGACTTTGATTAAATCTAATATAGAATCTTATAAGATATTTTAGGGTTCATTTATAGCTGAATACGCAGGAGAAATCATTAGCAATAAAGAGATGAATAGAAGAATAGCTGAGATTACTGCTCATCGCAATGTTGAGGAGAAGCACTACATGATGGCATTGGATAGCCAGCGAATAATTGACTGCAAAGAAAAAGGGAACGATGCAAGGTTATATCTACCAATAGTTTAGATCTCATATGGTATTCTGCGATCCCAAGATTTCTTTCTTTACTGGTTGGTTTGAAAATAAGCTTTCCAGGTTTCTCAACCATTCATGTAGTCCAAATTGCAAAGTGGAAACTGTGTATGTTGTTGTTAGCAAAACGAAGCGTCCAAGTGGTGTTTATGTTAAGGTACTAATATTTTGATCTCACTATGTTATTCTGTAACAGTCGCCTTTAGTAAATCTTTTTTTTAGTATGACAAGCGCATCACCATTTATACAACGGAAGACGTCTCTGCTGGCAAGTTATTTATTCCTACATATATATATATATATATTTATTTATTATTTTTTTATATACTCGTTTATTTACGTATTTGATCGATGTTAGTAAAAAAAATATTTGAGTACTGGTCTGCGACTCTGCTTCTATCCTTAGTTATGTGTGTTCTGTTGGTTAATTGTAGGCACGTAATATCAATGAGAGGCGTTTATCCACATATTTATATAAGAAAATGTAGTTCAAGTTTTTATTTGAACAAGAACTACTTTTTGTGTTGGGATAGATCTTAGTTTTACATGGAACAAATCTCTCCTTCAGGATTACATTATAGGGTCAGAGTTGTGTTTCAATTACCAGATGAGGCAATACAATATGGGATGTCCATTACCTGATTGCAAATGCGGTGCACCAAATTGCACAGGTACCTTGGGTGCCATTGCTGGACCAGGTTACGTTGCCTAGTTATCTTTCTCCTGATTTTTATATATAGATTTCACATACATTTTAGCAGCTGAAAAAGTCGACACCGATGCCCATGCAGCTGATATAGCAAAGCAGAAACGGAAAAAGCGGCGAAATGATAGCCTTTCTACTCAAGAACTGCTTGAGAAAAAGAAAAAGCCCGCAGTTGGGAAACGGAAAACTGTCTCAGACAATTCGCAGCGTTCGTCTTCTAATTCCCGCAGTCTTGGACAAGATAAAAAGTCGGTCTTGGAAGGACGACCAACCGTGATCTTTAAGAAAGCTCTGAATTCTTCTAAATCTCAGGTTAAATTCAGTATGAATGGTAATTTCATTTGTTTTGTTTGAAATTCGGAATTCTAGGTACAAATTCGAGATTCGCCTTCGCAATTACGTCGGATGAGAAGTCGCAGAATTAAAAAAGTGGAGAGGATCAAAGGGGTTCTTCGTGGAAGTGAAAGTAATATATTTATTACGAAGCATAATTCAGGCCTTTCTAAAGTATAGTTTTTTAAGATTCAGATGTTGCTTCTGAGAATGTTATCGCAGAAAAGCTGCTTAGTAGAGCATTTCTCAAAGGAACGGTAAGTATTGAGCACATTTCCTAAGAACTTTGTTGTGAGTAATTAAACTATTCAGTTGCAGGCGTTAGAAAGATTTCCTAATAATGCGTCTTCACAAAGGCTTGACGATGAAACAATACCAAGGAAGGCTAACGGTGTGTAACAGCTCTGATATATCTATTTTCGGATAGCGTATACGTATTATTTCGTTTATACAGGTCTAAGGCGAACTCGTCGTTTAGCAGAACTTTTTCCATCCAATGGATCTCTATAGGCAAAAGTAATCCAACATCTTTTATGCACTGATTCTGTTGTTTAATTTTTTATACTTTAGGGATTAGGTAAATTTATTCGCTTTATCCTATTGTTCTAGGATTTGTTTTATTGTCTCCTTTGTTTATCACTGGAATCTACCTCAGTTTACCTTACCAGGTCATTGATTTTCTTTCATGCTAAATTATTCCTCGGTCTGCCACATGGATTTGTATTGACACAGTTCGCTCTAATTTTTATGTGCAAAAGTTTAGATACGGTTTAGTTTGTAAACGTTTCATTGTGTCATGTATTGCACTTTTGTATCCATTTGTATGGTTGATAGCGATCTCACATATAGGTTACGCTCGCTGTTTTCTACATATCTATTGTTTCTTGACTATCTATATATGAATGCAAGGCATAAATTCTAATATACTACATATGTCTTAAGTAAAACATATCATTAATATTATTTGCTGTACATACAAGGAGTCACTGATAAACTCCGACAGATTAGATTAGCAGCATAATTTGGTGAGTCGCATCAATTACTTGCGTATTTATACGATTTCCATTTTGCTTTGGACAGTCTGGACTTTGGTCTTTTCATGTTCCTTATTTGCCTATGTTACTCGCTGAATTGGATGGTTTTCATCTAAAATAGGATTGGTTAAGTTTGGTAAGTGTACTTACGTAATATTAGGCTCGAATATGATGTAAGTAGTAATAAGCTAAACGAGGACAGGAGTTTTATCATAGTGCAAATTATAACCAGAAGAAAACTACTCTTTACATTATTCGTTGTGAATGATCCATAATTTTTTCATATATGCAACTCAACGTAGAAAATTCCGTTTTTCCCGGCTATAGTGATATGCTTCCTTCTTGAAATTAAAGATGAAGATAATTCGCAATATGTAAATTATTGCGTTGAGGACTTTTTTCACTTCAAAAGTGCTCGTTATTTGCTTCATTTGAAGGAAGAGGTTTGTTGTATAGAGCTTTAAGCAAAGTGGATAAAGCTTTAACAAGTAAAAAAAAGCGAATGGAAGACTAGTAGTGAGCATGAATGGGATAATAGCATGAAATGAGGCATGAGAGCAAGGAATCATATATATAGGAGAGTGAGGTTTCAAGGTCTGTTAAGCAGTTTTCTATGAAGTGTGTGAGATCAGTCATTGTTCGATGACTTAGAGTGTGAACTTGCTGATGACGTATAGCTAGTTGACGATAATGGGTTGTTTGGCTGTTTCTCATCAGACAGGTTGTCTTCATCCTCAAACTCGGCACTATCATACTCCTGAAGCATCCAACTTATTCCATGTTTCCATATAGTTTTTTTTTTTGGAAAATAAAAATGCAATGTATTGATCAAATTGCTCGAACTCCTATTCTACACGTACAGCAGCAACAGAATGTTAGGGATACTTTGTACAGTGTTGTACCAAGGAAATTAATGGATCAAAGAGTCTGGAGCTTACCTGTGCTGCATCATCATTTACTCTTGACTTAATAGAATATGTGCCAGCAGATACATCTGAATCCTGTCTTTCAGTTGGAATAGTTGTGTCTTTTCTGAGGCCCTGAATGTCACACATTGTGTTAACTTGTCCTTTAAATATCATATAGGTCTCAATATGGACAAATATCTTAGCAAACACGCCCTGAGGGATACACCACGTTTACGGCATCATCATGATTTATGGAACTGATTGAATGCAAGTGTGGTCTTAACAATGAATCAAGGTGACTATCTTCTATCAGTTTTGTGTTTCTTGAATCAGGAGATCTAGTACCGATTTACTTATATTAGAGTGTTGTGCTTTGGTTTCTTGGACAGTAACGAACGAGGTCCAATCCCGCGTAATGATGTACTTTTAGGACTAGACGCTCCTAATTTCATTAGTTATTAAGCATTCATTCAATGCCATTTTCAAAGTATATCTTTCTAAGTAATGTCACCATTATTGCATTTTGGTTATAGTTTATTCTAAGTGATTATCTGTAAAAATTTCCCATTTATATAAATACCTGGATAGTTGCTGCTCCAAGTTATTTTTCTATCATCAATACAAAACAACAACAAAAATTTCTAATTACTGAAAAGAAAAATACTAAATGAGTTCTCATACCTTTCCAACTGAAGCCATTCTTTCGTCGTACTTTCGAGTAAACATCTGTTTTTTCGCGATTATCGATTGCCGTTCTAAAATCAATGGCCGTTCGATGACCCTGAAATTTTTTTTCGCATATTAAAATAATAGTAAACAACAGAGGTCAACTTGAAATTAAGAACCTTTGTTGCATTTCAAGCAAATATCGCTCATAATCTCTTGTTGTTTCCATTGTGTGCTTTCTGAAATGAGATCTATCGATTTCCAAAAGTTGAAAAAATTACGTTTTTTGTATGTAAGGTTTTGATCTTCAATCAAACACAGATTATGAGTTCTCAATCATCATAACTGATTTATTATAAGGTTGTCGTATGAGTCAGAAAACATTAGTTCTGACATACGTTAAGGTGCTGAACCCTCAGACAGCTTCTCGCCTCTCGTGGTTCGGAGCTGTTTTTAGTGTTAAACTGTGAAGTATTCTGGTTCACATTGCACAACAGGTTTTCGTGTCGTGAACTACTGCGACATTTACAAATGGAAGCATTGACAACAGCACAGTACAGGATTTGAACTAAGCTGCTGAAAACTATGTCACGAATTGCCCTCTAGTCCATTAAGTGCTGAAGGCTGCCTGTGGTAATCAGGTCAGAGCTATCATGTGAGCTATCAACACCTTATGAACTTTAAGGCTGAACCAGCTGAAAAACCAGCCCACCAAGCCTCAAAACGTCGCTTAGTGGGCTCTACCATTATGACATAAGGCGAGAAGTCAATTTTGTAAGAGACGATCAAATAAGTTTTTTAGTTTATAGGGGACAAAATGTGCTAATCATACGGTGGAGACGACATACCGTGGAGACGATTTACCCTATGAGGGAGCCGCAAAAAATTTTGTTTGGAAATCGATATTTACTCCTTTCTAACAGATGCACAACGCATAGAATTTCGCTTGATAGCCTTAGAAGAGGCTAAGAGTGTTTGTTTTTGTTCGTAAGACTGTATCAGACAACGAACGCTCTTGTTAAAGTCCTTATGTGCGATGACGGTTCCACAAGCTTTTGTCGAGCACCTGTTCAACAATGCTCATCTGGTTTAACGAGGTTCTGCCTCCTATCTTACCCATATTCACTCTCTAGCCCATGATGCAAGGGAAATTCCTTACCAATTATTATTCCTCAAGTGTTGGTTGTGATAAAAGTGAATTAGACACATTCTACAGAAAGCTGAAAAAGAAGAGCGATAATAGAAAATTGCTCATGAATTTGTTAAAAGAGGCTTTCAAGCGAGAATGGGTGTGTGATTAGTTAATGAAATATCTATGTTGAAATATAAAAAGTCAACGGTAACCTCAAATAGTCGAGTTATTATACCGTAACGTTAATAAGCGACCTCGTCTTTGAATGTGTATTTTGCTCGAGGCTAAAAATGATTCGAATCCACCTTTTCTCTGCTGTTTTTCTTTCGATCTCCTCATTAACATTTGCTATTGATCCAATCGATGAGAATAATTTCAAACGATTCACATTAACGTTGTCTTTTTTCTCTTCCCAAAAACGTTGCGACTGATGACGATCCATATGGAGTTTTTCTTGATGTTGTCTAAAATATTTCACATCGTTTTTAGTTAGTCTCATTCAAACAGTACATAATTTACTTGATTGCTTGTGAACGAATTTTTGAGGAAAACGTTGGCCTAACAAAAACGTTTCCTTTCGATATTCGTCGTACGTCTTTAGGACGCTGTTGTGGTGGTGACGATGATTGGCACTAAATCAATAAATCAATAATTCTATGATCTGCACCAGTATGAGTATTTTCGTGAGTTGCTTATACTATTTTGTTCTGCAGTATATTTGTTATAGTGATTATTCTAATAAGATTTTTATGCCATCGTAAACATTATCACCATCTTTTACAGTACTACTTTTTCTTTAGCGTTCAACCATTCCTTCACTACTGTTCTTAATGATTTTTTCTTATGTAATGGGTTACAACTAATATAGTATTATTTTTTAAGTGGTAGAAAAAATATACGACAAGGAACCCAATGCAACTTTTTACCTTTCGATGACGTTGGGTTTTGTAACTGGTTAAATTGAAAGGCTTCGGAATCGTTACGGGTTTATGAGGGGCATTCTTCAACATTTCATCTATCTGAAACGTGTTATCGTAAATTTTGAGTCAAATTCAAGTTAAGCGTCTTTCAAAGTATCATAATATCAAGCTCACGGTTATCTTATCGTGAGAAAACAACTCACCTCAGCATGTAACTTTTGAAAATTAGGCACTTTTTGGCGACTGAGCCGCTTTGTTTTTCCTTCTGAAGCACAATTGGAGTGTCGTATTTTTGTAGACACATGAGTTCTAATTGTATGTTCCTATAAGAGAATAAAACAAGCTTGTTAGAATAACTAAAAGCTAGTGGTGCAATAGTAAGAGGTGCTGGTTCACGGAAAAGGTTTCTAGTTCAACTGCTCAACTTTAATAAACAGGCCTTCTGTAAATTTTACGTTTTGTAAATAAGTGTAAGATTTGGTTGAAGAACTTGGCTTGATAATATTTCTTTACTGGAATTTACAAAGATCTACATATGCATTCAATTACTTCATGTTGTTTATGATATTTCAAAAGGTCAACTTCTGGAATGCTACAAAAATACTGTGCAAAATAAATTTATATAGAATACCCTGACATTCGGAGGTGATTTCGCACTCGATAGGAGTTTCACCGCCCTCTGACTTGCGCTTCGTGCTCGACGATATTCAGGAAGTGCTGATGGCGGCACGTAAGTTGATAGTGGTACTGGTCTAGCTATGGCTTCAAGAAATATTCATCAGTGGTTTATATTGCTTCCTAATGTTAAATATAGCATTATTCAGAAACATTTCACTAGTATTTTCGACAATAAACATAAAGAACAGCAATATTTTCAAACATTTTGAAATGTATTCAACATGGTAGTTACTCTCTCTGATGAAGATCCTTCTTTTTTACTCATTTTTACTCAAGTTCTCAAGTTTCAGCGATTTTGGTACTGCACGATATTCATGGAAATTTTCTATCTGATGCAACGAATACTTGTTCATATCAAACAGCTTCATCTTGTTAGACCTGGTGGCACATGAATGATGTCGACAATAGGCATGTATTTGATACATATTGATTGGTCATAGTGATTTTTTTTGTTTTTTCATTCCATTACTATATTCATAAAAGTATATTACATATAAGCAATTATTATATATTTGAAAACTGGACCAACCTTCAATATCACCCATACTTTTCGATTTTCGAGACATCACGCCTTGTTCGAATTGCTTACGTAAATTTATTGCTAATCGTTTACGAATTGCCTTAATATGTCGTATATCATTAAATGAGGTATTAAAATTGCCGCGGTAAGAATTATGTAATTTACATTACAAAAAAACTGCAAAACTTCACTCATATTCCTCAAAATGAGTTAAGTTTGACTTAAAAATGTTAGAAATATTTATTAAAAAGGTAACCTCTATATAAGCTTGATCCTTTATCCTTGGATTCGTGGATACATATGTTGATTTTGGAACAGCATGTGCCACAAAGCTGTAGTAGAACAAAGAACAATTCATGGATTACGGTAGATGATTCGCTATAAACTATGTTCTACCTACGGTTTTGATTTGGCGGTCTGTTGTTCTTTTTGTTCGTCTTCTTGTTTCTTCTTGTTGATCATTTCCTTCACAAATTTTGTAGAGAACGTGTTCACTATTGGTTTTCTGGAATAGGAATTCAATGTAGACCATCTATGTGAAGTGGAAATAAGAATATTTTTGACAAATATACGTACTATTTATAATAATATAAATAAGTTGAAACTTTAGTCTAGTAAACTCTAGTGGATCACTCGGAAAGCCTACGAATCGTTTCCTCAGATGACAACCATTCTGTTGCGCTTATTGATTCATGTGACGCATGAGTGATGGATGGATATGGTTGATTATAAGCATACTGTGCCGATGTAGTCAATTTGGCTAATGCTCAATATGTAAGCTCAGTCTACTGTAGAGTGGAAAGCATACATGAGTACAATGTCTAGTTACTTTGAAACAGTTCCGCAAGCTGAACGTAAAAAGCAATGGCAAGCTTCTGAAAACACTCTACATTATCCTGACACCGCGTAAATGTCAATACAGTCTTTGTCGCCTACGTTCCATCATCGGACCACTATGGAATTGTCAGCTATGGAACAGAACATTTATTCTACAAGGTCATCGTTATAAATTTCTACGTGGAAGATTGGACATGGAATAACATATGAAGAGCGTGAAGTTAGACCCATTAAATGGAATCCAAGAAATAATGTGCGCGACTTTTTGAGTTCAACATGACAAACAAAATGATCCTTATGAATAAGTTACAAGTCTATTCGCCCTTAACTCCTTGATGGCCGTGAAAGTAGAATAGAAAGTGCTACAGTGAAATTGACAGTGCATAGACTTTGCTTAAGGCATTTAGTTCTTATCTCGAAGTTCCTCTTGCATCTGACCGCCGCTTCGTTCGTAAAGAATAGCTGGATCTCAGGAAAGTGGTGCTCATGAAAACGGATAAGTTTATACTGATTCGGCATTGGATACGCGTTTCATGGCTCCACGTTTAAAGATCGTCTGGAGATTCTATTTGAGGAGGATCAGTGGTCCTTCAATATAAAGGTGCAAGAGAATAAGTGGATCAGAAAGATTTTTGAAAAGAAATATTTGATATGGTTATTCTTTTTAATGTAAATAAAAGCTACTAACGTTGAAAATATACCGAAATATTAAAAATTGAACCTTGAGCAGAATTTGAACGGTTTAGGGACAGTGGTTCGTGATATCGAATCCTGGCTCTGAGCAGGAATCATCGTTTCCTGCTTCGCTGAAGATACTGAAGGTTGTGGAGTTTTGTGTGACTCACGAAGCTCAACAGACGAGATGGAACGTGTTGGTTTTTCTGCGACATCTGAAATTTTTCAAAATGCTGTTCTTGTTAGTGAATTATAACATATAGAAATATCGTAATCTATAAGATTTTATTATTGCATTTAAATATAATTAACGTTTTTTTTTTCTCTAAAGTTACAATATTATTTCATAATCGAGACTCTTTAGATTGTTTCTCAGACGTTGTGGACGGCGATTGAACGTAGAGAAACTGTCACTTCAATACCTCAGTTTCAATTCGTGCTCCGTTCCAACTTTAATCTGTTTTCAACTTAGGTTCTCCCTATATACATCTAATGATTCTTTAAGGATAAATAAAAACAACCATTGTTACCTTTTCCGGTGTTTCTCGTCCTTTTGACAACCTCACATCTTTCTTGTTTTTCATCAGGAGTATCTCTGAATCACTTTCAACTTTGAATTTCTTACCTCAATTTAAAGGTCAGTAGCATTGATAGAAAACGAATTAGTTGAATCTAGTACTTACTAACTTACTTTCACTGCTTTACTAAGTATATTTTTTTCCTGGAAAATCGATTATTCCAATTACATGAAAGGCTAAGCAAAAATTTGCATAGTGTTAATTTTGTGTGTTAAGATTGAAAAAAAAACTTCCTGTTTTAACAAATTTTTCTAGCATTTCTCCATTTAGTTATAAACCTCCTACCGAAAAGCTTTGTCGTCTGCTCCAAATGATACTTGATCACTTCGATAACTGGTACATCCCTTATTCCTTTTACTTTTACCTCTTGTAGTCAGACGAAGGATATCTCGAGCATCTCTAGCAATCGGTTTTTGTACGGTTTTTTCTATTGGAATGCATTTACAAGTGCATAGACATGAAGCTTGTCGTTTGCATCCGTAAGTAGGATTTGTTGTCGTACAAGATGTTGTGGACGTATCTTGAATTCGAGCCAAAAAGTCACTTGTTTCTTTGTGTTTCTTGCGGAGATATGCTAATTTTTGCATAAAAAATGAGTCATCCAGAAGTGTTTGGTCCTAAAAAGTAGTCATTAGACCATTTGATTTGGAAAATTGAGTTTAAATTTTAAAGATGAGTGAATTGATACGTAAGTTGCTGAGGTAAAGGTAAGCGGAACTGATAGCCTCAGTAAACAAACTCATAAAACATAGGTTCCAAGCGTTCTCATTTTGCTCCAAGTTCTTAAGCTTTTTAACGCATGTATACTATTATGTAACAGAGTTTCTGTCTAGTACCCATCAATGCGCAAAAGGCATAAAGCTTACTCATCGTTGAGTTACATAACTAACTTTTTTTACTCACTTTTTTTTCTTGATTTAAAAAAAAAGCCATGAAGAACCTCTTCTAAAGCCTGAAGTAGGTGTTGAGTAGCTGATAATGTTCGATCTATAGACTCCATACTATATTAGATAATTTCATTATGACCAATCAACCGAATCTGCTTCCTGAAAAATTACTATTTATATTGATTAAAAAATTTCAAAAATACTTAATAAATTGGAAGATTAGTGGTCCCGATTAATGTTTGGTGCTTTTTTTTGTTCACCTTGCAAAAACCAACAGGTGTAAATATGAGTACTGAATAAATTATAGAGGTATTTATAGTATGAGAAGTTGATTTTTGATTTTTAAGATGAGTGAATTGAAATATAAATTGTCAAAGGAAAGAATTAGAACTGACAGGCTCAGTAGATCAATTCTTAAAAAAACATACTTTTACAGGATTAATGATTATCGACGTGATAAGGAACATCATGTATTTAAAATAAACGTGGTGCTTATGTAAAGGTATCTAATTAGTTGGTGGCGCAGTGGTAGAGGTGTTACAGTGACACGCAGGCCCAAAATCAGTACGAGGATATCACCAGGTTTACCAAACTCGCCATCTCTGAGAGGTCGGTATGTTGGTACCAGATGAATCTGGGTAACAGAACTAGCACTGACTTATTAAAGAGTGGTCAAGTGAAGTCACCATGTAGACCAGCCTCGCATACAGTCACCACCACGATATCATGTTGAACACGGATACGTAGGTGCGTTCCGCCACAACTGATTGATCAACACCAAAACTTGTCTATCTTACACATTGAACTATGAGGATAGAAAGAGCAAATTGATTGTACGTGTTCTACTTAAGTGACATTTAAATACAGAGCGTTCTAAATCTTACTCAAATATACTTCTTACCTACCACTTAGAAGATTTCCTCAAGAACTCATCTAGAAAATGTTATAACACGAGTCAATAACATAGTTGAACTAAACTGTTAGCTTTACAATTCTTCCTGTCACATCGTCTTCTGATATTCCATTGACTGATATGGCAAAAATTATCGCTGTCCTGGAAAAGTCCCATCTTGAATAAGCAAATTACGACTTACGACTTTGGCGATTTCTTTGAAATGTTTACACACGAATAGTCGGGGTTTGGAGATGATGATCAGTTTTTAGTAGTAATAAAGCGATAAGGAGGGAAATGAGTCAGCATCCCTCAATGCACCACTGAGTTCATGCACAGTTTATTCTTTTTTTTTTGCTTAAGATTGCACTAGAAACCAGGTAAGAGAACGGAAGAAGTACTTATTCCTAGGGTTGAAGCTATGAATTTATACACACTGCAAAGCCTTAAGATTTTTCCGTAGCGCCTTACAAATTCCGTTATTGTGGTCAAAAAAAAATTGTGCATAAATACAACATGATAAATAAAAACAATAGAAGATACTGAATTGACGAAGTGAAGTGATGATGTCGGTAAGCACTTCCATCTACATCATCACCAACTGACCAGTCGGTTGTGGCGCGCGTTGCCTCGGTTACTACGATCAACCTCACATGTAGAGTACTTTTGACCAATATATGCACTGCAATAAACCTTACCAATCCTTTGAGTTGATGGAAAATGGAAAAGTATATGCTTCACGAGCACTAATTTCTTCCTCTTCTTCAGTCCATAGGAAATTCAGTACTATAATAAAAATAGACGCTTCTGAAGCACTAGAAAACTGGCAATGATGAGTAAAATAACGAAGAATTCTCATAGAAATTCTCGTAACTATTCTATTGTAGTTCTATCGGAGGACTTTATTATGTTTAAATGCTTTTGATAGCATTATAGAGTTTACTAGAAAAAAGATAACAAATAATCCTCATTGAGGTTGTCCACTGAGTTCGTAATCCTGTTTTTTTTCGATACTGATTTCACTGTGGTAAAATTAAGAGAGTCTCATAATCTATTCAATTCTGAATTTGTGTATCAGCGGTCATATTAACATCTTAGCACCTCTAGCAAGAGGATACTAAAAGGAGCATTTTGGACCACTTAAATTATTCAATTATTATTATTCTGTTTTACTTGAATGTAGGCGATAGCTCTAATAAGGCCTCATGACTCGAAACTCATTTTCAAAAACATGAAATTTGAAAACCTATCAGATGGAACTAAGAATTGAAACAGAATAATTTGTTTTAGAGACAAAATAGTAAATAATGGATTATTTCAATTGGTATAGGGAGGAACAACCCTCGGACGAGTTCTACCAAGGAGTTAGCGTTTATAAAAGGTAGGCATAGTATTCGAAACTTAGTAATTTTCAGTAATTTATTTCTGATCTTTATTTGGCAATTCTGTATATAATAAATCAGTCAGTGATTTGTCAAAGTGAGGGCTTAAGTCAAATCTGAGGTTCCGAATGTTTGGTCCACGTAGTCATTTCTTGAAAAACTTAACTAATATAACTGAGCTAGACTTAATACAAAAGCATCTCATTATAACGGAGTATTTTAATGGATGGAATGGTTACTATATTAGTTATACTGATATGTTAATTTTTGAAATGAGTTCATAAAGCTGTTCTGCAACACGACTTCTAAACAAATTTTATTATACAAAAATTATTGCACTCGTCAAAAATGAAGAAAGAGGGAAATCCATATGACATTTACTCAATTGCTTATGAGTTACATAATTGAAAGACACATTGATGCACTTCATTTCATAACTTACTGATCATTGAGTCCAATGAGTCAAATTTTGAATACATGAAAATTTAATATAAACAATTGTGCTGCTGATAAAGTAGAACGATTTCAGCTTTTAAGAATGCTTTAACACTCATAAATTTTAAAATTAGGGAAATACCGTTGTGTGCTATAGATTTCCACAGAGTTCTGAGGACTTCTTATCTGTGAATTCAAGAGATAAAATAAAATGGTTTTTAAGAATCCAAGAATTTGGAAAATTAACTGATCAATGAAATATAATCTTCTTTAATTTGAAGCGTTCGTTCAATAGGAAGCATTCTCAGCTGAACACTTCAGCTGCAGATTGAACGGGAATCGATTTCTGATGGCTATCCAATTGTACTAAAAAATAGAGCTTTTCTGTTGCTGCTATTAAAGCTGTATTTTAGTCATACGCTTATACTATTGATCTTATCCACGGATCTCCCTCCTTGAGGGATCTTGAGCATGTTAGTCGCAAGCCCTTGTAACTAGACTCCAGGCGGCGGTTAGAGGAAAAATCGCGGACCAGAAGCAACCGTGAACTTGTCCTGAGATGGGGATGAATTCCGGGTATGGACTACTTGATTGAGCTGTGCTAGTTGCCTCATACCTTCTGTATGCATATAGGTACATCTATGCATGCGTGCGTACATTTGCTTAAGTGTATACGGATTGTATCCTGTTCGCCGATTCGTCCAATAGTCCGCAGTCGAACGACTAGAAAATACACTCAACAAATAAACTCCAATCCTCATTGGGATACAGCTGTAAAATACCCACGGGTAAACAGGAATTTTTTTAGTTTTTCTAGGCTGCTTCGGAACTGCTCTGCAAGCTGGCCGTGGAACAGTCGCAAGAAAACAAAAAAAATATGTTTTATTTTTTTGACATTGTAAAGCCTCAGGTACAGCAGGGTCGGCTAGGATGACCATGGGGACGCTGCTAAATTCTCAGGACCAAACTAGGCTGCCTAAATATGAAAGAACTAAGATGGCGATCTGTACATGCAACGCACGAACGCTTGTATTAGAGTCATCCGTAGAAGACCTGATGCATGCTAAGAAAATCAGGTACAACGTCATCGGACTAGCCAAAACGGAAAGACGTCAGCCAGTAAGTGAAGAACTGTTCCTTGGAAGGTGCAATAGCAGAGGTGTCGGTGGCGTGGGTTTACTCGTTAATTCAAACTTGGTCATGAACCTCGATTCGTTTGCACAACTCGGACTTTTCGAATGGCACAGAAGTGGTCTAATACCACATTTGACAATCTTTGTCGTCTAAGCTTCCACTTTAAACTACGATGAAGAGAAAATTGAAGCATTCTATGTGGGCTTGGAGTAGTTCTACAAAAAGACCACGCATTCTACAAGGTCATTGCTGGCAATTTAAATAATAAAATTAGCGGTAGAAGAACTCCTAGGAAACGTCACATTGGGACTCACGAACTCGAATGGAATGAACAGGTAGAGCGGCTTTCAGGCTTATCAAGACGAACAAGATGACCCATGATTGCTCGCAATTTCAGAAGCAACTTCTACGATGGAAGTTGGAATCTCCTAATGGAGAGTACCATAACAAAATGGACTACGTCACAGTAAATAGGAAGGCTTTGAGGATCAACCATCACCGTCTTCACGCTAAATTTTCCTTCACGAAAAATGAATCCTTCAATGAAAAGGAAGCTGCAACCTATAAAACAATCATCAGTCAATTTAAATACGATCGCATTCATGCGTGCTTCGTTTTCAAATAAATTTTAGTTCTCACCTCAATCAATATTTATCTATGTAGCACACTTAATATGAGCTTTACTTCTAGCTTTTTTGTTTTCCGTGTCACTTACTTATTTCGTATTGAAGACTATTGAAAGAAAAACCACCTTTGTTTAAGCAGATCATATCAATAACACGATGATTATGGTGACTGTCATCTAAAATCCATTCTCCGTTACATCGAACATCTCTTGGAGAAACGATAACATTCGATCCATTCGCAAGAGTAACTCTGGAATGACGTCAAATAGCGTTTGAATAATTAAATGCCAATAATGAGGATTTCATGAAGAAACAAACTGCATGTCTTTTCCTGGACAAGTGGCACTGAACAGTTTACATCCAGATGCTTCATCATACATAGCCTCTATTTTGGTTTTCGTACAAACATATTCATCAGGACAAGCCTGTTTGATGGATTGAGCAGGTTTTGGCAAGCACACATTGCTGCATTCTGGAACAGAAGAACTTGTAAATATTCTTCACAATTGAATTGCCTGATAGTAAAGCTGTATGTTCTGATACATGCATATGCAGCTACATCTGTATGTGTATATACATGTATATGCGCTACATATATACATACATCCATATGATGTAGGTTTGACTGAAATTAGTCTAACATATAATTGATTGGAAAACTGTGAAGTATTTGAAAAAAGAAAATAAGTTGATCACAAAACGTGGAACCTCTGGATGCGCTCAAACTCGCATCTCGTAGAATTTCGGTCTGGTATGCTATCGATTACTCTATTGATGATTCTCTTGCTATGTGACTACTTAATGCTTCTCTTAGCATCTTATTAGTAGATTATTGTTATGCTATACATTAAACAATCAATAATATATTACTGCATATGACGTCATTGATTTGCTAGAATAAAAAAAATACATCTAATTTTTCCAACACAACTTACTTTTTGTTATATGGTAGCACGCCACACCAGTTACTATTCGACGTGCTCCGGTGGCTTTCATTGTTAGAATCCACTGAGTACCGTCACACATAATAAAATACTCAGCGTTGTATCGATCGATCGGCACTTTAAAGACAAATATGACTTTATTTTTTTCAATGATGACAATATTTCTTGAAATCATTAAATTTTTGAGGAACGGTTGAGGTGAAATAATATTAGAGGATATTCCTCTATGATAATCTATATGTATCAACATCACAATAGTTATATCATATATTGTGTATAGTTATTTCATCCAATACTAACGATGCCTAGTAGGATCATAAAGCTCGAGAGCTCGTGTGGTACTCCGACCATCATCTAAAGAAGTTGAGTCTAGTACGTTATCGACTGCTCTTCTAAGGACTACAATGGGCGATCACTCAATGATTCACTTATTAATTCTAGATGGATATCTGTTATCAGCACACTCCCATTAAGAGAAGAAGTTACGGGCACGAGTAAACCGCATGAGATTTCAACTCTTGTGATTCACTCAGCATCATTAGGGACATGCATGAACAAAATTATTATGACCTACCATAAAATAAACAGAATCACTTCTTATTTTGCAGTCAAGTCATGAGTTACTAGTGGTTCAAAATTCCGCCATTTACTCGTTTTATGTTTTTGTTAGAGAATTTAAAAGTACTTCGAACACTAAGACAAAAAAAACATCATATGATAATAGCAATCGTTTACATGAGTTATCTTTAGGAATTTAAAAATGGAATAACCTCAACGATGGAGTTTATGTTTACAAATTACATTTTAGTATTAGATTAGTTCAAATACGGTTGTTATCGTTTGAGCATTATTTTCATTGGATTACGGTATTAATGAAACGTACAGTCTCGAAACGATGTACCGTCATCGTATCTGATAGCTATAAACGAATCAGCTTCACAATTGATTGTAACAGGACAGTTCTCCGTCTTCGTATCGTAGATGATCTCCTAAATCAATACAAAATACGTAACTCACCAATCAATACTTGTAGGCATGAAAATGATCTTCTATTCATAAGAACAATCATTAAGATTGAGTTACATAATTTTGCCATTTTGTTTATAATCTTCATTCATATCATAACCTCGATTTTTTCCTCATCATTTTTAACTCTGTCTTTTTCTATTATCTAAAAACTATGGTGTCTTGTTTTTTTTTATAATTCCTACTTATGAAAATCTAAATCAAATATTTATTTTTGAAACTTACGTCACTTCTTTGAAATTCTTATAATCTTCCCACTTAGTCAACTTAACAGTTACTTCTTGAAACAAATAAAATCAATAATCAATATTTTAATAAGTAATCAATATCTAGAGCGAAAGCTCTTTTTGTATAATTTCCTACATTATTCGCTAAAGGTACCTGAAGTTTTTCAAGCTTAAATGTATCAATACTAATGTCTAATAGAGGTCGATTGAGTTGGAAAAATTGCTGACGTAATGATGAATATTTAAGAAAATTTTGAATATCGATTACTAACCATTCCAGTTCTCGAGCATATTGTATTATTCGGGCATAGACAGTCATTGTAAAGGGAAAGAGAACACTGACATTCTGAAATATAACTGATTGAAAAAATCTAGAATGTGAGTGATTGAAGAGGGTCATTGAGGTGACAAATTTTCCAGCAAGTAAACAGATAAAGGACTTCACTCATTGGTTCTTCTGGCATTTCCTCCGTCACTTGTTCTGGTCCTTCTGTTGTCGTAAATGACGGTGGTCCAACCGGTGGTGTTGCTATACAGCTATTTGACAAGTGAATTATCGCAATGAATACGAGTATTGAAGGAATAAACATCTGATTCTGAAAACGCCTAGGGATAAATATTCTTCATGCTGTTACAGTATTTCATTTCGTCCTGAACAAATAAAATACTCAGAGGTTTCTTTCCCTCATCTTTTCTCCTCGAAATTTTTACTTTCCAACTAGTTCTCAATTAGTTTCAAATCGCACAGCTTATTTTGTTGTATTTTTACGTAAATATTCTAGGAAAAATAGTATGTTGACCATTCAGATAGATTAATCAAGACCAAGATCAAGATTAATCAATCGATAATAAGAATTGTTCAAATATTACGTTGTGGGTCGATTTTTTTTCACAAGCTCTATCTTTATCTCTTGCCTCATTATCTTTTGAAATTATCCCTCGTTATATTTGTGTTTTGTTTATGATTTGGTTCGTGACAAAGGCGGGAAAATTTATCAAAAAATCAAGTGAACGTGATTGATAATCAGTGATTGAGGATGAATCAGAAGATAAAATTTTATGTAAATTATTACTTATAAATTCAATTGAGGTTGTTTTTTTTTCACTGATCAATTGATACGTTCAGGTCATCACAGAACATCAGTTATGAAAAAATCCTCATGATCTACTTAAAGGAATAACAAATTCACGTCGGATAATGATCTTTGCCGATATTTTCTGAGGTTTAGATCTCAAATCTTTATTATTCATCTAATTAAATCTAGGTCAACAGTTATGTTTTCCAGCATCCCCACCTAATCGTATTTATTTTACCTCCATTGTTTACTATTTGAAGTCGTTTATTTTTTTCCTCATCATCTTGATAAGATCGTTACGTTGCACTTTTAATCATTGTATTCTTTTTGAATACAATCGATAAATTTTGATAAACAGCTTTTTCGAGGAGATGATTTTTTCAGATGTTGATCTGTAATAGAGCGATGTCAAATGGTATGAAAGCTATCAGTTCGCTCACCATTGCTATTTCAATCAGTATTGTTGTGATAATTAGTAATATTATTTATTTATCGATTGTATTAGAAGAAATCACTACCACCTGGACAAATCTTGATATTCAACTCAAAGAAATAGAGGTAAGAATTTAGCGCTTTCAATTATTTTTTTAAAAAATTTTAACAAAATTAGCAAGCAGAGGAAACGTGTAGCGCAGTGGTAGGTATGTACAGCTAAGCTTTGATGAATAGTATCAGGTTCAAGTCCGCCTTTGGGTAAACAAAGCCTTCCTTCCCTATAAAGTCGGTTAATTGATTGGTCCAAAGCAAGATCTGTAGGGATAGCAGTGGTAATTATCTACACGTAGGCTTCGATGAATTGCGGCAGGTTCAAGTCCGCCTCTGGGTAAACAAAGCTTTCTTCTCCTAAAAAGTCGGCTTATTGATTGGTCCAATTCAAAATCGAGAGGATAAGAAGTAATGAGCCGATAAAGTCCTGGTGATTCTAAGTCAATGCATAGACTTCTTGCACTCAAACACTTCCACGATTCGGTGTGAAGACAACGAATCCGTGAAGCATTTCCACACCAAGATAGATTACGCCAGTGCTTAACACTCTTCTATCCTATTTTTATGTAAATGAAGAATAGATATTAAAGCTGAGGACTTAGTTTTAAGTATAACCGTTAGTGCCTCGACCATATAATTCTAAAGATTTTCGCATACCTAAGAAGGCTTGACTCATGTGCACATAAGGCTATATAGGCGATTCAAACCGCTTCTTGAGCTGTTCTTAATTATACGAGAAAATGATACGCACCTGTTGACTTTAGTAGAAGCAGCAGTATCGTGATTGAAGAGCCGTCAATTTTGAATCGACGTCGTTAAATTTGAGAGGCGTTGTCGGCGTTGATCTTTTTTTGTGACGTCAAGAAATCGTACATCATAAACTGGTCGTTCATTTTTAGGATATCAGAAATATCGCTATACAACGAATGCGTGAAATCCCTCTTATACAGATTCCAAGACGAGCTAGAGATTCAACAAAGTACGCTATTGATTTTTATCACTATTAAAAATCGATATCGATTCAAAATCAATCATTGATCGGTAAGAATAGCAAGTTTGAGTGTATCTTAAGAATTTCACTTATCATTAATCATTCTAATCTAAGAACTAATCTCCACATATCTATTTGACATATATATATCTACAGTATGCTAAAGTGACGTCATTGTGTCTTCCTTTTGAGTACAGGAAAAATGAGAGAACCTCAGAATGGCCAGTTCTATCGTACCTCTACTACTATTTCGTAACTTCTTCTACGTGAACACTAACTGAAACATAATTCAAGCGAAGTAAAATTTGAATAGTCATGAAAAATAATCACATGCTGGTATTCATATCCCTCATTGCTTAGTTAATCATAAAATCTGGACTTAAGAATAAACTCACACCCGTACCTCTCTTATCCTCGTTGTTTCTCTTAAGTCACCTGTGCAACATAATACTAACACCGTCGTTATCTATTATAATAAATGTAAATGAATTCAAGAAAAAAGAAAGAAAACCTGAAAGATATTATTGGTACTGCTCATGTCCTGTTATAATGATTACAATTTATCGATTTATTTGATCATAGTTTATTTATCGATCGCTCCAATCCGGCTATATCATTTTCACATAGAATTTTGTTTTTTGTTTATTAGAATTCGTTTCGAAAATCCTGACGAACTAATTCATGACGTCATCAATCTAGGTTATTGTGTTAAACGAAGAAAACATCAGTTAATGTTATCATAAAAACGTTAGCAATACAACAGCGAAAAAAAAACAACGATTATAATATAATGGTTAGTTTTTTTTTGTAACATTAAAAATTCACGTGAGTTCTATTGCTATTTTAATGACGTCATATTCATTTTTTGCTAATTATATTTATATTTAAGCTTTGCTTATTTTGTTTGACGTAATGTATTCCTCAAAAAAAAACGTGGATCACGGACTATCCAGCAATTTCAGGACTTCAATATTTCACTTTCGTTTTTTTTTCTCACACATAGATTTTTCTATATACTCTCAGCTTATGCTTTTCCCTTAGAACGATCGACAGTTCAAGCAACATCTATGAGGAAAAATATTACTGTAACTGCAGTTCATTTGAATATTTCCTTGTTTTGATTCGTTTTTTTTTTTGCTTTAGAACTTATTAGCTTAGAAACAACAACAATTTCCTCATATGCTTTTTGTCCATCATTATTTTTTTCCTCAGATTCTTTAAAAAAAAAATGTAAAATAGCTTAGCAACTACATTCACATATAATCTCGTACACATTTGAACTGAAAAACAAAACCATTACAGTACTCCTTTTTATAGACTCTGCCTAAATTTATAGAGATCAAACCTAAGCTTATTTCTATCTGAATCTTCGAATTGACGTGTCGATTACTTTCCGACCAATTCGACTAAATCTGCCTGCTGTGAAATTCTCAGCGATAAATCTCTAATGAGGATTTTCAAGGACTACCTCAATGAGGTTGTTAACTAATGAAGATGCTTAATAAAGCATATTCTTGAATTCACTAATCTTCTCATTAAGCTAAAACCTTTACATTTTTCATAGGTGTGAAAAAAAGAGCCAAAAAGAAATATGTTATGGAATCGATTTTGATTATTGATTAGTGCACTTAATTCAAATCAATAAAAACTGCCTATAATGTAAAATTTACCTCAAAGAAATAGGACACCAGTGAAATGAATGAGGATTGTCCTCAACTAAAATTGTTTCCATTAAATTGATTTTATTAATAAAGATTTCTCGATTATAAATAGAACATATCGTAAGAATTACGATAATACAACGTGTTGAGTTTAATAGTAATTGCAAATTTTCTTAAGGTAAACAACAACAAATGAGGAATCTAAGAGATTATAAATTTAGTTTTATTTTTATTTGGTCGTAAATTTACAATGATATTTTGGATAAATTAGAAAAAAAAAAACTGCCTGGCATAAAATTCTTTCTTCTATGTAAAATTTTATTTTCTCACTTCTTAAACTAAACTGAGTTCAAAATTCATATGCTTTTATTACTGTGTGAGTCAAAAACTCAAAAAAAAAATCACGTTACGCCCTCTTTCTTTTTCGGAAAAAATCTATAGTGTGTCATTTTTAAAAGTTCAAAAATTATATAAAAATATAAAATAAATGCATAAATAGTAAAAAAAAAACATAAATGTATAATATGAAATATAATATAATCATAAGATGTTTAAAAAATGCTAAAAAATCAATAATACAAAAAAATAATGCATATGCAAATGCATATGTATATATGCATACATAAACATACATACACTTACATATATACATATATGTATGTGCATATATACATACACATATT
>KN716167.1:108296-120395 GCA_000816705.1 Dictyocaulus viviparus
ACACATATACATACATGTATATATATATATTTATATATATACAGTAATTTTTTTCATAGAAGACAGCTTAATGGTGAGAGAGACATCAGAAAGAAACGTAAAAGTCGGAATACTATTGGGAGACGACGTATTCAGAGAAGAAATCTATTCGTAAGTTTTATTTATTATGGGAAAAGCTTAAAAAAATGCTCCACATTTGCATTTCCAAGCTTTCGTTTGCCTACCGTCAAAAAAAAGTATGAAGCTCGGATGATTTTTGTATAATTTCCATTCGAATAAAAAAAATTGTTACTTACAAAAATACGATTACAGTATTAACTTTGAAAATATTCTTAGAGAGTAGTAGAATATTGATGTATTTCTAAAGTAGCCTGAAATATTTAAATTCGCTACCTCACTAAAGGAATACCTCACCAGTATCATTTCGTAGTTGAATCGTTTTCACGCTTAAATAATCCGTGTAAAGATTTACCTTAAGCACTTTTCAGTTTTTTTGTCTCCCTCACAAAACACTTAATTTATTGCTGAGCTTTTCTCCTAAATTGCTTAAGAGGTCAAAAGCTAATAGTGATATTTTAAGCATGATAAAATCGGCAGCTCCTTTGATTTCAATAATTTTCAGCTTCTTTACTACGCCGATTATCATATTGATATTCTTCCTATCAGTCACATTCATGGCTTGGTCATCTGAATGAAAGTTTTTTGAGAAAAAAATTAACATTTGATTAAGTTAAGGAGCTTTTCTGCTTCTGTTCAGCTGCTAGAACTTTTGAGTTAAAACCTAAGGTAGAAATAATTCTCTGCGACCTACGTCATCAAGAGAGATGAGAGCAAAAAATTTCAATCTGTAGGTCCCGAACTTTCATTATGAGGGTGTTTTCTGTATCCGTAGTATGAGGTCTTTAATATATATTGTCCATATTTGAATTAGCCCACCAGAAAGAACTTACACTTTATAGTGAAGCCTCAGGATACTTCTCTATGACAGTATGAACCACTATGTTAATTAGGGTCGCCATCAATAATCGTTGAAAAATAACATGCCACATCCGTCTAATAGTTGTTTATTTTTTACTTAATATAAGTGGAATGCAAATAGGGTAGGTCAAAGTACACCTACGGTAAAGATGATAATGTTAGTTATTTGAAGGAAAGTAGAAGAGAGTCTGATGAACTGAGGGATGAAATTCCATTTTTCTTGAGGTCCACAAGCTTCTCCGGATATTATTTTTTCGAGCTTTCGTTTATTCTCCTGTTTCGACTACCTTATAATGCATTAAGTGATTCAGGAGGAAAGCATTTGGAATCCTCCATAATTAATTTTCCTTCGAAACAGATTATTACTAAAATTTGAGGGAAAGTCTATATGTCTTATATATCAAAACAGTTGATGATCTAGGAACATAAAGGAGCAATATTTCGGAAGTCGGCATATGAAAGAAAATTGGATCGATTGACTAGTCCGATTTACAATGATATGAGGAAGCAGTGTGGTTAGTTACTTAACATTGCAACCGTTTGAAGAATTTTGAGTTCAACTCATGTGACTCGCTTAAGTTGTTGTTTGTTTATCGTATTTATTTTAAAGTAATATCGCTGTTGAAATGCCTATAGGTAAGCATTAGCGTAATCTATCTTCGTCTGTAGTGGAGATAGTTAATATGTGGCCGTCTATACAATGACTCGCAAGTACCAGTCAATAGTTTGTGCTGCCTATCTTACCCGATCATTCTGATACCAATTCATCTAGTTCTGGAAGATAGAGGGCTTGCTTGATCTGAGTTGGACTCCTACCGTATCAGCACCGCGCGTTACTGTAGCCCTTCCTATCATACGCTACAAGACCCTCTTGTGTATATATACGAATTACTTATTATAAAAAATACAGAATATAAAGTATTAGATTTTGTCAGAAAAAGAATTTCTCAATATGATCATTTCAGTTTGCTCAATGAAAAGAGAATGTCCTCGTGGACCACCTGGTCCTCCTGGAATAAGAGGAGAAAATGGGATCAATGGAGAACCAGGAATTATTGGTTTGAGAGGTCGAATACTTTTTTATTATAGCGATATTTCTTTGTATAATTTCATAGATAGCGTAATAAAAGTGTGGAATACGAGAATTATTATGTGGCTATGAAATTTTTGAGGCTTGACACTGTGTTCCATCAGTGCACAAAATTGAGCTTATTTGGAAAAATACTCCATTCTTTCCTCACCTAATTTCATAGCCTCCTGAGAAAAGCTGTTACCATATACGAATAATGCCTCATCATTTGGAAAATAATTACTTTTTGGATTAAAACTTTCCATTGTCTGGACCATAAAAGTGCTTCGCAGGCATGGATTCAATAAACATCACTGTTCAACGAATTCCTAGTAGTTGCTCAATATGCCCACCAGGTATCGATGGATTACCAGGAGAAGAAGGACCAATGGGTATTTGAGTCTATCAGCTGTGAATCGGAGCCACATTTCCATAATTAACATATGATATATCTTTAGGAATGCCTGGCCAGCAGGGCGTGCCTGGAATGCCTGGATCACCTGGTCGAAATGGTATGCCGGGATCTCCTGGAGAAATGGGTCTGCCCGGAAGGCCAGTAAGTATTTACGCTCGCCAACAATGTTTAATATTTTAAAAAAATCACTTAAAATGTATCACAGTTGTTTCTTCTCAACTGTGATAAGTGATAGTGTTACGATTTATATAAGCAAGATACTGAAGCAATCATGTAACTCAACTCTCATCCGAGACTATTAGCGAGTATC
This sequence comes from Dictyocaulus viviparus, assembly GCA_000816705.1. Taxonomy (NCBI): domain Eukaryota; kingdom Metazoa; phylum Nematoda; class Chromadorea; order Rhabditida; family Metastrongylidae; genus Dictyocaulus; species Dictyocaulus viviparus. The sequence goes on from KN716167.1 coordinate 111,069, forward strand.
CTTATTGACTCAGCTTTGCAAAGATATTTGAAATGTGATATTGACAGTACTTGCAATCATTAGAGAATCACTTTAGTCCTACTCAGTATACAGGGCCGAAAAGGCAAGCCAGGCTCGGTTGGTCGTCCAGGCTTAAACGGATACTCGTCATATTCAGAACCAGGTTTGAAAGGGCCAAGTGGAGCTGAAGGACCACGTGGAGAAAAAGGTATTGACGGATTAGATAACCATGAGGTTAGCGAAAAATTACATCCATATTTTCTATCTATAATTTAGAAATAAACGTTTTGTTTTGATATCTTAATCAAATTTCTCGAACGTTATTAAGGTTTTACTGTAACATATTGAATGAGAAAAGCTGATTTAGAGAGGCTCCGTAGGACCGGTAGGTCCACCAGGAGAACCAGGTTATCCAGGACCAGCTGGAATAGAAGGAAAACGTGGACCATTAGGTCCACCTGGGCCCAGAGGCTCTTCAGTGAGTTACCTTAAATGTGTAGTGACATGTCATTACTAGTTTTTCTTTAATGATAGCTTTTGTATAGGAAACTGAGCTCATGCTCTTTAGTAACACAACTTCTGTAGCAATCTTCGTAAGAAGCACAGATTCTTATCTCCGTACATAAGATAATAGCTGCACTTCAACGATTCATGCAATTTCGCACTTTTTTTTAATATTTTTAAATAAATCTCTTCTAGGTGTGTCATTGCAAACCGTTCGTCGAAGGAGAAAACTCGTTGTTCAAGGAAATTTCACAAAATCATCGCCCACTTAACGAGTTAGAAAACGAGAGTCAGATCACTCATCTTAGGGATCTCTTAGAGAGCTTGGATCACATAAACGCTGCTGAACGAAATGACACCCTCTTTTCAGAGGTAGACAAAACAGAAGTCGAGAAGTCATTGGAAAGAAATTCTAAAGATGAAGAAATAATGAAAAGCGTACTCCATTCTGATGGAAAGACAGGACACATTAATGAACACGTGGAGATTACCTCTGATTATGTTACGAATGCGGCGACAATAAGTGAGCAGGAAAAGTGGAAACGAAAAGAGAAAGAAGAGAAGAAAGTAAGTGACATCGAAAAAAATGCAGGAGCTCGTACTAACGCTTCGATTAGTCCGAGGTCAAATAGACAACGTTTGAAAGAATCCGTTGCACTGCTCACGACTGAACTAAGGATGTCATCAACAACAAGTGCTACCGTAATCGAAGAGAATACAACGGGAACATTGAAAGGCAGCTTATCATCAACAATGGTCAACGAATCAGTAAAGACAAAAAAAGCTCTTCCACCAGTTATTGAATCACATACCTCTGATAGTAGTAGTGTATATGAAGCTATTGTAGTTCTACAACGAAAGCTACCGAGAACAATTGATAAGAAGAAACAGAATGCTGTTCCAACCAGTATTAATGAACTGTGGACGAGAATAACGGCTACACCGGGACGTTCATTACGTACACGTCATTTCATTAGCAGAATAGAACAAAGCGTTAATTCAGTTGATAATGAAAAGTACAGAAAACCAAATGTGACGCTAAATGATGATGAAGAAATCTCTGCACTTCGAAAAGCACTTCTGACATCTAGGTAAATCGTTTATAAGCATTAGAGCTTATAGCATTAGATAAGACATTTACCGCCCTCATTATGCATTGTAATTTTTTATAGTATTTAAGGAAAACATCGAAGACTCTTCAGTTTCGCACTGGAAGGAATAGGAAAACGATATTCAATGTTACGAATGTCGCATCAAATAGTGTTAGCAATAACGGACCACAACGACCAAATAACTTAGGACCTAAACTCTCTCCAACAATGAAGGAAAATTTTTTGTTCAATGTACTGAAGACGCTACCAAATCAACCGATCAGTAAACCGAACGATTCAAAGAGCAGTAATCAGCCAACATTACGAGTGAAAAATCATAAAAAGCTACCGATTAATACCGTAAAGCCTCCTATGACTGAAGCAATGAATTCCGACAAGGACGATGAAAAAATTTATGCTATTGAAAACGAATTGAAGAGAGTTACTGAAGATTGGTCAGGAACAGATCTGTTGAAAACCAACAAAACTGTGGTATCAACAAGGAAAAGCGTTCAAAAAGAATATACGGATAAAGGAGACAATTTCTTTGAAGCAAACAATGGACAAACATCTTTCGTTCCGAAACGATTTGAAACTCATTCAATCGATAGATTTTTGCAGAACAGATCGGAGGTAAATCAAACTAGTCACGAGTCTTACTTTGAATATTATAGACAGATTAATTGTAGTACATCAAAAGAAGAACACTATCTTATTAAGATCTCACCAAATCACCGTATAAAGATAAAGCTCCGAACAGCAGAATCAGCGAAAACGCAAAAGAGGGCTTCAGGAGGAAAGGTAATATTGATTAAACATTAAACACATTAGAGTATCTTCTATTGATTTAATATTTTGCTCTTCCATCCAACGGAGCACTGGCGAGTTTGTTTGAGATCATATAGTGTAAATACGAAAACATCGAATCGTTCCGTCCTTCAATTTAATCAAGACCCCTCAAAATCCAGTTAGTTGGTATGAGACATGACGCAAACAGTCAAAAGCTCCGATTTTGAAACGTTATAGAGTATAATACAATTCTACTCAAAATGATAATGATAACATTTACATAGTACCTCAGTTAGTATAGAGATCTCCAGGAGTAACGGCTATAAGCATTGAAGACGTCACGAATAGAATTATAAAGCAGTACTGACTGGTCAGTACTGAACTGAATTGAATCTCCTTTTTCGTATTACTTCCCGTTCATTAGAATATTTCGAAAAAGTTTCAAAGATTTAATATTTAAGAAAACAACAAGTACGTCCACCTTATTCTACTTTACGAAACACTCAGTATTGATTACCTTCCGGAAGTGTATTCTATGAACTTTCATTCGTCGTGACAACCGCTTTTTTTATAGAATGTTACGATCCGATTGAAAAACACGTTGATGTTTCTTTACATCAGAGTGACGTAATTGGCTCTCATGATTTTAAAATTAATTTCGATCCTGATTTTTACTGTAATAAGTTTCATCTAATTAAGATACGTCTATGCATTAATTACTTACTCGAATGATTCATTACAAGTGCAGCTTATAGAATAACTCCTAAAAATTATCCAATGATACATTAGTGTTTTTGATGGTTCGAAACCAATCTGGCATCAGCTTACCAGAACCAGAACGCATAGATTGTTTGCGTTGAGGATAAAACTGTTTAGAGTATGCTCTCGAGCCGAATCCCTTTTCAAACTCTCTTTCTATTTTAAATGTTTAACAATTATTGAAAGATGCTAATTTCACAGAACTATATTTGGAATATAGATATTGTGTACAGTGATTTTTAAGATCAATTATGAAAAATTGAAGCTTTCAAACTACTAATTTGCAAATATCCAATATTTCACTGAAGCTTTGTTTATTTTCCTTAATATTCGATATTTATTTATGTACTTCACCCTCTGAGGCTAGTGGATCAAGTTGCTCATTCGCCATTAAAAGAGGTACTATTCAAGAATATTAGATCATCAGATCATCACGAAAAAGCCTTTCGAAGACAGTTTACAGGTAAAGCATAATTGTTTGTAGCACCAAATACCAATATTAGTGTGTTCGCTGCTTTGAGGTTCAACGAGTTCATGCATATGCTAACAAGCAGTCTATACTTCTTCTAGGAACAAAACCTATTTCCATGACAAAATTACTGGAAGATAAAAACGGTGCTCGGTCATTGATAATGAGTGACACAGTAAATCAAGTTCCTGACACTTCTTTGAGTAAAACCATTCCACTTATGTTCAATACCTCGTTCGTTAACAATCCCCAAAGGATATAAGGTAGAGTTCAATTTAATAACATCTTAAGCTATATTTTTTTCTTATAACGTACATCCGGGAATACCCAAGATCAAACTTCATACACAAACTGATATATAATATTTGTCTCAATAGCTTCATAAGGTGCGAGTTATAATCAATGGATAGGTCGACTCATAACTGGGTACTTCCATATCGCTTCCGTCGAAAACACGATCATAATTATGTGAATTACATCGATCTTACCATGCACATACATAAGATATCAAAGTTACATATAGCCTCAAACCTGAGTTACTAACAACAGTTGTTGCCATTGAGTAATACGTTTTTTTTTTTTACACCTATGTCATTTCATTTTGCTTAGATAGTCGCAGATTACACATGACTTCCCGGCTGTTGGAGGTGACACTAGCATAAAACTCACTATATAAGCAATCAATCAAGTTTACATATTCAGCTTCTAATAGGCGATACGAGATGACATCACCAATTCAGGCCAACATAGCATTGCTGTCGAGTACAATGAAAGTTTTCGATCGCTTTTAGTCATTGAATAATAAATCTACATCATTCCAGACCTATATTTTGCGACTGTGTTTCTTGCTTTTGATATGAACCTTATCAGAACCGTATAAAATAACAACTTATCGCTGGTCATTTTCTTCAGTGATAAGAATACAGGCTGCATAATCGCAATGCCATAAGAATTAACATGTACAAATTGTATTAACAACTATATAATTAGCATAAACTAGCCCCCAAATAGATTCATAACAACGAGTATATAAATACTGTTCGAACATTATACAAGTGAGATGACAACTGTTATATCGTGCAAAAGTTCTGCACTACGTCTCTTTAACGAACACTTACTAAGGTCACACACAAGCTTATCGTAGCTTAACCTAATACAGTAATAAGTAACTACAATCGTAATACATAAGCCTTCTAGCTCTTCAAATGTACTTTAGATCAACGTTTAGATCCTTTAAATGAACCCGATCAATAGCTGCACTAGATCTATAAGCTAATATGAAACTCGTTCTTTTTCTTTAAGCGAGGCAAGTCATTCGTTTGCCATTTACCGCCGCATATTACTTATATTCAAAAACACATTTAACGTGCCACATTACGAATAGAGAACACTAATTGAATAGCACAATGAAAATATGTGTGCTCATTATTCGGATAAAAAACAAACTGAAGATCTTAAGCAATATTATTTTCTATAAACTCAGTGAGTTTTAGAACAAATAAAGTGCCAGAAAATCAATACATAGTATAAAATATAGAACAAATCAATAGTTGTTGGTGTGGAAGACATAAGCAAGCTTAAAATAGTGCTCTTTTTGTCCCCAATCCAACGAATGGTGGTAGAGTTCTTGATTGGTACCTGTAAATAAAATCGCAATTTATCAAAAACAAAACAATCAAATTGTGAAACCGACAGTTATATAACAAATAATCTTCTTTGAACTACATTTGGTCAAGATAATTAAAGAAATTACCGATCGCAATTATATAAGAACCTATTGAAATTGAAGTAAACAAGACATCTACTTTGAAAAAAAAGCTACAAACAAAACTATGGGTTGTATGATCCACTAAGAATCCATAATATACAATAAATCTAACGACAACAAACGATAATTAATAAGTGGAGGATGTACATGAAAAACAATGCGAACGTGACTATGGAGAGTTTACGCGACAAAACACACTACGATCACTCAAGTTCCTGATCGGAATTCGATCAAAACGAACGACATTCATAGAGAACTTCAAAAAAAACTTAATTTTCGCTGTACTATACAGTGCTTACTTACTAATTGCCTCATTGAAATCCAGAGTCTCGAACTTTCGTGAACTGCCTCTGCCTCGCCCTACATGTCCCTTACAATATTAACAAAAGAATGCTCATTATGATTAATAATCCTATCAAAGTAGTTATAGTTAGACTCGTTGACTTGTCAAGATTGGTGAGGAAGTAGGGATAAGTAACGCACAAATGGCAGAAAGAATATGATTGTAAAAAATGATAAAATAATATCCGGTATGGAAAGAAAGGATTGAGATGTTTATAGCACTTTGATACGCGACAAAATTAAGTGTAGAAAATATTCAAAATTATAGGATTGAAAAACACAAAAAAAAACGATCGCCAACAAACAAAAAGCACTAGGCCACGTGGCATGCATTTTGACTCAAAGAACTGACCACAACAGAACGATCAATGGTTGTTTTCATGCTTACTTCTATTTCGGATATGGACTCTTTTACGACTGATTTGTATCATCTTCTAATCATTCCCTCCTATTCTCCAAACATGTAAACACACGTGTGCATTCAAAGCTCGTCTATCAATCAATAAGTTTGACGGTATTTACGTTAGGAAACACTCGATAACATTTCCGCAGCACAACAACACGTGACAGAAACGTTTTTTTGTCGAGAGAACAAAAAAGCCTTAATGATCAACGCTTGATGTCCACCACTCTACTAGCACGCACGCGCCTTAGAGCGAAATGGCTAGCTTCTATATTACAAACGTCAATTATAGAAATATTTCCTTGTGATTATAATGCAAATAACGCATCGTATTAAATATTACCATAAAACTATACAATAGATAATAGCAAAAATCCATAAAATGATTTATTCATAATAAAGTACGTGACACGTAATAGAAAAAATCACGGAAGAATAGCGTACCCGTGTTAATGCCATCCACGGACGCAGCTGTGATCGATTCCTCATCTGTGGATGCAGTTGTTGCATCTATAAAACCAATGATTAAACAAAATGAACAAGGCAAAAAATATTGTTGTAATGTAATAACAACAACACTTAAGGATATTCTAAGCAACAAAATCAGAAATTTTCTTTTATTCTCGGTTAAACGCCAAGAACTCCTCATAATCATTCAATGACAAACATTGGTGAGATTACCATAGAAGATTGAATTCAAACACTCACATTGAGTTGATCGTCTTCTGACGATGTTAGCAATTTTGGAAAGAAACGATGAATCCTTTGCGACGGACATCTTACTACCATACGCGCTTCAATGTTTTGAACGTTACACAATAATGTTCTAGAATTAGTATGAATGACCTTATTTATGTCACCTACTACCGTATAATTAGACTTTATTGTATCACAAAACGAGAAAAAGAATTTTATAAAAATCATCACCTACGCGGTCTACACGAAAAACTGAAGCCACATATAGAAGCACATGATAAGACTCGTACAGCACCTAAAATGAAATCAGACGTTATGTCGTTATTACTTGATAGGCGGAAAAAAAAGTAAAAAAGCAGATGCGAGTCTGAAACGTTTACACTATGAACAAAACGAAGCCAGTTGCCAAGATGTTTACGAGAAAATGTCATAGATAAACTTGTCACCGTTTCTAAGTGACTCTATTAACTAGTAGACCATTAAGATCATGAACCTAATGAGGTGATGAGTTCAGAAATTCTACTATTACAGAACATGCGATATGATTCATGAAATTTTATCGAAATATCAATGGTATGCTATCATTACGTATGCAGAAAGCAGTTATAACAGTGCTCATTGGTATGGTTACGTAAAATTTTAACAGCAGCTCTTAGAATTCTTACGAATGGAAAAATGAGTACAGTAGTATCCATAGAAAATGATAAGAAAGCGGAACATAAATGTCGTTACGATAACATCTTAGGAATATAACTTAGATTATAAAAATGGTTAATGGACGGTAAGCATATGAATAATGGGAGAAGTACAAGTACAGAATCATATACGTAACTGACAAAAGCTGATGCAAAAGGGAATTGCTTGTACTGAAAAACTGTGATAACAAAACTGAGTTATATGGTTCATTACGAACTTATTGTTTACGTATATTCAAGCGACAAGAAACACATCACACATATGGGAAGGATGAACTAATCAACCGGTAGAAGAGTTCATTTCATTGAAAAATTACAGTCAGAAGACGACGAGTGATGTCAACATCCTGCCCGACATTGACTGAACTGCGTCATTCACAGAATGTAGACAAAGGGTCACCCCCACCCAAGACTCCGCCCTCCGCTTTAATTCATTGACATCCATAGGTCAGAAAATTATTATCGATCAAACCATTTTGAATATTTATCCTTATTTGTTGAAGATATTCAGTAAATATGAAATGTAATTATATAAAAGTGTATAAAACGTGATGAGATGTTTATAACAAGTTATATGGATAAACAACGAGGTAAAGTATTATGATTGTAGACAAATGAGTTTCAATGAATGGATTGTGACAATAATAACGTATACGTTATTTAATTTCACCGCCATCATATTATTGTTTGGCTAGAGTAAAATAAACACATCCGATTGTTTACAACTGATTATTGATCCGGTCTCCTACGTTAGGCACACGAGTAAAAAGGGAAAATTATTCCTGATATATAGCAGCTGAGAAGCATCTAGTAATTGGTTTTTCAGTCTTTTAAAAAACACAATACTAAATTCCGTGGAGAACCATTTGGTACATTTATTTAGAAAACTATGTGCTGCTAATTTGCAATCATATACTTGTGGGATCAGGAGGAAAACAACAGCCATTGGCGATGACCTGTTCGACTTTTCTCTGCGTCCCATTCTTTTTGGGACTTTAGGGTATGAGGATATCTTAGACCTATATCTTAGATGGTGTTACTCTTGCCTGAGGTTCCAATTTTTTTGTGATTGACTCGTCATTATGGAGTATAGGATTTATGCATATAACAACATAACACTTATAGTATTAATTTCTCGGGAGATATCACAAGAATAAAATCTGTATGAAATCTTCATTTTCTTTGAACGTTTCTAAATTTTGTCCACATATGAAAGCTTCTAATACCATTTTGACTTACTACAGTAGATTTTCATGTTATTTACTTAAGGTAGGTTCCAGTAATTTGATTCCCATGTGAAGAGTTTGAATGTATGTTTATTGTTAGGTAAATAGTAACGCTAATATTAGTAAATTCTGCGGAACTGTTGAACAACTATTTATTACTTAAAAATAGTTAACAAAAATACAACACCGAGGATCTGAATTACGATAAATTTCAATTATTTCGTTAGAATCCATGAAGATCAACATTTTTTTGTGCACCATGAGTTCATGCATAACTCGGAGTACAACAAAATGGTGCTTTGTTGTAAAAAGTATTTTCAGAGTCATAATTATAAGATCAATCTCTTGGGCTATTTTCATGAAGCTCAATCCTATCGTAGAGTATAAAGTCTACAGGAATATAAAAGATTTGGAAGAAGCTTAAGTCACCACCTGTAGAATGATGGTTTGTGCTGTTTATAAAAAAGTATTTGAACAACAAACATTTGTTTTGCTTATGTAATCGTTTGTTTGCCTTTATGTAGTACACGTTTTTTCTTGTATAATATTCATACTGTATTATATATATTATATATAATATATATA
>KN716167.1:120495-138350 GCA_000816705.1 Dictyocaulus viviparus
TTTGTTTTGCTTATGTAATCGTTTGTTTGCCTTTATGTAGTACACGTTTTTTATATTATAATATTCATACGTATAGGATTATATTTAATAGCACTCGTCTGTAGATTTTCTTTCTTTTCAATGTATTCGTTTTCAGTTATTGTAAAATGGTCAAGTGACGTCAAGTGATTAATTTCACCGTTGTCAATGTTCTGTTTCAAATCAATGTTTTCGAAAACTTGCTTCCGGAAAAACTATTTTGTTTAGTGTTCGGCTTCAAAATTTCACAGCCTCAACAATGAGACGTAGAACAGTGAACTTCTAGAATGCTTTGGATCTGTGTTCTGTCTAGAACCACTGTGCTAAACTCGTTACTTTATCAGAAATAGGAGGTAACATTACGAATAAAAAAACCTTGCCAAAATTACATTATTCTTTCAGTTTTACTCCATAACTTTGTTGTATTTATTCAGACGTCTTTATAGCTTTCAGAATTCTTCCTTCAGCTTCCCGTGATGTCGTAGTTAGCCTTCCAGCCAACTCATTATTATTGGAAAGTGATTGCGAAATAGTTAGAGTGATGATTGATGTGGAAAATGTAGGTTTCTGTTAATTCTGAAGATAATTCTTCCTTTATTTGATTGTTGATAGTTGTCATTCACTGGAAAGCACTAGTACTTGTGCATAACTTGCTGTCCTGTAACAGCATCATAATTTCAAATCTTCTTCTATTTTTAAGCCAGAGGTTCACTGATCTTTGTCTGGTGATTCTATTTCTACTTTATTGATGTTGCTTGAGGATGTATTACTAACGTGTTCGATCCTCTTCACTGGCATTTCCATTTTTCAACGAAAACATTGGTGTGGTTCAATAAATTGTACGAAATAGTAATTTTTGTAACAATTTTTATTTTTACTTAGTGAAATCTTGAGTAAACTTTTCTCTGCTAGTGTAGTGGGGACGAATATACTGAGCAGTCATGGATGTGCTGTATATGGAACTGGAATATCATTGTATATTGAAGCGCACATAACAAATATAGCTTATTAGAAAGATACTATTCTATTCACATAATATTTGGGTACGTTTTGATTCCTTAGTTCCTCAATAGTTATATTATTTACTGTGTACCAAATTTTCAGTTCAAATACTATAGTGAGGAAAGTCTGAATAGAGGTTTTCATTCAAACTCTTAATAAATCTTGGAACTTCGTTATACCTGGCTTCATCTCACTCTAGTGAAGTTAGTTATCGTGTAATACTAGGCACTTCATCCGTTGCTTTCTGTTCCTGTTTGATTTCGTATGTCTTGTATATTTTCAAATGTTTTCAGATTCATGTGTATCTTGTGGATTGGAATGGCCTTCTGATTATCGTTTATATGCTATTACCAACAACAGGTGAACTATCAGTCACATAAGAACACAAGAAAGGAAACAATTCTAGATTTAACAGTATAAATAACTAGTCCTACTTATTTTAAATTGTATTATTATTGAGCATTGCGTCTATCAGTCATTGTGATTGTATTTTACGAACGAGTTTCTCGTTACTGAATGATGGAGCTATCAAATGATGCTCTTTTTGTTTTCACCTTTCAAATAGTTTGTTAAGTTTCTGAAATTTTCTTCTGGTAATCATGTACGCGACTTCTGTAGTTAAGCAAAATACACTTACACCGGTTAGTATTTTCGTTTGTTTTGTTGTTAACTAGTATATTACGTTGTTCTATTTTTCTTCTGTGTCATGTATCGCATAATCACGGTATGTCTCATTTCTGCATCTGCTCTTGTGAGTGCGGAAACTTGTTTTTGTCAATACAAACAATGGCAAAGGTTGGTTTTATTGGTCGAACATGGTGTGACGGCCAAGAGCAATGTTTACTAGGTGCTTAGTTCAAACTGTGTCAGAAGTGTACATGTGTTTGTGAGTCTGCAGTTTTAAGCATATGAAAAATAATGGTAATGTTTATTTTTCACTTTTTGTTTATTATAGTGAATAAAATGGGAATGATCTGAATTTGAGTAACAGTCATTCTTTGGTGGAATGTTTTGATAATGACAGAGTTATACATATGAATACTTTATGTGTCCAGGCTGTGGTTTCTCTACCCTTTTCTTTCACAGGAGATAGTAAGGTTGCATATTGTGGTTTGAACATCATAACTCCGGCAGATAAGCTTCGACAGTAGTCCTTTCGAGAAGCTCCGCACATGTAACGCATGATCAAAGTCTAAAATATACAATGAATTGAGTGAATTAAGTGAGTAAACAGTGTTTGCTTGATCTGTACTGCTTATGTTCCGTGTGTCATGCAGATATTGCTGGTGTTTCTTTGCACTTTTCCTTTTTATTCAAATATGTTCCTTGTCTTAACTATAATTTACCCTGGAAACATTATGGATACTTTTCCTATAGTGGAAAAGCATTCGTTCTGCGATTGCTTACTGTATATTCTTATTTTCTTTCAATATAAAGATCGTCCGACTTCTCAACTGGCTGAATCACCGAGGCGAAAATCCAGCACATGGTGCTGCAGAGTGAAGATGTAGGATTATTATTTATATAAATGCGGTTCGTTTGATATATCTCATATCTTGAGGTTACTAGCATTGAGTTCTGAAAAACCAAATCAGCTATCGCGGTTTCAACGACAAGTACGCCTTTGTTCTATGAATTTTATTTAGGAGGTCGCGTATCGCAGTGGTAGGAGAACGTTTACACGCCGGCTTGAATACTATATATCTCGCGTTCTCTGATCTCAAGTCATTATGTAAACCACTCTCACTGAAAACCACAGTAATATGAGGAAAACAAGTCGGTAGTGCTTCTTGTTAGAGAAATAACATACGCTGATATCCTGATTCTGTTTCCCTTAGGCATTCATCGTAAAGAAATCGTCTGGTCTCATGAAAAATTTCCATTCAGAAATATGAAACAATCTCAGGTTGAACGTTGCAACGCGGGCGTTAATCTCCACCGTTTCTTTATTTAATGGAGTTTCAGAGAAAATTTATTACTTTTCTTTTTGTTATTTTACTATAGAGTTCATGCTATATGATTACCAAAGTTGTATAAGCATTAGAAAAAGAATCGGTTCCAGGTAGTCGAGCATACTACCGTTAAACCTAATAGTGTTAGAAAGATTTGCTCTAAAAAAAGAGATCCGCCTCCGAACGTATGTGGATTAATAGACAAATTTCTTGATTCAGTATCGGAGATGGGTAAGTATTCCGATTTTTATAACCTCTATTTATAAACGATAATACAATAATGGTGGGGTCAAAGTGCAATGGTTGTGTTGCCTTGTTACGGTACGCCGAATCAGGTTCGCAGCCGCCCCACAAACCTATCAAGCACATCATTCTTGTGTGGTTGGTGAATCGCTACCAGAAAAAGCTGGTTGAAATAAATAGCTCTGAATTGGTGAAGAGTAACCAATTTGAGTCAGTTTATACAACATACTCGTATTCAATGACCTCCATGATATCAGGTTGAACACGAATGCGTAGGCGCACCCGCAACAGTGATCGATGAACACCAAAACTTATATCTTCAACAACATAAATATTGGAGAATTATCACAACAAAATACTATATGATACAGCGACATTATATAAAGATACAGTAAGTATACAGAGATAATAAAGGTGATGACAGAATGGCAAGAATGAATGAAAAAGGACCATGGATAATAAAGAACAGTCTGAAAATTTTCACAGCGAAATCATACTGACAATTCTTCCTTCTCGTTGAACAAAATATCAATAGCATGTAAGCTTGGTTACTATAGACAATACTAGTAGGGAACGCTCGAAAATCCAAACCAAGTAGAGGACTATGGATGTTCTCTATGAGATGGAACGAACTCTACTTGAACGTTTTGTTCGACCTCAGTAACCGTTCCGATTCATCGATCACACGTCAGTCATGTGTGCGTTGAGCACTGTATTGGCTTTTCTTAAAGAGGTACTGCCATTTTCATAGTGGATGAATGACATAGTTGCTTGCATCGTCTTTGTCATTAGTTCATTCGTGGGTACTGTGAATTTTATGATTAGGCTCTATCTGATTCCCATCCTAACAATCCAGTATTTTCTGGGTCATATAAATATTCTTAATTTCATCCTTTTTACAAACAATTCCTAAAATGCAGGAATCAGTGTTAACCGAGTCAGTACCGCTTACCGTTCTAGAACATGCTCTTATGAATTCACTAATTCCGAGTAAATGAAGGGTTTGGTTTGCTTGAGTGCTGATTCGAACCGCGGTCTGTGCAGCATTGCATTAGTACTTTATCCACTGTTTTCTCAATACTTCTTTTATTAATAAGCTTCTTCAGACCTATATTATTTTTATGCGAGAAACAATGCCTCAATAAAGTTGTCCCGATAAAGGAAGCTTTAATGAAGGATTCACAATATTTGTTGGTGACCTGAATAACCGATATCATGGTGTGACTGAAATCGCTAGTCATATTATCGAATACTTGAGCATAAATTTGAATATATCACACAGCTCTTAAGAACAGTGGTTTTTCTATAATCCCAAGCTTATGGTATTGAGGATAAATGGTCGTAAACTGCCGGTAAATTGAAAGAAACTTCATTTTCACATTCTTTTTCTAACTCAGGTGTTGCTGGTATGAAAAAGCTTTTCAACGAACAATTGGCTGCCTATCGTGCACCCGACAACTTGTATAAATTTGTTGAGTTTGAAAAAAACAGAGAGAAAAATCGCTATTTGGTTGGTTTCTGGTGTGTTGAGGAGTAGATTACTTATGTTGTGAAGCCAATATGATGCTTTATCTCTTCACATATCATAGACAATTTCAGGATGTGGTTTGTCTAGATCATTCTCGTGTTGTTCTTACATTTGAATCACCACCTTGTACAAATTATATTCATGCAAGCTGGGTACGCTTTGAAAAGCACGACCGAGTGTTCATTGTGACTCAGGTTTTTTCTTATTTTATGGGATGTTTTTAGCTTTCTTGCCGACTTACATCGTAAGCAAAAGAGCGTAGTTTGTGAGGTAATGTAAATAGACTTTTACTGAATCAGCTAAATGATTCTTGAAGCTTCAAGAGCCGTGTTGAAGTGTCCCTAGATTCTTACCACTTACACTCACCAACTTCTGTGGATTATAGCAGTACTGTAGTTCCTTTACATAGTTCTTGCTAAAATAACGGATATACGTGAGACTCATCTAGACTTTTAGATGAATGCACGGTCATTAATCTCCTACTTATTTCGTTAAACACTACTGAGGTTCATACTCTTTTGCTGTATATGGAGATTTTGGAGTCAAAAATTATCCCACGACCCGTTATATGTCTACATATCTTGTTAGAATGGTTTTTTAAACTACTATTTTCATGCATGAAAAGAAATAAATTACTCAGATAGAGATGGAGATAAGAGAATTTGAAATAGAGGAGATGTTTCTGTCCGGTCAAAGATAATGAATGTTTAGGCTCCACTTCAAAATACCATAGAAGATTTTTGGCGAATGATTTTTCAAGAGAATTGTTCGATGATCATTAACCTTACAAATGTGAGTTAAGACTCTCTGATTGAGTATGAGTTCAAACCTACGTACGCCTCTAAAGAAAGAGCGAATGAAAAAGCGACATGCGGTAAAATACACTGGTATGTTAAGTATTGTAAGAAAATATTCATGGTGACGATAGTGTTTCTTTTTGAAGAAGCCATCAAGAATGAAGAAACTAGAGATGTTAAGATGAAGCCTGTCTGCGGGATTATGTTTTGAGTTACTTCACATTACATGTCATCATGAGTTAAATGAACCTCAATAAGCAAACGAAATCCTTAACATAATACTGTATTCATCCTTCTAATATAAATTGAATAATAGATATAAGGTGTCAAAGCATTTTGAAACTTACTAGATAATATCTGTTAGGGGGTTCAGTGTCTGAGAAAAAGAAAGAGTTCAGTCGAATAATGAATCCCCAAGGATTACAACGCCTACTCGTGTGGAAGAGATTAACGATACGTCTATGACTAGTCAATGTTCACTTGATGAGGTTAATTTCAGGAAATGGAAGATACTGACAGATTGGCGCAGTACTTTCCACCAAAACCTGGTGCATTCACTAATTATGGTAGAATGTTTGTTAATACAAAAAAGGTATTCATCCATATATATCACTAATTATTTCATTAGTGATTATGGTTTTGTATTAAGATGGAAGACGAAGTGAAATTCATGGTTTATACACTTGAAGTTTTACCGGATGGATGCTCGAATAGTTTGCTTCTGAAGTTGATCCAAGTAAAGAGCAGCTTTGCAAAATCACCATCAACAACAATGATATTAAGAATGCTTCGTATTATGGGTTCGGTTCGTCAATTTCCTCTTCTCTGACATATTGCAATAGAGCTTGAAACTTTTAAGCCTCCAAGAGGCTATTTCTTTCAGTGTGACATCTTCGAGTTAGATCTTTTGTAAACTATCAAGTACTAATGTGATTAATGATAATGGTTCCTATAACTGAAGAGTTTTTCAGACAAATCGTGTAGCTACTGGTCCGGTTGTAGTTCACTGTGCATCAGGTGTTGGTCGTGCCAGCACTTTGGTTCTGATAGATGTCATTCTTCAACGTTTATTTTTTAGTCAACAACCCGTTGACATGAAGCTGGTATGTCATGTTATTATCATATACTTAGTAGAGTGGATAAATTCTTATCGCTAAACAGTTCTTGAGGGATATGAGGCAATGACCGTTATCCTTCTTCAAAGCAGTCACTTCTAATTATTTCCATTTGACTCAGTATAAAATCATCAGAAATTATCTGTTATCCTCTGCGACACTATTTACTTTCATTTCTTCTCTCACATATCTGAACAAATTTTTCATCTAATAATAGAAGTTTTTCCGTGTTTCTAAGGAAGTTCATACGCTACAATAAAGATCTAATGACGAACCAGAGGCTGTCCTTTTTTTGTTTTGGTTCAGGAGATGAACTCTTTGATACAGCCGCAGCCAATTTGTTTATTCCTTCTATATTGGTATAGGTACATTTATGTATGTATGCTTGTTTTTATTTATGAATATGAGTATTGTACTCCGTACGTCAAATCAACAAAAGGCCTGCAATAGAATTACTATGTAGTACATGTGACGCGGCTAGAAGTCAGGTCAAACAAGTTCTTCTAAATGGGATAAAGTTTATTAAATAAAAAAAGTTTTGCAAAGCTACCTGAGTTTTTCATGATAAGCGTAATAATCCATGCTGAGTCACAGCTCAGAAATCCCTTAAATCTGAGGTAGAGAGCATATGAGGTTGATATAAATGGTAGGTAATGCAAGAGTATTGTGGCTTCATTAGCCTTAAACGTTGGTAAATTTTACCTCATATAACTGAATTCCTATTTATTAATTTCGCACATTTAATAGAGCAGACGGAGCGCGTATCGAGATGCGACGATGAAAGCGGGCCTAGCATGCCCCCGAGCTAGGATGGCCCTACCTCGCCCAGTTGGTATCAGAGAGGTAAAATAAACAGCACTGACTTGGTTAAGTGTCGTCCACTCAAGTCACTGAATAAAGCTGACTGGCATTCAATCACCTCCACGATATTGCGTTGAACATGAATGCCCAAGCTCATCTCTGTCAAGGACTGATCGACGATAAAGCTTAGAGAAAATAAGAGAGATAACAGTTCAAAAACAATTTAAGCAGAGTTCTAGTCAGCCATTAGGCAAACTAAGGCTCGCATCTCTTCTATGTTTAGTGACAAAATAATCTGAGGATAAAAGCAGCATTTGATTATTGACTATTGATTGCTTACGTCATATTTGTTTAAGCTTCGTATTCCTTAAGATGTTTTCAAATGCAGAGCTTTTGAAAGCGCTTTCACCTTAGAAAGAAAATGATTTCATGTCTTAATGCATTGATGAAATCTCGGAATACTTTCTCGACAGTTATTCATATCCAAGTTCAAGCTCTCCCGACGAAACAATGTAGTCTCTACCTCATTCATACATTAGCTTTAACAAATCTTCTGATAAAATTATATTAGAAATTACAAAATTTCACTCATAAGGAGACTACACTTCAATGTCCGTTGCACTAATAAGTTCTTCTCTTGAAATGAACACATATAGCTTATTCATAACAAGGTAACAAGCTGTAATTGTTTTTTTTCTTGAGTTACATTGTCTTAAGCTTTTCGTCAATCCATCTTGAATTACCGAGAAATATACAAACCTCAAAATAATTGGTTTTTTAGGTTGTGGAAATGTTTCGTCATTTAAGAGATCAAAGAGCATCATGCTTACAAAGGGATACTCAATTTTTATTTGTTATTTCTAGTGTTGTCGATTATATTGGTGTAAGTTTAACTCGTTCTATTCAATATGTAATCAAGTGACGGCAGAGTATAATAGAAGATGCGGCATGAATAGTTGCTGTGGTTCGAGTCTACCCTCAGACAAACGAAGTCTTTCATAGCTCTTGGGCTAGAGAACTGGTGTCACAATAACATTAGGAGTCAGTTTACACTAAATGAATACAGCATGACCACTTGAAGCCCTTACTAAGTTAAGATTTGCATTGGCACCCTCAATAACTTCATGATCCTATCGTTTTTGTTTTTTGATATTTCTAATGTAATTTTTTCTACTCATGATTATAAATATATTAGAAGAATCAATTTGATCTTCCTGTCGTGACAATAAAGTAGCTATACGGATTTTTATCTAATATTAAAAGTGACGTTATATTTGAGTAAAATGAGGTTTCTGCCTAGTATGTTTTTTTCCCAATCGGAATGATATAGTGTAATGTATTCTTGATGATTTATTCATTAAATTATAAACTTACTATATATTTTCTCCCTCATTTCATCTAATTTGCATAATTTCATAAGTATGATAGGGGAAATATTGATTTTTCAATAACTATCATCATATTTGTTTAGAATAACGATTTAATCTTTATTTTCTATTTGATCTATCATTGTGATAATACTTCGTTTATTATCTTTGTTTATGTTTATTATTTATTGTTTATTATTTTTAGACACGTTTTTCAAGTCGATATGGTGAGAAACGAGATAAATTCAAAGAAGATTATCAAAATTGTATGGGTATTGTGGGTGCATTGTGCTTACATAAAAATCCATCTGCAGAAGGAAAAGCTCCGATGAGCACTTAAACGACACGAAGTAACAAAACAGAAAACTTCTTTATACGTGTCACATGCCAACATTAAATGAAGCAATTTGCATACAACGCTGTCACATTGATGTATACTTGAAAATAATTAGCGTTCAATAAAATCTATAAAGGAGACGAGTTACCTCATTTTGGTTAATTCTTTTATTGAGTTAAATAACGGTGAAGCTTCGTGGAAAATTTTCTCTTACACGTCGTCTTTATGCTGTAATAAAAGTATCATGCAGTCAAATCAGTGCTGCTTATCCTTCTAGATCATTCTGCTTCCAATGCACCGAGCCCCAAAAGATGCAAGGTTTACCTGTGCGGGTACCGTATCCTGACTCGCATATACGGTATCAGGCAACGTGTCACTGTGACCTCTTCTATCACTGCGCTATGTGACGCCATTTGAGTCCTATACAGAAACTATAAGCTCAGGATTAGATGGCGAAGTTCAGGTGTCATATTGGGTAACTAATGATGATTTCATATGTGATAAGCCATATGAAGAAATGGCATTGTGATAAAAATTGTTGTAAAGACTATCGTTTCGGTTAGACCCTATTGTGCATGTTACCGTAATCTCTTGATAGTTATTACTCTACCCTAGCATATTAGTTACTGTGTATTTTCTTAATATATCATGATAATGGCTTCAACTTAGACGAGGAAGTAGTGATAAATGGTGAAGAAACGAATGGCTGGTAGGCAATAATGATGGTACAAAAAGCTTCACTTGCCTTCTTCTTTCGTTCAACATTGTTCACAGATATTGCCTCGGACATAAAAGCACTCAAATGAGTACAAAAAGACACAATACCTCCGTATACAAGCACTTGAATGACCATTGCTTGCTTCTCACGGCCAATTCTCATCATCGCCTAATCTGGCAACATCCAACAACCTTCATTCATGTCGTATCGTCAAATGGCGATGTTAAGTCATCTTCCAGTGTCAGCTGTACTTCCTTAAACTTCATTGAAGTTACAATTATAACTCTATCTTTTGGTTGACTGGTATGTAATAATGTTTCCTCACTGTTTGTCTAACCTGGTACTATGGTAGCTAACATTTGCATAATGTTTTCCTTATGCAGTGACGGTATCTTATGATTCATTCTGCAGTCGTAATTAGTCGTTATTGTATCGGTTTCGTATTGTTCAAGCAAGTGTTTTAGTAGTTTGAGGTTCTATCGAGCATTATTATGTTTATTCGTTTTATCATTATTAATCTGAGGTATCGAAATGGGAGTGCACATGCCGGACTTTTCAAGGTGAGTATTATCGACAATAATCACTGACGAGTCAAAACAGTGGTTATAAATTATGGAAGAAAATCAAAAGCGTAGATAGAAGCATAGTGTTTGGCGAGCTTCAAGGTATGTGTGAATTGTACTTAAAATGTTAGCCGGCTTGGGCTTTGCGTTTCATTAAGCTAGATGTTGATCTATTGTAAATTTGTAAAGTGTTGTGTGAATAACAAAACAAAAAAATATCAGATGTTATAAGCATTATCATAGCCATTGTTACTGTGTGGCTTAAAAGTCTAAGTGTTGATAGAGGGTTTTCTTGAGGAAAATTTTTTGAATATATTCAAAATAAGCAATCATTTAGGATGTTATTTACCATGTAGGTAAAGTTAGCTTGAGAGCGCCTCGTTACTGTAACGCATAACGAATAAATTTCTATGAAAGCTAACAGATCTGTTAGTTACATTAACACAACAGCAATCAATTAAGGAACTTTGTAAATTATTGCTTCCTCAAAGCGGCAGTGCATCAGTGTTTTGCTTAAGCTGTTCAATCCTATCATGGAAATCTCGCAGTACATTCGTGTGCTGTACGTCTTTTGATTATGACGTCATTTCATGCAGCTTAAGCTGACAAAGCTTAATGAGCGGTCACCTCTTAAAAGAAATGTTCATTTGTAACTTTTCTGAATGTCATATTCAATGATTATATTTTATATTTTGTACATTTTTGTATTTTATAATGTTAGGTCGATCACTTTTTTTTAAATCTCGTCAAAAATTTTTAAGTACATCAGCTTTTACTTGTCAGTGGATAATTTCATGGTAATGATTTGCATTTGATGGGAAATGATATGGTAGAATTCGGTCCAAAATGAGGTTTAGTTAATGAATCCACAGGGAAAAGCTTCAGCACATCATTTTGCTAATAAGAAACAATCCTTCAAAAGTGATAATGCTAACCTAGTTGAAAGACGTTAATTTGCATATCGTTCTCAGAATCTGGAACGAAGAACAGTTACAGGAAAGTCTCTCAATTGTAAAATTTCAGGTCTCTTTATTCTCTTTATGAAACTGAAATTTCTCTGTTTTCTATGCATGTTCATTAACTGAAACTGGAAAAGATTGCGGTACGGTCAAACTAGAAAATATATAAAATAGGGATAATTTTTGTAGCAATTTTCGATCAACTAAAATAAGTTATAATAATAATGACGCCCCAGGCAATCGGTGTGTCTTCAGGTATCTTGGAAGTGTTTGAATGCGATTAACCTTTACAATGGCTTGACAGTGCCATATATTAGCAATGCATAGCTGATTACCTCTCAGATTATTCCGGTGTCGACTCACAAACCTCTAAGAGATGGGAGGCTTGGCTTGCTTTGGCTAGAGCTCGAACATGGGTGCATTGATCGAATTGTACGCATCACTTCGTTCCGTTACACTTCTTTTATAGAACTTTATTACTGAAAGATTCTGTCAAGTAGCTATCCATCGTAATTATTTGCCAGTTATTGTTTCTATCTCTTTCAGTCCTCATAAGAGAATTTTTCAAAATAAAAAATATTAGCGATTAAGTTATTCCATGAAAAAGCTTATTTCAATCCTTAGCACTGGTTGCTTTCAAATTCGATCCTGTTCATCATAACATATAACCTCCGGCAATCAATCATTCTTCCTCATGATAGAAATTGGTAAACAAATCGTAGTGATATTTACAGTAAACAGATTTTTGCAACGATCCTATTAATGTTATGGATCACTGAGTAACAAACGGTTGTGATGGATTTCAGCGGATAGCAAACATTGGATTGAGGGCGTTTCACTATCGACCTCCGTTGCATAGAAAGGCGATATGCTTCTAATTTTGCATTCTCATGATATTTCATAGTAATTAGGAAGCAAATTGTAGTAATAATCTTTGAAAAAACATCTAGAAGTACTTGTATTTTTGAACGAACTTTACCGTAGTACTGTCTTTAGCACTGTAGCGTTGTATGGTAGATCGGCGAAATAATCAATACTGTTTCCAGTAGTGACTTTATTTTGAAAAGATTTATTTGATCTTTGAAGATAAATAATTTTATTTTATCAAATCGTTTGTACTCGTATGAAATGAGTCTGGTTAGGGCTTCTGGTTGAAAATTTCTTGTTCCATATCGATTTGGCCGAATAAATTGCCTCAGTAATTCTCACAATGGAAAGGACAACGTTGATGAAATGCGTGCATCGTCTTCTGTAAAGGATTATCTATAACGGCAAGTATTCTTTAGAATTCTGTTCTTCGAAATTTTATTGATTACCAAAGATCAAAAATTTCTTTTAGTTACTGACTACGTAATGACATTATCCTAACGTGTCGTAATGTTCAACTTCTTCATTTGAGTTAACTGATTCAGCATGCAATTCTTTAAGAAACCTAAATAATAAATTTTTACAGAGATCAATAATTTTTATGAAATATTAGAAAAATTATAAAACTAATCTGTAGGTCAAGAAACTGGCCTAAACAAATCGGATATGTGTAGGTACGCGTTTGAGTCCCGCCTGAGGTACTGAGTTTTGAGGCCACAGCATAATTACAGATAGTATAATATCATTGTAAAATAATAATACGATTACGATAATTGTAAAATAAAAATATAACTTATGATTATAAAATTAATTTTATTACACAAATATTGAAGTTATACAGTACCCGTCTGACTGTCCAAAAGTACCCTTTAATACTAATTAAAAAAAAATTTCAATAAAATATTTTTCTCTGTTTTAAAATATTAAAATTATTAATAATTTTTTGTTAAACTGCTTACTTAACTGTTTACTGTGAAAGTTTTTGTAGGTGAAAATAAGAAAAACCGCAGCTTGAAAGGATTATAGCCTTATTTTCCTCACGTTCTGTTAAGTTCCGTAAATTTTTTTTTTTCGTCAGTTAATAATTTATTAATAAACTAAAATACTGTTTAAAAATTTACAGCTGTCATTTGTTCTATTTGTGTTAGGATTGTCAATAGGAAGGTATTGAAACCATCCAGTAGTTTGTCGCCTTAGGCGATGTATTGAGGCGGATTTATTCAAATGAATATATCGAAATTTTCGTGTTTCTCTTTTTTTTCATCAATCGCAAATGACATCATTCTTAAAATTGTTCAATCTTTAGAAACTGATGAACGCTTAATCTTTGATACTTCCTCTCTCAATCGCTGTTTAATTGAGTACTGACTTTTTTCCTTAAAAAAACTGGACTTCAGCTTCTAGCAGTAACGACTTGTCTTAATGAGGAATTGTGACTCATTAGATTCATCTACTTCTATATTTACTTCATGGTCTTAAAAAATATGATAGATATTAATGTTGAAGTAAACCTCCAAATTTTTCATGATATCATCTACTTGTCATTTTTGATTTATGTTCAGTGAGTTTTGCAAAACGTCCATGATATGAAATCGATTGCGATTACTGTAGGCACTTAAGGATTTTGAGGGAAATAGCCTCTATTTATGTTAATTTTTATCATCAAAGATTTTGTATTGCAATTGTCTGTCATGTAGAATATTTTCAATTCAATGAATGCTTCAATATAGGTAGAAAAAATAACTCTCCTTTCAAGAGAAATCCTTGTAGGGATAAAAAGATTGTTCACTATTACATTGGTTGCTCTTATCATCTCAGAAGTAGAATACACGATAAAGTACGATGTCGTTGAACTCACCACTGAGGGAAGACTTTTTCTTTACTCGATGCCGATTACAATATTCAAATCAACGATGATGTCTACGAAGACGCATTCGGCTCCAGATGGCTTGAATGTCTTAATGTCCATTCCAACGTCAATTCATAAAATATATCGGACAACTTTTGAAAATGAGTTCATATAAAGATTGAGTTCAAACTGCTTTTAAAGTCTGCAACATGGCTGAGGGATAATAACATGTAGTGACATTTTGAACGGATATCGTTACCGCTTGCAAAGCATATTTACCTCCTATGAAACGTAAATGTGTTTATCGACCTCAAATCTACTACAGAGCTTTAAAATATTCATGCATTTAGTTTGAACGAATGTTGTCAAAGAAGAATTGGCTATTTTGTTAAAAAATGAAATTCGTTGGGATTTGAGAGAGTTGTCCGATCCAGAAGAAAAGCAGGAATGAAAGCCATCATGATTGAGTTCGATATGTTTTCTAGCCAGGAATTTTGATCGTTTTTGTTATGGATTAAAGTGACACCACTTTTCTAAGCACGTTGAAGCACATGGCCAAGAAAGTTTAAAGCTCGAAAGTCACAGTTAAGGCCTCTTAATGATTTGCGAACTGGAATGCTCTATTTCATTGCGAAATCTAGCAAAAAGAAGAAGAAAAAAACAAACAAGAGTCGATATTAGAAGTCTCAATAGACGTTATAAGCCGAATTTTCAAATTTTTACTATCGATTTAAGCTTAGTCAGGCAATGGTAATTATCATGAATTAGATAAGGCACTACATAGAAGAACGAATCGTTCGTAATGGTTTCTGAATAGCTTTCAGAATTGTGTAGTACTGACTTTACACCGTAGCAGGCACTATGGATAAGCAGTTGTACTCCTTCATAGTTCAATCATCTACTTAGTCGGTGATGAACAGCATGGTAGGTTATCCAGCGAGCAACACGTAGTGACATTCTAAGGTGAACTCGATAACATCTTCTAAAAGGAGTACGGCTCAATTTCCTTATCGGATAGAGCCTAGTTTTCTCTGTAAAAGCTTTCGATAGCTTAGGGTATCTTGCCTAACTTTACTGAATCCCTTCAACACTATGAGTCTCCAAGCAGGTACTTGACCATTAGTTGATCTTATCATTCAGCGATTATCATGAGAAGCGATAGAATGCTAGTAGCGACTTTAACTCAACAGAAAAGAAAAAAACGTCTAAAAAAATATTCAAGTATTACGGCAAATGGTTTCTATAGCAACAAACGTCAGGCTTATATAAACGACATGAGTTTGAAATATCCAAACTTCCATTTTGAGGAAATCGTGACGTATGTTATTTCGATAAATTGAAGAGGTTCGTGTATTTTTCAGAGGAAAATTTTTGGTATGTTGTGTAAATTGTCTTTTTTTTGAGAATAATCTAGTCAAATCTTTGAGGCTTTACTGTTGTTGTCAGCTTCTGAATGTATGTTTGCTTTCTTGAATTCTAATTGATATAATCAGAATTCAATTTCTTAGTGTACCTCTATGAGTTTTTTGAGTAGATCGTTTGTGTTGTGTCATTGTCTTGTCATCATTTGAATAACTAAACTCGAGGATATTTGCCTCAATTTCATATTGCTATATTCCCATTTATGTATCGATTGTTTGCAGCCACAAACATTCAGGCAAATACCCTCAAATACATAATTTCGTCTCTGTCTTATACAACTTCCTAGCTAATATATCCAATAAGAATGTATTCTTTTGAGAACACAACCAAAAAATATCATTAGAAATGCATTTTGCCTCATACAGTTATGATTACCTCATATGCTCATACTCCTCAGTTTCTAGATGCTCTTATCGGTGTAATTTACAATTTTCCACCACCATCATCTACTGTTATGGTATTCTATATTGCTTTTGTTTTATTGCAGTGTTTTTTTCCAAGGCAGTTATCCATTGGATATTTGTATTTTGAATCTATTTTTGTTTTGTGTGAATCATCACGTACTATTTGCATAGATGTAACTCAGTCATAGGAGGACCATGAAATTGCTTTCCATACCTGAACATCTGCACCAGTAAGAGGAGCAATCGATTTCATAACGACGAACGTCCACGATTACAAGGAGTAAGAAAAAACCTCACTCCTATATTCTCATACGACACTTTTAAAACTATGAAACTGTTTGGAAGGCATTCAGAAATCGATTAAATGCTCCAGAAGAAAAATTATCTGTCAAAGGATAACAGAGGTAGTGAATAAGGTAAGAGGATGATAGATTGATGGATGAAAGCGCTACTTTTCTACAGCATAGTATTTATCATATAAGCATCTTAAAGACTTTGAGGTATAAGCTATATATAGCTACTGTTTCAAGAAAAGTGTCGTAATAAATCGCTAAACTCCAAATACCACGCCAGCATATATTTCAGTATGAATCACTTTAGTGTCTATTCAGTATCGTTTCATTGGTTTGGCATTCATGTAATATGACTCAAGACTCGTTCCTTAACGTCGAAACTACAATGATTCGTAATTATGCAAAGTCGTTTTTGAGTTAGAAAAATGGCGAGAATAGCGCCGAGGAATAGATCCAGTCTGATCAATCGTTTCCGGAATCGGCCTGTTCAGTCGACTATACCAAACGTTTTGAATCATACTCACTTTAAGGAAAGAGATGTTGCGGTCAATTACAGCCACGTGAGTGTTCTTTGTTCTTTCAGTATGAGTGAGAAATCGATCTGAAGAATATGTGCACGACAGCAATGCCTCTTGGAGGAACACCTCATGAGTATTTCGTCAACGTTGATTAATTGAAAGGCATTGAGAAGCATTTTTGACTCACAATCAAACCAACGTTCATAATATGAAATAAGAATGGCCTCAATAGGCATGAAGTGTGCACATGTTACCACCAAGTACCTCACAGACCTAAGTCAAAGAAAAGCCGTAAACATTATAATACGAAATGAGTCAAATACTTGAAAATGTGACGTCATTGTAACTTAAGAACATCTAACAATACGTCTCTCAACGCAATTACTCTGTAAACTGACACTGATGAATGTTTGAAATTCTTTCGACGTTGACAAGTCAATTATTCATGTTACGCTTCTATTCTCAAGATTGACAATTCAATCACGTTTCTTCTAAAGAAAACATAAATGAAAATGAAGTATGACGTTCGAATCAGTAATGAATATTGTTGTATATCAAAATTCAATAATATCGATATTCGATATGAATTGCCCTAGGTCATACAGTACTCTGGGAAACAGTATTAGGGATATTCAAATGAATTACAGTATTACAGATATGTTAATGTTTAGTCGGACGTATTAATACAACGTCATGAAGCTTTTCAGATGACTTGTCGACTTTTTTTTGAACATGTGATGGATTTCTTAATAACATCGTTATCCTCAGTTTTATGCGCGTTGTGTGGATATTATCATCAGTTTAGTGTTGTGACGTTTTAAGTGAAGTGAGGTCGTATTTTTTACCTCCAGCATCGTCTTCTCTATAATCAATCTATTCTTACTAGTTGACACGGTATTAGTACTGTATTATCGATTTTTCGTTAGCTAAAGTTCTAGAAAATTCTACTTTTCCTAGAATTCTATTTGTCTATTAATTAAGCTGGAATATGCTTTCATAAGCTTAACGAATAAAATTGTAAACATTAAAATTTGCAATTCATATAATTGAAAGCTTTTCGAAAACAACACTCAACTGAACGCCTTTCGAAACAATGGTGTGA
>KN716167.1:159105-175923 GCA_000816705.1 Dictyocaulus viviparus
TCTATATATTTCCATTTTTTTTGATGTTTTTTTTCGACGTAATTGAACTTACCGTACTCTTTTGATCTACAAGCTATAAAATTTCTAACAGTTATCATTTTTCAACACAAAAAATATTTTTTTAATAGCTCTAATTTTTTTTCGCTGTCATTTTTCATGAAGCTTCGTAACCAATTCTTTTTTTTTTTTGGATTCAAGAATATTTTAAGGATTATAAAGTTGTCAATAAGAAAAAAGTTTCGTGAAAACTCAAATCTAACACTAACCTCATTTTCTAATCTCTTTAGAATTTTGAGGAAATGTTATAGCTGTATAAATTTTTCATTTTTCGATAAGTTCATTTGAATAAGTTGAGGTCCTTTAGAGTGTTTCGGAATAATCAGTGTTATTTTTTTCGGAAAGTTTGACAGCTTTGTGAATTTCACTCTACAAAATGAGGTTAGAGAATTTTCTCAATGACATTCTGAAAATGAATTGGTGTCATGCGGTCTGTAGAATAATCATGAATTACCAGCTTTTCATATGAGGTCAATTCTTGGAAGCCACCCATATTATTCTGATGCCGAATCACCTACTTCTGAGGAGTGGTAGGCTTGGCCTATCTGAGGGCGTGTATTTTCCCTGCGGCGCCTCCTCGTCTAGATGCTCTCTTATTCAAAATAATGAATAAAAATAGGGCAGTTTGTAAGATATGATTTATGGTTTTAGCAGTGTATTTGTTTTCTTCTTGCTTTAGTTTATCATTAACGGTAATAAAATCTGACCAGCTTCGTCCTTTAAATGCTTTACGATGATCAAAGATTAACATTTTTCGATCCCCGTTCAGATATTTCACGTGATTTTCAAAACATACAATCATTTTCATGCAATCATTTCTATTGATGATTTCATTTTTTTTTCTCTGTCTTTCCACAATCGATTTTTCTAGATCATATAGTTATGCGAAATTTCTAAATCCCATCATAAAACAGTCACCATTTTAATTTATAGGCTTTAAAGTTTTTTATATTCAATTTTTTGATTGCAATGTTCCATTAAACGACCTTATTTGTCCCTCATGATGCTTAATTAATTGCATAGCTACTTACCTCAGGCTTCTCTAAAGCTCGTATATTCCTCGATTGAATAGTTTTATGTCATCATTTGATCTCATTTGTTACTAGATGGTTCAAAATTGAGTTCATAAAAGAAACCGTCTGTTTTCTCTTCGTACAACTGCTCTTTTTTTCTACCGTATACTTCGAGTTACCGTATAACCAACCGATTGACGCGGTTGAAATCCTCATGGAGTGAGGTTATGAGTTTAGCAATATAGTTCCTATCGCATTCATTCGTTATCAAAACAATGATATGATCTTTTCAAGTCGTTTTTGTTGAAGATCATAAAGCTGTGAGAAATTGTTTACAAAATGCTTCATTCAAAATTTATTATTATTACATAATTTCTGAATGATTTTTATGAGTGTATTCTAGTTGACTTGACACCTCATGCTCTTTGCTTCTCTAAAAATCCTCAAGTTACTCGATTAAGTAAATCCATATAATAATCGATTTAATATTATTCAAATATTAAAGGTCAATTTTTTGAAGATCACATAATCCATATTTTCTTTTTTTTTCTTTTTCTCCTTTCATGGAAAGACCATAAGGAGAAACGAATAAATCTGTCTGATTACTAGAAATATTTCGCTTTGATTTAATAGTCTCTTCCTGACATTCGCTATAAGATAAATATGGTCGTTTGAATCCTTTGATCTATTCATTTCCTTTGAAAGCAGCTAAAAAACCACGATCACGTGAAATTCCATTGCAATGACATGAATTTCACATGCACTTCATTTATGAGAAATCTTGATTTTATTCTTTTTACTACGTCTATAAATACTATAAAAAAGCAAAATGAATTCAATACACTTCTGCAAAGTTAATAAAATACAAATTACCAAAGTTAATGTGATGACTCATTTTTTAATCGATGACTATTTAGAAAAAAAAAATCGATTAAATTTCAGTAGTACAACGGTATTTCATTGTATTTCGAAGTAGATCAAGGCGATCGTTATTTATAAATTTTCATTTTTATATGTTTTTCACTTTTTTATAAGTTTCGTTTTTCATGAGGAAGAGCAACTTTACCAAAAATTCTGAGGCCTCATTTATCATTTCAAGCCAAAATCATTTCATGCAAGCTTAAAACTCGTTGTCCTGAAATTTATCAACGTGATGCGCATTTATGAGACTTGATGAAGACTTTTTTGGAGGCAAAAATAATTAGCATCGAGTTTCAGCTTCAACGAAAACCATCTGGTACACTTTTAAAAGATACAGATGCTTCGAAGAATTAATCATTAAAGAAAAATTCAACAATGGTACTGTTTGATCAAAAAATGGATGTAGAAGAGAGGAAAAAAATATTTGAGTTTGACTCAAATGTTAAACTCAGGCCTATCTCAATAACTGGTTAAGCATTTTATTTGATTATCATGTTTACAAGTTTTGGATAAAAACAGCTTATAGATATAGCGAGGATATTGTGTGCTCTTAAATTGTCAAATAGAAACGGCGACAAGGATTACTGTATCTGACTGATGAACTGACCAATCAAGTGATTGACTATTTTCATATTCCATATGCAATCACAGTATCTTCAAGTATATTCAATGTATGGATCGTTATCCAGATAAAGGCTTCTCGTAGAAATTTTGCTACAGCTCATTCATTAAATGAAATGAGGCTGTGGTTTTGAATCTTTTTTTACAACCGCTTACTGAATTCGTATTCCTAAGAGCTTATCAATAAGATATTGAGTTTCTAGACACACAGAAAGCCTCACGAGTTTCAATACGAATTTTTTTCTCCAAAAAAATCTACTCGATATCGAGATAGATCGGTTTGATTGATGCCCCTCGTATTCAAGAGATAATATTGTACTTGTCGATAAATAGTGATAGCCGTGATAACGGCTAATGAACTGTAATTGGAATAGAAAAAAAAGTGGAATGGTAACGAATTGCATGTAAATATGTTTTATGACCTCCAATAAAACACAACAAAATGAATAACACTGATAGCTTACATCGGTCAAATCAAACCGACAATCAAATGCAAATTAAGGGATGAGGAGGAGAATCTGTGATGTCATCATTGTTAAAACATCCAGAAAAGACGCTCGTTATCGTCTACTGTGTTAGAAAAAGTGTTTTCTAAGAGGTGTTCGAAATGAGGATAGTCCCAGTACCTCATTCAGGCGTAGTTATAATCAGTATTGACTTAACGTACTATTAAAATATCAGTTTTTTCAGCTTACTCTTCTGTTTGAAATCATTCTATGAAAAGGTGTTATGCAAATTTTCTACTTATCGAACAACTATTCTAATTGTATGTCTAGAAAATCCGTTATATGAAACGATATTATCATATTTATCATTATCGATCGTTATCGATCAATGAAAATGTGTAAATTTTTTCTCTAAAAGTATTATCAGTAGTCAATGGGAAAATGATGCTCATTGGTATGATGATAAATTGATATGTTGTGACATCTGTTGTGAGTTCGCATGCTGGTTGGATTATTGCAGGATGATTTGGAATTGGACGCTGGATTTCTACTTGTTGGCAGAAGTTCTTTTAGAGTGACGGATCGTGAAAAAGTACATCTTCTGGAGCACACATCGGACAACATTCATCAACATCACGTAGCTGCACAAGCTGACGAGGTCGACAAGGCATGGCTTAGTTGTTTTCGTGTTCACTACGCTACAACTTTTGACATTTTGATACATTTCATTTTGGTTTTCATCTTGATTGTGCTTTTTGTTGTTGTTGTTGTTGTTGTTGTTTACTATTAACTTTCTGAAAACGTCATCAACGGTATAGCGTTCAACGGGTAAAACGTACTTTTATACGTAACGACAAAACATTTAGAATCGTATTAATACACAAACCTTATTTTTTTCTGCTTTTTTCAAAGTAACATATTCTTTTCTTCATTTTTTATGCATGCCGTTTTTGTTCGTGAACTTTCCAATTTGCTCTTCTATTTTGCATGCTGCAAATTTTTCGCAAAAAATTCGAATAAGACCATAGTTCATATTGAGAAAAATTGTTTTTACTTAATTCCTACGGTATTGATCTCCGTCGGATTGTTCGATACAATTCTGAATCATTCGGAGGTAAATGTATCACTTTTTATGAGGAAAATAAGTAACAAACGTTGAGTTAGTAATATTTTTTGCAACATGTTTATGGAGTTCACCTTTGTTCTTCAATGTTTCAATCAATGATTGCTCGAATGCTTTATTGATTCATGAAGGACGAGATGAGTAGTCCAGCACAGAACAAGGAGTCGAACCATGGACACTGTATGGACTACAGTGTGTGGACTAGCATCCTTAGCCACTGCGCTACACACGCCCCATCTATGAACAACATATGTTCGATTGAGTGGGATTTTCCCCTAAGTACTTCACTTAAGCCTTATTAAGAACCAACTATCTTTAAAGGATTCCATAATTGTGCTTTATGGTGATGGCTTTTCTTCACGCTTTAAGTTTGACGAGTTGAAAATCAATACGATCGATATCCTTCCTGTTTGTTCTTTCGACAAATGAGTTTATCGAAACGGATTTTTAATATATTCATGTTAGATCTTTTTTTTCTACTTCTGTATTATAAATTTATTCATTTCATACGTGTCTAAGCGAAATACTTCAGAAAAAAACATTTCATTTTCAAACAGGTGTTTTATGGGGTTAAAAAAATCAATTTTCACTCAATATCTTTTTGTTTTTTATTAAAGAGGATTGTGACCGTCACTGCTTAGAAATACAATCTTATCCCTTCCCAGGGATAGAGTTTTTTCTCCCTCAGAATAAAATTAGAGGGTCGATGATACGTTCGGTACCTAAAGAAAGATCTTCAAATTGATCATCTGCAAAGTATTCTACGTTTTTGAGTTAACCACTTAACTCAGAGCCTCAAACGTGACTCAAACCAGCATTTTTCAGTTATATATAAAATAAAAATACACAATAGTTACGAGAAAAATCCTCACTCTATAACGTCGTACAAAAGTATCTATTGATAATTTATCGATTTATTGATGTGGTCAAATGCTTTTAGTAATAAGTTTTATACATCCTTATTATCGTTCGAATATTTAGCATTAATAATTGTCGTTTTTCATAACAGAATCAATAAAATATGGGAAAAACAATACACCTTGTTTTTGTTTATATGTTGAAAACATGTAAATAACGATTGTTTACGTGTTGACAGCTTATAAGTCACTCTTTCCCGTTCATTTTGAATCGATAAAACATTTTTAAACATTAATGATATTTATTGATTCATTACGATTTCTAATTCAAATGACATTTGTGTGATAATGTTTACAGATGGGAAAAGAAGCACTCTTAATGGTAATCGATCGTTTATTATTATTATCACTATCGATCTGATAAGTTATTCTATGTAATGACAAACTGATATACAGTAGTGAAATTATGAGTGAAAATCAATATGACTCATTCTACCTCAATATTTTCACTGGTTTTTACTTAACACGCTGTAATATTGCGTATGTCCACATATGTTCGAAAAATGCTATGCTTCGATCCAATGAAGAACAAGCAACAAACCGCCGTTCCTCCTCATCGTCCTCATCGTCCTCATCGTCCATCGACTTGTTTCCGGATATTTTCTATTTCGACTAGTCGTTCGTTCAGCTTAGTCACTCCTCACTAACTCTCTCTATCACTTCCTCTTTCTCCCTTCTTCACATACTCATTTACTCTCATGTTTCATCTATCTCTATTTCTATGATTTGAGTCATTTTTACCTTAAAAATGATGCTGACGATTATTTCTCTTTATCATTCTGAATATTTTTTACAGTTGAAAATTTTTATGTTATGCTACCGTAATCAATGAAAATGCTCCAAGGTTGCTCTAAGATTTTGATCGAATCGATAATAATGAGGATAATATAGGGGTATATCGATTGCTGATCATGAGATTACTCTTAATCTTTTCGTTTGAATATACTTTAATTAGGAAATATTTCAGTTTATATTGAAAATTTACTGATATATATTCCAAATGTTAGGGTGTTTTCAAAATACTTCTTCACTTCAACGTCCCTCAATCCTCATTACTAAAGCAAAACTGAGATCAACTTCATATTGATTGTGCATAGTCGCTCCGATAATGTTTAAGACTTATCAAGTTTCTAGAAACTTTAACTATCAAAGCTTATCAGCTGTTATCGTTAATATCAAATCGATTTTCACTTTGAAAGCTTTCAACTATGACGTCATATTAAAACAATTTATCGATCATATTATATTATAAGTTATTTAGAAACCTATTGAGAAAGCCAAAAAGTAAAAGTTCATATTGTCTATTCAAGCATAATTTACTGGTTACTTTAATGAAAACTCATTTTTTTTTTGTTCCCTCCTCATCTCATAGTTTTCAGCTGCTAACGTTTCAGTGTTATCGATTTTCTTGCAAATTTTTAAAACACTAGAATTTAAATATTCAAATTAACTAGGATTTCGAGTTTTCTTTTTGACGGATTCGACGCATATTTTTACTAGAGAAAAACTTATTTATCTGAATAATAGCGGTGAGAGGAAAAAAGAAAACAACCTCAATCAATAACTATTTCGAAACAATTCAAAACAAATGATTCATTTGATATTCACATTGTTGTTTCAATCAGCTGACTAAACCATCTATTTAAATTATACCTTGTATCGATTTTTTTTTCGAATTATTTCTAGTTTTATTTTCCGTTCTATTTATAATATTCGATCGCTATAGATCATAATATCAATGTAAATCTTAGAACTGTAAACAAAGCAAAAGCATGCTATTGATTTGTTTACGTGATCTTACTAAAAACTGTCGATGAACTCCTTGCACTCGACAGTCGAGATAGCAGCACAGTTGTTTCCTCGATATTTCTAGCATGAACCCTCTTATCAGAATACACTTCCAATTCATCCCGTATAACTTGACTGATATCCTATTTACAATAAATATTTATAATTTATGCTAGAGGAAGAGTGGTAGGCTTAAGGAAATTGACCGCTAACTTAAACTCAATGGAAGACTACCTCGAGTTTTTCAATCACAAGATTTTTGTTGAGTCAGTTTGTAAGACATAATCCATAAAATCCAATCTAAATAGGATCACTCGAGTTCATCTGAATGTCTTGGCATAAGTGCTTGTGTACAGAATATCTAAATCGTTTCGAGGTGGTGATAGCTTTCCGAGGATACCAACAAATCAATGAGTAATTCAAGACGTTTGATGACCTCATTTCATTCATCACCTACGATTTTGTTATGCAACCTCACAACTGACCTCGTAGTTATATCTCATTCGAAAGAACATTGTTGCCATATCTGAAATGTACTAACACTAAACGTCAATGAAGACTAACTATCTTGTTTTTTTTTCACTAGCAAAAGCTCTTAATAACTGAACTCTTGTTGCTCATCTTAGACCTCATCCTATCGCAATCGTATCGATACCCTCATTTTTTTTTCTTAAATAAAACAAAGTAAACACTTTTGTGAAATGAAGATGGATTGTTTATGTTCAACGACGTGATTCAACCAACAACCAGTTTATTAACCGCTTCGGTATTGACCGAGGAAAAAAACATTAATGAGGAGTTATCGATACAGTTAGAAACGTTTATGATTGGAGTCACTCACATTATTTCTATCGAGGCTCAAAATATAACGAACTGGAAATATTTGATTGCGAGGGATGAAGTTCCATTTTACATAATTGAGTAATCAAAGTAGGTTGTACGTTGAAAATATTTTCAAGCTTAATGAATTCTTATGCTTAAAAATCGGATACTGTAAGGCGAGCGTGTTAATATTTACATGGCTGTAAATAATCCAGAGTTTTTTTTTTTGATTATGCAAATGTTTCTAAAGAACTTAACGCTGTTATTTTCTTAAGGCTTATAACCTTAAGGCTTTTCAACTTCAAACAGCCCACTATCTTTATGAAATTTTCATAAGTCTCTATCTAACATTCAACTTTTTAAATGAAATTTGCTCTTTGATTTGTGGTCTCTATAGGATTTCAGAAAAAAAAAACACCGGAGTGTTACTGAGTTTCGTAGGTTGTGGATTGAGGTAGAACATCATGGAAGGTTTAGACCTGTTTTACAACTCATTTATTAAGTATAATCTAATTTATTCACTAGAGCTTAATTATTCAGCTAGCTTTATACTTAGAAATTTTAGTGGCCCGTGTCTTGTAAAATTTTAAGGGCGAGTTTCTCGTTGTAAATAATAATTTAAGGACTTTTTAATCACAATGAAACGTCAACGTCATATAAGAAGTGATTCTTACAATTCTTTCTAATATAAAACATTCATTATACCTCAATTATACCTCAAAATTATGAACTCTACTAGCATTCGTGAATTTTCATACGATTCGTCCTCTTTGAAAAATCACATTCCATATTTTTTTTTCAGATGTTTAATAAACTTGTTTTTTTATTTATTAAATTTTCAATGTAGATAATATTTGTTAAATATGAAAATTTTACGGTTGATTTTTCATACCATTAAATTTTTGATTTGGAATTCGTTGAGAGAAATTGATTGTTAACTAATTTGACGTTATAAAAATAAACTATAATCAATCAATTAATCTAGTGAATATTTCTCTATGAAGATATCGATCGATTAATGAGGTATAATGAAAAGAACTATGAGGTTAAATAAAAATACTGTCTTTAGATTCGTTAAAATCACTGCTAATAAACAAATGATACACGTTAGTAATTTATGTTAACCTACTGAGTTTTGTTGGTTCTTAGAATGAGTAATGAGTTATGAGTGATAAGTGATATAGTAATAAATTAATAAAGAAATAGTAAAAATTACAAAATTATAATGACAGCAAGTGTTAAAAAGTGAGGATGATAAGATTCTAGAAATGCTGAAACGTATGTTGACATCATTTTCCGTGGATTATGTGAAATCCGGAAAAACAACAGTACGCGAGAAAAAAAACGATTTTATCAAGCTTAGCAATTCGGTGAGTTATACGGCGATCAACTGACACACTCCATTCTCTTCACTCCCTCAATTCGAAGACTCTCAAACGAGTCCACTTATTTGTTCCTATAACGACAAAATGTCCTATGGCCCAATCGTTTTCGTTTACTGCACTAACATCGAACTTTTTCTACAGTAATCCTAGGCTGATGGCCTACCGTACTCCACAGACGAATATTATTCTACTTATGAGAAATTGCATAAAATTTATATCATAATCGTCAATTTCTTATATTCTATTCTTCAATCCATTAATTCTTATTACTTAGCAGTTATATAAGCATTTTACCTCCGACCTCAATTAACTCATTCTGTCTAATGTTATCGCTGTAATTTCATTTGCATTTCGTAAAATTCTTCTTTAATTTATATTGAATTGATTAATTTTTCTTCCATCAAATATGCAGAGCTGCTTAATTTGAATGGATCGATAAATACATTAATTAAAAATACTACTTTAAATTAATTTTCAAGTTAGATATTTCATTTAAATCAATATCATTTTCAGAATCCGAACATGTCGTCCACTCACGATGACGTACTCGAGAAAAGCTATGGTGATCTAATCGATATTCCCAAAAATGATCCACATCCAGAACCTCCGAAACCGAACTCTGGAGGTCAGTTTTTGATCGTAAATGGAAGAGCTACTTGTTTTCCAGTTGTTGCTTTTTTTTTCTCCTCAATTCACTCATTAGAATGTTGAAAAAAAAATAATTGATTACTGTTGGTAATGATAGACAAGATAGAATGTGAGAAATTTCTACAGATTATAAAATCATTTGTATCTAGCAGTTTTTTTTGGAGGATTTTGATCTTACCAAGCTGATTTATTATGAGTGAAAAAATCCTCCTCAAGAATTGATCATAGAAATAAACTCATAAGGGATTAAAGTTATCCCTCGAATAATCAAAGCTTAAAACGATTATTATAGAGAAAAAATGTGGCTTTTCCAGATTTTATTATTGGGTATTTCTATTTTATTTTATGGATATTATACCGTTTTAATACCTAAATGCTAGGATACCTAATGTATTTTATTTTAATGAGGCTGCTAAGTATCACAGTTTCCAGTGAGTTTCGAAAGTGCAGGATACGGTATTAAATAAACTCAGCATCGATGAAATTTGCATATAGTTACCTCTTTTAGAAATTGAAATCACAGTATTCATATTATAGTAGCCGACTACTAGCCTCCATTTTGAATTAAATTTTGTGTTAGTTTAGTTATTTAGTATTTTCATAGGATGAGTATCATGAGGTCTATATATACTAATCGAGCTAGGATCGACCCTGAAGGTCGTAGATTACCGGTCAGCAAACCTACCTATTGCACTACCGAATTCAACCCTAAGGAAGTGGCGCTTTACCGTACCAAGAGTTGGCTGAATAAGGGTTCGAGATCAAGCTGAGGCTTTGAGTTATGTGATAAACTCAGCTGCGTGTGATATTGGTGTAATACTCTTATGACCTATCAAAATTAATAGAAAATGAAACACAATTACAATGCTCAATATATTGAAACTTCTTGTATAAGAGGGAACAACTCAGCTTAAACTCATTTTCAATAAGTTTTCATCTTTCACATATTTATTTCGGTTATTTCGAATGAGCTTAAAAGTATTTACTTCAAAAATTAATGACAAGTATCAATAATTGCATTCAATTGATTATCGTCAAGTATTGATTTCTGAAGCTTTTGCTTTGATCTACTTTTCACCTTCTAAATTAATGTAATTAAATTTGTCTTACCGCAGAACAACAACTCTCGAATGAAACCAAATCTGATAGCCCATTGAAATCGATCGATTCCCATGGTGATGCACCTCATGACGTTCACGTGCGTTGCATTTTTCTCTTTTTTTTTATTTTCATTTACCTCAAACATTCCTCAAGAAATTTTTCTTATTGATCTAATTGTACTTAATTGTGTCAACAATACAAATAATCAATGTAAACAAAAATTTTTCATGTTGAAAATGTTTAAGAATTTTATTAATGTTTCAAATGATATTTATTAAATATATTTTTACTATCCTTAACATTTTGATGAGAACGTGTTGGATCACATGGCGGTTTCGTTCTATAAAAAATTAATCCTCTTAAGATTGTCGATTTTATGGTCGATAGGAAATTTTTTTTCTACCCAGATTTATTTGAGCCCGTTCTAAGTGAGAGTTTGAAAAAAAAGTTCGTGGCACACCTCATTGGTAAAGAGGTGGCAGAGTGTTACAAGGGCAGCAACTTGTCTCTGCATGGTAACCTACTAGACCCATAATCCCTCGGAACCCCATAAATTGGTACCAACGAATTCTGAGAAGATAAGCAGAAGTGAGTTAGTAGTGATATGAAATCCGAAGTCAACTGAATAGAATAGGATCGGAGTCCATTTCCTCGATATTATCACGAGGAAGACGGATGGATTTCGCCCGCTTGAGGGGTTGATCATTGTTAGAGCTGCTGTTATTTCATCTACTAACGATTAAAATCATTTCATATTCTACTGCAAATCACCGTATAGAGGCCGATCTATTCTAATACAAACCAAAGATTTTTGACCTATAAATTGTGCAGTTCATAGTACCCTATGGACATCATTTCATCAAAGCACAAGGTCATTAACATGTCAGATCCAAAACTCCTTCCGAAACCTGCAAGGTACAAGTTACACAATCCGGAATGAGGTATAATGGGTAGCCTCGGGGGCTCCGGTATATCCACAGCTATATATGTCCTTGTCTGAACCATATTGGTCCTGAGTGATTTGAATACGAAGAATAACTGAAGGATGTGATGTTGAAAATGAACTGAAATAATTTCAACAGATTAAGAAGTTCGAGTGAAAGACTAGTCGGAATCATCGCAGTATACAGTGGAGCACACTATTTTTGCTATTCGAAATTTTCGAGTTAGTCAGAAAATCCGTAGCCTCGGACGGTTTCGAGCTCGTATCTCGAAGATTTTCGGTCTGCTACCTTATCGATTGCACTGCGGAGGTTCTTATTATGCATATATGCAATGTTTTTCTAATCCATATTGGAATGTGCTACCAACACTCGCCCGTTGGTTGGTTTGATCTGGAAAATCAGTACTGCATAGCATCATTGTTTTCTCAAAGAATTAAATACGACTGTTTTTTGAAATCAGTTCATTCTAGATTATGCTTAAAAAATCAATATACATTCTTAATTCTTAAGAATTTCTTTCCATACTCTATTAATTTCTATGAATATTTTTTAGAAAGTATTGATTTATTTTTGACATAAAAAATGATAATCTTCCAGAACTTTACCTCATGCTTATCGATTACGTCTATTTCGTTCGACTTCGTTCCGTAGTTACCGTACTTTGAATGTTCACTTTAGGATCCGAAGCCAGAAGAACCGAAAACGGTCGACACGAAAACGATCGACACGAAAACAGCTCACGATCATTTTCAACACGTCGTTCATGATGGTTGGTCACCAATATGATTACTGTAAATATCAAGTTGGTGCAAAAGTTATTGCAGTTTTTGCATACTTGACCAGCACTTAAACCGTCATCACTTTTGCACCAATTTAGTATTTTCAAGACAATGAAACTAACATATTTATATCTTTGAAATAAATTTAAATTGGTTTTTGTTGAAATTGAATTTTTTTCCTTGGGTTACGGTATTGTCTCGTAGATTGTAATGTATTTTGTAAATTATTTTCCTTGGGTTACGATAGTGCAAGTGGTATCTTCCTATTGGCTACAGCTGCTAAGCCGTCTATTTACTTAACTCTTTGTGCAAATGTTTCATAGCTCAGAAATGCTCTAATTATTTTTCTCTTTATTCGAAGACTTTCTAGACGTTCCGTTCGAACCTGTCGGTCATGGTGGTGTGCCACTAGATCATCTAATTGAAGATCAAGTAGCTGAAGTTCACGGTGATGTTGATGAAATACTTCATCGAGTACAGGAAACAGATGAGAGGAAATCTGAAGAACAACCAAGTGGTAAGCTTATATATTTAATTAATATGAATGTCATTTAGTTTTGTTCTAAATGAGGGTACATAACGCTTTGTATGTCTCATGAAAGATGTGGACTTTTCAAAGAAATCCAAGAGTATACGAAACCTCAGAAATTTCCCTCCGCAATTTGGATTTATTTGTATTCAATAGTAGCCTTCCAGGAAATGATTTATGTCAGTTATTTTCTTTTACTTACGAATTATTCATTGTTGTGAGGTTTTCATGAGGATTAGTCTGGAAGAGTTTAAATGTTATCCTCAAAACTTTTTGATAACAATTCCATTGAAAAATCACCTTCATTTTATCATTCCTAATGTCTATTGAATAAGCATAAGCACTGGCGTAATCTACTATTTATGGGAATCCGCCCTCATTCCTTCTAGTGATGTTTTGATGGAGGTATTTGTATTACCAAGCTTGTGCTGTCTAGTTCTCTAGTTTGCTTTGCTATCAATTCACCGACGCTCGAAAGATAGAAAGCTTGGCTTGCCTAAGGGCAGACATAGACTCAAGTATACTGTATTCAAGCATGCCTGCCCCTGTTGCCATCTTACTACTGCGCTTCACCGTCCTAACGTCCACTATTTCAGCTTCTTTTTTGACTTTTTTCAGAATCGATTTTCAACTGCTGTAAGTAATAAAACATTTCTAATATTACAATTATAATATTTCGTTTGAAACTGAACACTTCAAAGCGATAAGAATAGGTTTTTTGAAAAATGAAATTTTCGGGTGATCAACAAATGACATCATTTTGTCAAAACATATCAATTATCCTTTTTATTATTTTTCAAACGTTTCACTCTGATTCGAGTTCAAATTCAGAAACATTCAAAAAGAAAAAACGTTAGTGTACATCTGTTGTTTGTGACATTTCATCAGTCTCTTAGGCTACGTAACCCTTTTTTGTGCAATGTCATAGATAAGATATTGTAGAAGAAGAAGACGAAAACAATTTTGAGTTATATGTTGAGTATTTTCGATTGAGGATGACCTCGATGAATGATGGTGGGGCTTTTCCATTCATTTATATTATTCAGCGGATGTTTCAAAAGACGTGCAACATGCAGTTGATGATTACGATGCTGATCAACCAGATTTTCGTAGTCAAACACCTGATACAGAAGAGACAACACTCAACCGTCATGGACCGCTTACCATACCGGAAATTCCAGAAGTGAGTGAAAAACTCCGAAAATTTTACTCTACCACTTACATCCACGTCTTCCGACTTTCTTCACATTCTATCACATTATTTGTCCTGTGGCGATATTGATTTGACTACTTTTTTTTTCTGCTCCAGTTGAATGTACTTCTTTTATTTCACGTCATTATCGGTTACTGTAAGTGTAACGTTACTTTTTTTCTTATATCACAATACATTTTATGATTTTTCGTTTGTTACTGAACTGATTATCAGTCATATGAATTCAAAATGACGCCTGAGGTTCCGAGTTTTGCGGCCATCTCAGCACAACTATGAATTCAAAATCCTTCTATTTTATAGAAGACCGAGATTCCTAGTGAGGATATTTCCGCGCTGGATCACGATGATCATCTACCAGCTCAGTAAGTTTATACAGAAGCATAACTATTACATTTTGCAACACAAAACGTTACAAAATTCTACATATAAAAATCGATTCTTAAATACTTCAGCGGTTTTGAAACTCAACCACGTCCACCTACACCTCCTAAAGATATAAGTGAGGAAAATGTGAAACCGTCCGCATTCAGTTTAGCTCATACGTCACACACTCCTACGCATAGTGAGATATTTTAGATTATTGACACTGTTATTATTGTCGTATTTACTATTCTTATTTGTTATTGTTTATGTTTATTCAGATATTATAAACAGTGATAAGTATGATGAACTGTATTCTAGCTCATCACGATGGACTGCATTCGATTCTGAAGCAAAGCAGTGTATCGTATAGTGGATCAAAAGAACCATGGATTGATTTAAAGACGATCGATCCTCGTAGTGAGTTCGATTATTACATATTCATTGACAGCAGCATTAACAACAAATCAATAAGTAATTAATTTTACAAACCTATCATTCGGACAATCGAATTATAATTGTAGAAAATTTCGATTCATTCGGTGTTACTCACGGATGAGTGCACATTGTTCGTATTTGAACATTGTTGTTTCATAACAATAACATCAAAGGTCAAAGGAGGTAATTATATGCGCATGCGAATATCCCTCATGTCGA
Source organism: Dictyocaulus viviparus (assembly GCA_000816705.1). Taxonomy (NCBI): domain Eukaryota; kingdom Metazoa; phylum Nematoda; class Chromadorea; order Rhabditida; family Metastrongylidae; genus Dictyocaulus; species Dictyocaulus viviparus. Next base: position 174,430 of record KN716167.1, read on the forward strand.
GTTTTATAATCTCGTATAAAGGCTGATACAAAGAAAAGAAGAACGGCGTTTATCAAACAGTACCTCGAATTAATGAGGTCAACAAATGTTCTGAGAAAATGAAGCGTTATAGTTTTATACTGGGATTATTATCATAAATTTTAATAGTAATTGTTGCTATTTGACTCTCTGTTAGGCAAGCGATTGAGGCGAACATGGTTTTTTTTTTTCAAACAACAACAAAAACATCTGTTCCAGCTACTGCGTAGTGCTGATATTTGCATAGATTTACTCAGCATGAATAATCTAAACTGTACAGCTTCTTATTTATCGTTCAAAGAAATCGCGTTCCTCGTTTCCTCACTGTCATAAGTCATCCCGTATACATTAGAAATATGATTGAATGTTGGCATTTTTTTTCTTGCATACCAATAAAATTATTCATTTTGTTCGAAATTGCAATCCAACAGATGAATGGAAGCTGAATGAGGTAAACGAGCTCGCCCAGCCATGACTAAAATGGCCAGACCTCGTATATATTGCTAGTTTCACGATAGTTTCCTGCCATTGAGGAAAGAGAGAAGAAGCGGTTAGTATGGAGTGAGAGAAGAAAAGGCTAAGGGGGCAGCTCGCATACATTGTTTTGCCTCCGACGGAAATCGATTCGCATGACAACGATGTTATTCGTATTCTACGATGTCTCACGACTTCATTACGTCAAAGTTCGAAGATGAATGGTGATTCATTGTTGTTGTTCTTGTTGTCATTATTCATCGTATGATTGTTGATTTTTCGTTTCGTTAAACGTAGTCGCTGTATGCGTCGTAGTTATGCTAACCACCACCAGCTCGTTATCTCCATCTGCTCATCTTTGCATTTACCAAACCCTATGTTGATAAGCGTCCCTCGTCAATACACCCCATTAGCATATTGTTCTTCGTCGTCGCTTAATGATCTTGACTCGATTATTAAGCTCTCGTTGTTGTCACCATGTACTACGTACGGATTCATCCGTCTAATGATCAACAGCTTTGTTCTTATTCCGAGAATCCATTCCTATCCGAGTTCTAATCGAATGATTTGACTCATTTTCTTTTATATCTACCAGAAGAAAAAGCTTCATGGATAGCATAGGATTCAGTTTAACTAGTTTTCTGAAAAGAAATCTTCTTAAACTTTTGAATTTTGAGGAAAAATAGCTGTCAGAGCTTTTACGTACTCAACTAGAAGCATTTTATTGATTATGCATGAGGCAAATCATAGGTTTTTGTGATTCCTTCAGGAAAAAATCAGGTTATTCAAATCAGTGTTTACTAACTGAATACAGCTTGCATCGTACCATTCATTTTACAATAATACATTTTTTATTAATATGATTTTTTTTAGTAGTAATTCTTCAAAAAAATTTTTCATTATTTCTTATTGAAGACTAATTAAATGAAACTTGAGGCTATTAATGAAATTCTCCTTTATTGGTATTATTATTATTATTATTATTATTATTATTATTATTAT
>KN716167.1:188287-200380 GCA_000816705.1 Dictyocaulus viviparus
TCTCTCTCTCTCTCTCTCTCTTAAAGCCTTTAATGTCTTAGAGAAGTTACCGTTAGTCATTTTATTCATCGTTCTTTTTTCATTTCATCATTATATCATCATTAATAGTTTTCTTGTCATTAATTTCGCTTAATGATTGCTTAAATGATTTTTGGTATGAAGAAAATAAAAAATGAATTCTTCACCTCTACCTCAAATTACGTTATCTCCCTCACTCACATATTACAGTTACAAACTAACGAATTTTCTTAACATTCCAACTGAATGTGTACCTCATTAGATACAGTAGAATTCAATCTAATGTAAAAGTCATAACGAGGAATTTTGTATCTTTCATTCTGAAAAGCAACAGAGAAAGACTTCACAACGAGGATCAATCCAACAGTTAGGTAATAATGAGGCAATATAGAAGTTCTGGTACTGCGACAGCTTAGGTAGCTTAAGTTTCTCGGCGCTACCTATTTAGATTGGCACGTGCTTTGAAGCTTCTCAATACAATCACTGAGCTGATTGTTCCCGGTTCTCCTTTGATATTCACTGTTCGTCAGACTTCTAAGCGAAATTCGATTGAGGTTGTTGTGCGGATTAAAAAAGTATGGTACCATAAAAGGATGATATTTTTGTAAGCAGTGAGTTCTTCGCCTTATCACCTCTTGTAATCTAAAAAGACTCTCACTTTGAAGAACCGTTCATTGCTATCTTTCCATGGCTGGCCTCGTCTTCAAGGCTCCATTCTCTCTTACGAGTTTTTTTGAAGTTCTAATGCGGTTTGCGATCGTTAGCAGTTTCAGGTCCGAAGACGTCATGGATGTTACGACTTATTTCTGCTTCTTCCGACGAGTTTTGAACTTGAATGAAAAAATTGCTCGAATCTTTGTTCAACATGTTTTCTGTCATGTTTAAAAAAATGTAAAGTAAACAGATGCTATCTACAGACAGACCATGCTGTCCATCTACACTTCTAGGGTTAGCAAATTGTAATGAACTGAAAGGAAAGGGAACATTGGTCTAATAAAGGTTTGTAGCCGGAAGCGATTGTAGGGACCATAGTAACATTTGTTCACCTCCATTAGTCGTGATGACGTTGACGCATATAACGGTGACTGATCGACTCTGAATATTTTTAATTTGTTCAAAAATCACTTTCTGTCACATTGCCATCTAGTATCACACTGGTGGTAGCGTACGTATGCAAATGAACCCACTTTATAATGTATGCGTTGTGTTAGTGTTCAGTCGGTTATCAATTTATTGCCTCCCTAAAGTAAACCTAGACTTGTTACCCTCTTTCACCGTTGAGTCACAGTCGATTTGTTGAAAAGGCGTGAAGAAATTGATCACTGCTGGTCGTCTACTAAGTATAACCTATTTAAATTTCTACGATATAGTAGTTAGTTCTATAATTAAAATTGAAAAGCATATGAAAAAAAGTGATAAAATAAGGTAGTTATTGTTGAGTGTCTATTGAGGTAATTGAGGTCACATTCCTGAAGACAAATGCGATTGTGATATGCATATCATAATAACTTGAAGTTTCGTAAATGAGAAAACTACTATAAAATATTACTATCTTTACAAAGCTATGTAAGATGTTTGATAGTGAGTTAGACATTAGCACTCATTTCAAGTCACTCCCTCAAAGCATATTGATAGTGGTACTGTAGTCGATATGAACATATGCGATCGATCGGGTTGTCTTGACTTGATCTCCTTTTGAGATCATAAGATTAATTAAACTGATAAACGTGGTCGTGGATGAAGCTTAATTGCTTGACTCCTCCTACTGTTTAATTACTTATAGTATGCGTTACGCATTCATTTCTACGAAAGCTATGACTATTCCGTTATTTTATTACAATAGTCCTTTCTGTCTTACAGTAACCAAAAGTCTTTAAGGAACTGCTCTTTAGTGTAATGGATAAGCACGGCAGATCGGATATCTGTAAGTGCGGGTTCGAATCGCGACTAAGGTTCGTAGTATTGCAAACAACTCAGCATAATTATAGTTACTGCTCTTTATGCTTCTGACCAGCTTAATCGCTTCAAAATTGCTGCTTTTTTCAGCGAATAGGTTTAGAAAAAGCTGATGTACCACTATGAGTAAAGAAGTGGATTAACAATAATATAGTATAAATATAACACTAGGTTTTACCCTCAATGAAACCTCAAACAGCTATCATTTTCCTCACGAGGCAAGTAATTTGTGTTTAATATATTTTATATAGATTGCAATAAGGCAGTAGCCAACGAGGTTAATATATCGAGGTCTTGTTCATTACCTTGATTCCTCAGTAATACGGTAGTAAATAACCTCGATATATTGTTATGCCTCCTGATATGCCTTCGTTTTAGAATAAGAATTCAGATTAGTACTTTGTATGGTCGTCCAATTTAATAAAACAATTAAAAACCGTTCATATGCATAAAACTAGTGTGATCCGTAATATATAAAACCCTCAACAATGAGGTATAAATGGATTTGCCTCTATTCTTTGACTTTTTTTTTCACTGAATCTTAATGAAAGAATTAATGCCGACGTAATCTGCAAATAAATTAATATACTTAAATGAATCTCTTATTCAGCTTTTTTTAAGTCGGATACGGTAGGTAGTCTAAGATTATTATTATTTTTAAGCTGGTTATATTGGTCAAATGAGGATTATTAGGATTATGAGGGTTTTCATGAGGATATTTTCACTCCTCATAAAATCTGTTTGCAGTTATCATATGATATAGCTAGAGCAAATTTCTGGAAAGAATCCTCACATTTTCTTCTACCAAACTTTTTATGGAAAACATTTTGCCTTCGTAATAATCATTAGCATTAAATGATTGAAAGTACATTGCAAGATGCCGAACGATTTGAGTTTCCAGATTTTCCTCAGTGACTCAGACTATCAGCTAATAGATTTCTTCTAGTAAATCCTTTGTTTTTTTTTATAATGGAACAGAAAAAATTTTCTTTCTATTCCATTATCGATTCATTGGCTATTCGCTCCCTCAATTTTTTTTCTTAATAGATATTTTATTGCCTCATTGTCGGTTTAGTAAAATATGTTTACATAATTCTAATGAGGAAAACATTAAGATGAGGCGAGTTTGGACCTCAAAACAAAATGTAACTCAAAAATGATGAAAAAAAATCAATCCGAAACATTTTTCTTTTGTCATTTATTAGCTAGCGAATTATAATAGGAATTTTTTCCGAATAATTTTTGATCGTTCATCATCTAAAAATCACTGCAAAATCTTTATTATTTTTAATTTTTGTTATGATTTTTATATACAAATTTATACAGGTATAAATAAACAATAAACAAACAAATAAACAAATAAATAGATCTTCGATTAGCATTTGTTTCTCTACATACTGAACAAAAAATCTCTCCTAATTGTAAAAACATAAGTTTTTTTGCGTTCATTTTTGCCTCATGGAGGAGGCAAAAGGAAAATAAAAAAAACTCTTTTCCTGTTTATTAAATGTTTACGAGTCGTTATAGATGCAAATATAATCATTTTTCGCTTCACCAATATTTTATTGCATCGTATTTTCCATTTGAGGTTGTTTTCTAGCAAAAAAAAATCATAGAATTTGATATATTGCAATCGTATATTACTAAATTATATATTATTTTCACATACCGTATACTTCGAGATCATTTTGATCTCGTCGATCATCTACAGAGCAGTACCAGTAGAACGTCCATTGTTTCCTATACAGAGCAGTACCAGTAGAACGTCCATTGTTTCCTAACGCACGACACGTCATTAAAATTTACATACGGTTCTGCACTCATATAAGATCCGAATTATTCTAGATAGTTTTTAATGTTGATGACTCCTTGAGGAATGAGTCTACGCATTCGTCCTGAACATAATTTCGCATACGCGCTTGACTTATACAATAGCTTGATTGGATCAGTTTTCATGAAGTCACTTCAGTTCATCAGTCTTCTATTTCTTCGGTACCAATCTGTTGACTTCAACGGGATGATAAACCTGGCTTGGAGGGCCTAGGAATGGTCGAAGTCATGCCTAAGCTTACTGAAGCTTTCATATCATTTGGTCACCTCATACAACTGCGCTACACTCACCTGTTACTCAAATCTCTATTGTTTTCTTATTTTTGGTATTATCCCATAAATCCATCAATAATCTTATTATATCAAATCAACTTTTTCTAGGATACCGTTTTGATCTACATTTCATGGAAATCTTTTTATTAGTTCGTGGAGAAAATAGACGCGGTTTGTAACTAGCTGAGACTAATAGATAACCGCAATAATTTTTGCACCAACTCAATATCATAATGCGATTACGACTATATCAGTGCCGAATTGTGGTCGACCAATCAATACTTCTGCCTTTGAAAATCGATAATCGATAAAAATTGGGTGGCTTGAAGAGAATCGTATCGATTCGACTGATTAGGACAAATCGTAGATATTTTTATGAGTTATTACCAAAACGCTAGAGATTATAAAATTACAAAATACAAAAAAATAGAATTATTGTCTCTTTTTTTTCTATTTTAAAAAGTCTTTCTCATTAAACAAATAAAAATTTGTTTGAATTTAAATTTTTGTTTTTGCTAAAAAAATGATTAAGACACGTTCGGAGGTTTGTTGATCTAGTAATTTGCATAAATTGAGGTGCAATTTATGCTTTTTTATATGAATAATTAGTATCAAAAAAGTTTTTCTTTTTCTGTTTATTTAAAACGTTGAATATAAACAAAAGACTTTTTGAAGCTTTTGATGAATGATGAAAAATTCTGATCGATTCTAATGAAGAGTTTTATCCAGAAATTCTTACCGTAATCCAATTCACAACGGAATAGTAATCGATTATTTTATGTACTACTTCAAACGCGAGTCCAAGAAGGTGGCGTGATGATTTTTTAATGAGTCACATGACATCTGATTACATGCAGCTTTAACTCAATAGAAAACTTTATTGAAGATAATCCTCAGGAACATGCTTTTATAGAGCAGCTTATCGATGAGGATAAATTTTTTTTTTCTAGTAAACATGTTAGCATTTGACATAATTCATAGTATCACTGGATAAAAAGAATACGGTAGAAATATATTTAGTGATAAATAATAAGTGCTGTTGAGCTTATATGTTTAAGCATACGTTTTTCCTCACATGTTTGTTGAATTTCTCCTCATGAGTTGTTTTTTTTCCTGAGTTTATTTGCTTAGTCACAATGAATCGCTCGTCCTCATTCATCGTTCGGACACTAGTGATTTTATGTTCTTCTCTTTCTCGTGCCACCTTCGTCCATGGTGGTCGTCTCCTGCATCCATAGTAATACCGCTCCCATTTTTCTACAACAGTTAAAGTATTTTTAGATCAAAAATATATCTAAAAATTATGCAAATAATATTTGTAATATTTCAAATATTTTCCCACAATGATTCCACCTATTCATTATATAAATTAAAAAATTTTCTTTGAAAAAATTGATGCCATCACTCTCTAATGGATTCTAAGCTTTCAAAGAGATTATTATTTGAAAAAAAAGCAAGACAAAACAAAAGAAACTCCTAAAATGAGTTTTTTTCCTCAATAAAATGCAAATGTAATGAAGCATTATTTTCGAAGAAAAAAATATTACTTATAAGACTTCTATTCTATTCAAAAACCGTTAATGCAAATAGAATTTGCATAATTTCTTCCAATAGACTGAGAGCTTCTTATAATCATTTCTATATATCACTCATATTTACATGCGTTAAAATGATCTTCAGTTATTTTTTCCTCGTTTTTCCTCAATGCATTTTCATTTCTTTCTTATCCCTATGAAGTTCGTCTTCTGAACAAACAAAGCTGAACTGAAGTGGCACAACCTTATTAGGTGTTTTTTCTTACTGTAACATTGTGCTGATCGTGTTGATGTCGTTGAAGTGTTCGTCTGCTGTCAGTTCGTCTACACTCCTTGAGAACTTGTCCTCATTGTAATTGATTACTAATATAACTAACTAGTTATGTAGATTCCTCATAGAATGAAATCGATAAAGCTTTTCATTATTCGATGTCGTTTTGGATGTCACTACTTTTATTCCCTCATAATCCTCAATACTCTTTTTTGTCGTGATTGTTTTTATCAGAAATATAAAATAGACAAACTAAATGATAGAAGTTCATCAAAACCATCAAGTTAAATAGGGTCGCAGTTAATCGAGGAAATATTGAGGGAAATTTTTAAGAGAAAAATTTTTAAGAAAATTCTTACAAAATAAGCAAAAATAGTTTGACTTATAAAAATAGACAGTTCCATAAATAATATAAATACGTTTATATTTTTTTTTCTTCGATCGTTCATTATTTTAAATGATTTTTCCCTAAAAATATTTTTTCTTAAAAATTATATACTTTATTTTTTTATTTTCTATTTATTTTTTTCGTTATTAATGGAAATAGAATTTTTTTTAATTTTTATCTTTCCTTGAAAACTGATTATATTCTAAATTCTTCATTCATAAAAATATTTCACAATGATATATACATATTTATTTATTTGTTTTTTTTATTTGTTTATTTCTAGTATTGATGATATTGGCTTGGCAGATGGCCAACATTCGTTAAGTGATACTCGTTTATTCAGATATAGAATGATTGATTATTAATTTATATACTGTCAAACCTCGTTCACCTCGACACCTGGACCATGAGGATATCTTACCTCATTGTTTTTCACTCGTTAGGATACTCTAACTATTCCTTTTACTGTAGGGATTCGATTACTATCATAATCATTAATTAGGACCTTTCTAATAAGGTTCCTCCGTGAAGCTAATGATTTTTGATCTTTTTAAGCATAATGAAATGCTTAAAGTTGGTATCATAGAGAAGTAGCTAACTCGAATGACTCAGTCTGTATGTCGATCATGAGCTTCTTTCGCTATAATAGATGAAGCTGTATTTTGTAAGCTTTGCTATTTTGATCGACCTCGTTTTTCCCTCACTATTAATTACTCCGTTCGGTACGTCAAGTTTTCCTATAGAATCTTATGTGTATATCTTAGGTAGCTTATTGATTAATCCGGAAGATTAGATGTAAGCTTGTTTATTAAACACGTATCCGGAGCTTCTTTTATTTATTTCTATATCGTTCAATTGCTTTCTTGTATTTTTACTTAGCCAAATTTTTAAATAATATAAATCTGTATAAACTTGAAAGTATACACTTATGAATATTTTCAGGAATGTGATTAGAGTATGTAGCAAAAGCTTAAGTTAAGTTGACCTCATTCAGTTTGTACTCGTCAGAATCCTCAAAAAAACGTGTAGCTGTAATCAAAAATTTACTCAGAATCAGCTAATCTGATTATCGCTAATTGAGAAATAGGCTGCAGAGGTGTTGAGGCAAACGAAATAGTGTTGTCTTGGAGAACGACATGATAGAGAGATCGATTGTTTACGTCGTATATCTTTTAGTCATCGTCATTATGAGTGTGAACTCATTGATGAACTCTTTTGGAAGGATACCATACCGAGGAAGCTGCATGGAGAAACTGTGGACACCGTCGTTGAATTGGCGACATTTTTGTGCCGTCGAATGAATGTTTGACTCGTATGAGATTTATCCACTTCAAGTACATCACTTATGGAGAGTATCCTAGACTACCTCATGAGGCATGATTTCTTTGAAGCTTTACCAAAGAGGTTGCTACTATTTTAACTTTTGAAATGTTTGCATGTCATAATTTAAAATGGTTTTCGTACTTCAAAGCAGTATGTTGGAATCGAATTCAAAAAATTATGAAAAAATATGCCTCTTATCTACGTAAAGCATTGATAAGCAGCTTAATAGAATCGCAAATTACCAGAAAAGTATGACAACTATTAATGCACTGCAATGGGTTGTATACGTCTCGTTGAATTGCCGGAGGCGTTATCAGATCCGATGTGTGAACGTGTGCCAAGTCGTGATGTGTTGTCTTATGAGCACATCATTAAAAACATACCTCATTGCAATTTTATCAAGTTTGAGAACATAATTACGATGTCTTAGGGTGTTTTCATGGAGTTTCGGATTGATAGCTTCTTCCCAGCACGACAGCTTTTCCTATACAGTAAACACAGACACGATCAACAACCACTATTGCTGCGATTGTCCTAATCACGATTTGGTAATCAACCTCATCAAAATATACTCACCTCAAAATCATTATCAGCTTTTACCTTTTTTCTACGACTTTGTTAAATGTCGATGAAAAGAGGGAATGTTAAGCTTCTTACAGATTACATATTGATTATATCAGTTGTACGTTTTTATACGATCTAAAAACGAGTCTTTGAGGATTAGACGTTACGATTTATGTCAGTGACTACGAACGGAAAATAACAACATTAACTCATTTACTTTAAACATCAAATATTTGCATAGTCTTATTCAGAATGAGGATTCTTTGAAATTGAGTTGAATTGAGTGATTTCAGTGAATATCAAAAAGCGAGGCTTGTCAAGAACCTCTTGGCACAAAGTTCAGCATTTGATTTTTGTATTGCAGCAATCGAATTTCAAAGAGATTGAGTTTGAGGAGTCAACAACACTCATACAATGAGGAAACGTTATCCAAAAGCCGATACTGTAATAATACAATGAGGAAGCTTACATGTACTCCACGAAATTCTTACTCATGTTTTATTTATAAGGATGATACGAAGCCTAGCATGAATCCTTTCTATAATAAAGCATATGGATTACTGTATTGGAGTAAGAAAATGGTATTAACTGGTTCATTTTTGAGTCCTTGCCACTTTAGTGAAATAAACAGTAGTACATTGGTCAAAATATGTCCAGCAAACATCCGTACTGAGCAACGCGGGAGTCCAAAAAGTGGTGGTCCTTCAACCCTCAAGCGAAAATAACATTACCTCTAAGCGAAATTGATATCAAAGACAATCAGTTATCAAGAAAAAGTTATTGTATCATTGAACTCAAAATCGATTCAGTCGGCTTCATAAAAGATGTGATGAAATTAAACCGTTACTACTTTTTTTCCTCATTCAAAAGTGTATATGCTCTTTTTTTTCTTGTAACTAACCTCATTCAGTAAGAGGACAAGTTTAATGTTGAATCCATTATAAAAGAAATGCTTTCAGATTATACCATTAAAGTATTTACCTATTCAAACCGATTAATAAAATTTCTAATGTGAAAAGCACTTTTCATCCCTCAATATTCTGAGCAAGAAATTCAGAACTTAGTGCTACATCTCAGAAAAGAATAACGCATTCAATGAGAAAAACTTTGTTGGAAAAGCTGAGACTCTATGTGAAAATTACCTCAAGCTTCAGCCTTATTTCAAAACTGCTGTTGTTTTCTATAGACCTCAATTGAAAGAAGATGAGTTCCTCATTGGTTTTTCTAGAGGACCAAGCAATAATAATATTAATATACTCATGACGATATCTAAAGGATCGATAATGAGAAATTTTGACAAGAATATGCTTTTCTTTTAAATCTACCGTAACCCGAGAGTTATTGAAAACGGTGTTGATAATATCAAACAATTATGTCTTTTTCCTCCTTCATCATTTCATCTTCACTACCCCTTTATCGCTTGTTAGTAAAATGTAATGAGATTGATCTTCATTATCCCTCAAGCATTTGTTATTTGAGGTTAAAAATCCATTAATATTCATTTAAGACAGTAAGGATGACAACGTAATCTTTTTAAAGTAAACATAAGTGTAGAATCGAAAATAAATTAAGTGTAAATGTAATTCGAAGACTAATGAGGATACGATAGAAAATGATCCTACATGAACAAGCTACCGAATAAATGAGTACACCTTCAACTATGACGTTTATTGTAATCCTCGTAGCATGAATGAACTCTAAGCCTCATAAATGAGGCTAAATCTGAATATAAGAGATAAGATAATTTTTGGCGTTGATCATTCCCTTGTAGTGGGATGCGCCCCCGCATTCATGTTCAACGTGATATCGTGGAAGTGGTTGAATGCGTGCCTGGTCTGTTCAATAAGTTGAGTTGATCACTGTTCACCAAGTCAGTGCTAGTTATCTTACCCAGACTCCTCTGGTACCAATTTACCGACCCCGGAGGGATGGCGGGCTTGGTAGGCCCGGGGGGCGGCCTCCAACTGATTCGGGCTGGCGTGTGTCACTGCGGTACCTCCACCACTGAGCCACTGCGCCCCCAAATCTGAATATAGTACAGCAAAATCAATTCAATGAAACGAAATCATCTGACAAATCCTCAATCAACCTCGATATCTTGTAGAATTACAGCAACAATCCCATTATTTTGATATCCAACGTGGCTGAGTTGGTCTCATATGAGACTCAGAATGGTCCGTGTCAAGCTTGATATTTAACTGGTAATGACATATTTAGATTTATCATTAGGTTTAAACTTTTGTCAATAATCGATTGAGGTCGATTTACCAGTGTAATATTCTCGAGTATTCCGCTTCTAATTAATTTGCAAGCGCGTTTGACGCCAAACTACCTCAAATTTTGATCTACACACATTAGAATTTTTCCACCTCATCGTATAATATTTCTAAGAGAATATTCTTGTAGTATTTAATAAAACCGTCTAGTGAATTGTCACTAAAATGTACTTTTACTTTTTTCGACAGAATAAAATTACTTAATAATCAAATTTTGATGGTTTATTTTCATGTGAGTTCTAGTGAGTTTCGAGTTTCTCTCCTAGTTTTATTCACTCAGATGACCTCGAAAACTTCTCCAAATTTCAAAGTTATCATCAGCCTTATTACTTATGCCTTATTAAATTAGTAACTAAAGCAGCTTCATTGTAGAATAGAAGAGCCACCATTTAATCCTTTCTGAAACATTTTTGATCTACTTTTAGAAGAAATCATCCAAAAAAGTGAACTATACATATGCAAATATATGTAAATAAACAATGCCTGAGGGAAAAAACCGTTTTCCCCAATTTTTGTCAAATATTTCTTATCACACTTCTTTTATCATATTATATTTCATATTTGTAATTTTTTTTCAAAATAAAATACCATAGCAATAAAAAATTGATGCTAGTGACGTCAGATTTTTTTAAATAATAAATCCACCTCTAAAGCTATTTTTATTTTCAGTTAATTTTTTGCGCCTCATTAATAAGAAATTTTCACTCTCCAACTCTCTATAATGGTATATTATTGATATTCTACGTTTTTGAGTTAGGCGCAAAACTTGTAGCCTCATATCTGAGGTTCAATCCGTATTTTTGAGTGGCTGTGAAACAACGACCTACGATTGAGGAGGCAAGTGATGTGATCAGCCCAGAAACGTGAGGTGTCTGTAATTTATTAACAGCGACCTCTAAGCCTTTCTGAATGAGTTCAAGATATTTTTTTAACGAAAACGCTTATAAACTCTTTATGTAAAAGCTGACTTTTTATTCCAAATGTTATAAGTTTTTCCTCAGTATTAATGAGCATGTAGATGAACTATAAGAGAGTTCGGTGCGGTTGATTCGCCTCACAGTGCAATTATCGTTGAGGTTTTTTTTATTAGTAAGTAATTTTCATAGAACTTCTATGAATTCCACTTTTTTTTCCAGTTCTAACTTTATCTATTTCATAGAGAAATTACCTCATTTTTAACTCTCGTTATTGTTCAATACTACCTTTCAAATAGGTTTTTTCTAAGTTTATATGAATATTTCGACAGGAAAAAACTTATAAGCATTTAAAAAACGAGGGAGTGAAAAACCTCAAATTCATTTTTGCTTCATCTAGAAGCGGTTTTTTTTTCGTTTCATTTAAAATCACTCGTATACGGTAATTTTTTTTTGTGGTAGTTACAAAATATGAATGATATATCAACAACTTACATACATTAAGTTAATCAAAACAACTGAAACTCATTTAGGAGGGAAAAATTGATAGAAAAAAAGGAGGAATAAATCGATATTGATGATTTTCATTGTGATCAATAACGCATCAATGATGTTTCTTATCATTTTTGATAGATGAGGGACGATGAAAAAAAAACAAACAAACAAACAGCATTCTGGTTTTACTTGTAACGTCATTGTAAAATAGGGTCTCCTATTTAGACATATTGAAATCAACAACAAATTC
>KN716167.1:200763-213107 GCA_000816705.1 Dictyocaulus viviparus
ATATTGAAATCAACAACAAATTCCTTCACCAACTAAATATGTATTGATTTTATCGATTTTTTCTCGATTTAAGCAATCGATTGCAATTTTTCTACGAGATTTTCCGAAACTCGTTCATTAATACAGTAGCATTTTCACTAGTTTTATGCAAATTTGCCTCAATTTTAGCTTGATTCATCATATTGTTCTATTATTTTGATGACCATTATTTATATTTTTCTAATATTTACTTATAATCACCTTAATTATTTACAATTAAAATTATAATTAATAATTTTTTATATCTATTTGTAATCACCTTAATTATTTAGTATTTAAATTTTATTACAAAATTTTTAAAAATATTTCCAATAATATACTCGGATCTGTAACAGATCAAATCGATCGATTCTAGATCAAATCAATAATAACTGGCATAACATTTTACAAATTAAGCTTAATGCGTTTTTTTATTGTTTCACAATTTAACGAGCGTTAAAAAATATTGGTTTTTTTTTCTGAGGATTGTTTTATAGTAATATTTTTCCTTCAGTGATAAACTTTTAGGTGAATTTTTTGATCTATACGGTTGAATTCGTTCAATTTCTTGCATGAGGAACACAGTAATCCTCATTTTACCTCATATCAAATCTGAAGCTGAAAATAGTTTGTGAATTTTAATATAATGTTCATGTTAGTACGTAAAAATATTACAAAAAATTATTGAGGATAGAGAAAATGAGACAAAAAAATTCTTCTAAATGAAAATAAATTGCTGTTTGAAAAAATTCAATGACGTCATATTACGAAAAAGTTTGAATGAATGTAATTTTTTTGAATAAAATTCAATTAAATTCGTAGTCACCAATATGATTATTAATGTGAAAAGTGTAATAAAAGTACTTCTATTAATGAAAAGTGTCAAAAGAAAAGCTAAGTCAGTCACAAAACTCACACCCTCAGGCAATATTTGAAGTCTTTATGTCGTAGATTTACGGCCTGATGTGCTGCAATAGAGGTAAACGAGAAGGTTAAGAGACTTTTTAGTATGAAAAGTACTACTATGACAAGTACTGCAGGTTGTACTATTTCATGATGAACCATTTGGTATAGAGGAAAAAATTTAGTAAAAAGTAAAAGTAAATTTATAGTAAATATAATTAGCAATTATTTTAAAAAATATTGTAAATTGAAATCGAATCAAGCATTAGTATCAAATAAATAAACAAATCCCTACAAATTTTTAGTTCCAGTGAAATTTGCCTCAGTCATTAGTAAATGCACTTTGTTCCTCACCCAAGTAATTCTTTCAGTGATAGCGAACAGAGGTCTGTTTTAAGCTATCGGATTTATAACAGTAACAATTCAAAAACTACACTCGATTTCCTTTAAAATCTACGAGTTTGAGGTTGAAATCCTCTTGCTAGAAGTTCAGAGTTTCGCGATTGACTTGACTCACCAACGTGGGAATATCGATCGTACAATTATAACCTCATAGATGATAAAAAAATAAACTCAATTGAATGAATAACTGTAAATGATCGATATGATCTTATAGTTTCCTCATTTTATAACTGTTGTTTATGAGTGACGAATTGAGTTATTTCGAGTAATATAACAATATTAAGGATAGTATTAGACTATAATCAATGTATAAATTATAATAATTTTGTTACACATAAAGGTTACTTAGCATTTATAAAGTATCAATTTCATATTCATTCGCACTCATTTCACTCATTTCACTCATTGATTGGATATGGTAATTTGCGTGAACATTAATTATGTATATTATATTCATATGATATCTAAAGAAAATTTTTAATAGCTTAATGCATTTCATTATGACATCACGTTAATATTTCTCAGTGTTAAGCATTATAACAGAAGAAGTAATGCACATAATAGAATAAATCTTTAGCAGAGAAAAAAAGTCTGTCTAGTATTTGTGTTTACCTGAAAACTAACTGATTACGGTATCTCCAAGCACTGAACTCAATTTGACAAAAAAAAACTCCGCCCTAATCCCTCACAGTCGTTTCAAAACTTTACGACCGTACATGAACTTGAAGTTCTTTCAAAACATTACGTTCGTATGAGACTTCTTAAAAAGCGCTTGTAGAAATAATATAGTACATAAAAGAGTAAAACATTTCGTTTTCATTTGACTCACATTGAATGCGGTGCGCCTAAGACCTCACTACGATATTGTATGAGGTTATTTATGATGAGGTTCATTGACAGAATGAATTGAGTTAACTACTCTAAGCCTGCATTCTGATACCAATTTACTAACTCTGAAGGCATATATGGCCTTGTTGGCTTAGGGGCGGCCGCAAGCTTGAGGATAATCATAAAATCATTGACTCTCTCGTATCACAGTCGAGCTTCCTGCCGCTGCGCTATGTTCCTATATTTCACCCTCTGTTTTAAATAGTATAAGATTAACTTTCAAGGACATTCTAGCTATAATCTTTCATACTGACTCATCTACGAACTATGAAAGGCTTACAATGACCTCAGATGGTACATTCGGTAGCACACCTGATGGAACATCTGTAGGCGCAGGTTCGAGTTCCTATAAGGTAGTGGAACTTCTCGAAGAGGTCATAATCGAGTGAAATTTGTTGAAATATGCTAACCATAGCTATTTTTTCATGAAAAAAAATTTTCGTTCATAGTAATTCTAGCATACTCAACCTCAACTTCGGCAAATTATTTTTTTTAATTCTTGATAAGCATACGCAAATTTCTTAAAATTTTCCTCGTTTTTGATCTATAAAAAATCTATTGGAAGAAGTGAAAGTATCGATTAAAATTTAATGTGATTGTAATTGTATGATATAGAATAGTGCAGAAAAAAAATCAATAAATCTGATTCATTTTTTCAAAAATCAATATTTCTTCAGTCACAATGATTTTATGTATTTGTCAAAGTATTTTTATTCTCTATCATATATAATTGACTATAATGTTGCTCTAATATCCTCAACCTCAATTTCGCCTGAGGAGGTTGCAAAGTTTGCGACTAACTCAGCATCATTACGTATTGTTATGTCGTTGTTTTTTTTTCTGTTATTTCAATTTTCTTGTGTGAAAATATTTTAATATGTGAACAACAGAATTTCCTGTTAAGCATTTTTTTTTCTTCTTTTCTGAGTTTTTGTCACTCATTTTACCTCACTAATGCATTATTTTTTCTATTTATTGCAAATGAAATTTCTTCTATGAGCAATTCTTTTGTAAAATATTAAACAAACTAATAATAATATTAATTACAATAGCGAAAAAATCTTCTGGGAAAACGTGTTATAGAAAAAATTTCTAGGAAGAAAAATGATTTTCACGCCATAATCAACTCTGAAGTGAGGTAGTAATAATGTATGATTAAGCTTTTCATATATTCATCTTCCCTCATCGAGATTCTTTCTCAAAAGGTCAAAGATCAGAATTAGTTCTTGTGAAATGCTATTCATCTAAACTTTTTCAAGATTTCTATTCTATTTTGCGATTTACAATCACTCATACCTCTAAATAAAACCTTAATAAAAAATTATTTAGTATTATACAAAATGAGTTATGTTTCTATTTAATGAGTTTTAGAAATTTCATAAACTCAGAAGCGTTCAGGGTTTTAAATTTGACTCTCACTCACAGTTTCCTCATTATGAAGGTTTCATTAGCATAAAAATGAATATTAATAGACTATCAAATATTGATGAAAAGGCAAATAGTAAACAAATCGATAAAAAGTGTTGGATAGCGTAATGGTAAATGAGCGCTTCATGAAGCAACAGAGTGGTACCAGCGGTTCGATGTCTGAAGTAGGCAATCACTCAAGACTTCTATGTTGCCTTAGGGGGTCGGCAAATGATATATTGATAATTTCAATCAATATTTTATCATATCAGTTAACTGATATCGTTTTGATGATAACAACGTGATATTGTTGACTAGTTGAATATGACAGATATAGGTGACATCAAGTACAACTTTTTACTAACTGGTTACTTTCTGATTGCTATAACTACCGCCTCAGCATTAATCAAAATCTTTTATCATCATCCTACTTTGTATAATTCGATACCTCATGAGGTTATGTAAATGATTTAATGATCCTTCTTTACCCTGAGCATCATCTTGGAGGTGTTCTACAGTTAGAGCATCTACAGTTCAAATAATCATTATCAGATGAAAAACTAAGAACATTCGAGAATGTTCAACATGATGAACATCTACACTTAGAGTGATAAGCATAATTACGTGAGGACAAATATTACCTCATATGCTAATGTGATGTTAATGAAGCAGTTAACGATTAGAGTAGTTGTCATAATCTTTATGTTATTCATTATTATGGAAAAACAATTATTTATGATTATCAATAGTTCATTTATTGATATGATATGTGTTTATGTAAATAAAAAAAATTTCTTATATTACATTACAACATAAAATTAATGTCTTCACACTTTCAATTGTTCACATTGTTTTTGTAAACGTCGTTGTTGAATTCGTTTTACACATTTCTATGACGATGACGACGACGACGACGACGACGACGACGACGTTGATGTTTCTTCGTCTTCAAATCGATCGATATTTTTGTTTATATTTGTTTTTTTCTTTACTTTTTCATACAATCGATTCACTTGAATTCCTTTGTGATGTTTTCGAATCGGTTCTCGTTCAAGTCTGTTAACATTTCTCAGATTCCAATACCAACTATCTTTGACAGAACCTGTTAGTGCTTACATAAGAAGAAGCCATAGTCATCGATTTATTACATGATCATTAAACAACTAAAGTAACGATTTTCGAAATTCTATTGCTATTTATTGATCATTTCTGCAAAGTAGAATAGTTTATAGTGATGCACTACTTGTAAGATGGCGAATTAAACGAAAGAACCCGGATCCTCAGACGGAACTCGAACCCGCATCTTGTAGATTACCGACATGTTTTGCTGGTCATCATACTACCAGGCACGTTTCCATGGGATTGAAGCCGGGAAATGACAAGTGCTGATAACATACCATCACTGGAAATTCGGTGAAGCATTGAGGGATCATAGAAAAATTACCTCGATAGTGCAATCAAGAGTGCAAGTAAATCTGCACTTTTATGTCACAACTAAGGTTTTGAGTTCTGCGATTGACTCAACAATATGAGGAAATCTGTAATCTCATCTAGTCTGTGATGCTATCGATTATCGATCCCGATCACTCATCAATGTTAATTCATGGTGCTATCAATCTGTTAACGACTCGATACAGACTAAAAACGATTACAGTTTGTTCCATCACAAGATGGAGTGTTGTTCAATTCAGTGATGACGTCACAACTAACTTTACCTCTCAGTGTAGGAGTTTTCATCTGAATGAAAGGAACTCCGTACCGTATCAGTTCTTTTTAACAAACCCAATTACGAAATCGATTTTATATTTTGTAGGTGTTGATCATCTTTAGATTTACAACTGAAGGAAAAAAGTTTACTTACCGGGAAATTTGCGTAAAAATCAATAACATTGATGAACCTACACAAATATTTTTTTGAAGTGATCCTCTCTTGCTAGCTCTATCAAGTTTATTCCTCAAAAAGCCTGAATGATCCAATGATCATTTATCAGTTTTCATACATTGTTTATAACGGAGACACTTAATTTTATTTTATTTTCATTACTTTTTTTCAAATTTTTCCCATATCGTATTCTGTTTTTAGGTGAGTTCAATCGTATCTGATGCCTCAATAAAGGTCTAACTAATCTTTAAGAACTCACTGCTTAATTTGAGGAACAAAAGAGAAGTAATCTAAGAAGCTTTTGTATCTTTTTTGTATTGTTGATCTACCACACTCATACCATAGCATGAGGCTTACATTGCACTCAAATATATGCACCAACTCGTTCACGAGGAAGTTATTAGTTCATTTTCTTTCTACGGGCGTGTCAAACTCTTCTTTGATGAAGCCGATGAGTTTAGAGTTCCGCAAAATCTATGCAGAATTGTTTCTTGTCGATTGTTTTTCTTCGCTCAAATGAGTTGAAGTTAAATGAACGAAAGTACTAAAAAATTGAATAGATTGTTAATGAGAGAATACAAGAAAATTTTTGCCTCTAATGAACACCTGAAGCGTTTGTAGCTTTTGATTAGTTACTCGTCACTCAATTCACTATATTTTGCTCTTCACCCTCATAGTTGGTAGTGTTGGCGTTCAAGATTTCCTGTTCTACAACTTCCAGTCGTAGCACGATAGTTTTTCTCTCGTAATTTATTTGGTATCATTAAAATAACAAACAATCACTCTTGTTTTTCTGACTGTACTTTGAAAAATTAAGAGCTCAAAAAAAAGTTGAAATTAAGGACTTCATGCTTAGAAGAATACGCTTGATTGAATAATTATATTAGAAATAAAAATTATATAACTTCAAACGTGTTGAAAATGAGGGAAAATATATTTGAGAGATGAGTTTGGTGGGGCTACGGAGGTCGTTATACGCTTCGACTTACCGTATTCAGTCATTAAGCGTTGAGATGAAGCTTTTATTCATATTACGCCTTTAGACCTTACCTAGAAATTGACTAAATTTTGTTTACATTTAGAAAATAAACAACTAAAAGAAAAATTGAAGAGAAGAAGCAGGAAGTGAAAGTGATAAAAGTTTTCCTATAGATTCCATGAAGATTCTCATCTACCGTACTACTTTAGATCAGCTGTTTTTTATTTTCTTGCACATTTTCTATGATCTATATTTATTCCGAGTGATAAAAAGATATGATCGTGCTAGCTTTATTGATAGAATGATTGACATCATTACCGTAATCGTTCGGATTACGATAGCTGAAGCATGTTTATTATTGAAAATCGATAAATTCCGGTAAACAACAATCATCATTTTGTTTTTTGTTCAAAAAAAAAGAAGAGAAATTTTTAATTACTCAGTTTGTAGAGAAGAAAACAACTTCGTGGAAAATTTTTCGCATCATCGAAAACATGAAATCGAACAGAAAAACGAAAAAGCTGTTCAATTAAAACGATGAGAAGAATTCTCATTACTTCGAATAGCTTCATACTCAAATATACATCCTCATTTTCTTAAGCTTTTACCTCAAAAGCTTTCAGATTCAAGTAGTCATATCTAAAGAACTCCATTAGAATTAATTTGTACGAAAATCGATCTCCAATTTCTTCAATACTAGAGAAGAAATGATGAAACAGTATGAAACGAGAACTGAAGACGTAGAGAAACAACAAACAAACAAATAAACAAACAATAAACAAGGCTTAGAGAAATTTCTATGCTAATCGATTAAAAGCTTAACGTAAATGTTATGCTAAAACTCAACAGTTATTAATAATAGAAATGAGTTAAATAAAAAGCTTAGAAATAATCCATTAGCGTTTTTTTTTACTTCCGTACTGCTTCCATAGAAACCAATTTTGAATAGATGAAAAAAAAAGTTTATTTAAATAAAAGAATACAAAACTTAATGTAACTGAATCATTATATAATTATAATTGTTCTAAAATTTTCAACTTGAATAAATTAAATCTAAATTTGCATAATTATTTATTATTGATAAAAATTTGTTTTTAAAACAAATAAACATTTATTGATCGTTTAAAATTCTTATACAATTTATCACCTATAGAAATATATGTTTTTTTAGTTCAAAAATATCAAATCATATAGATAGATCACGAAACAAATCAATATTTACACTACAGTAATTTTTAAATGCTACAACTTTATATAAGCAAAGATCACGGAAGATCATGAAAATTCATCAATAATTCGTTTTTTGTCGGTTTTTTTTCGTTTCTTCTTCGCATGTATATAATATTGATCATGTTTTATTAATTATTATAAAAAATGCTCCTATAATTTTTAATAAATATTAAAATTTTAGATGACTACAGAATTACATAAAATTATT
Organism: Dictyocaulus viviparus; assembly: GCA_000816705.1. Lineage (NCBI taxonomy): Eukaryota > Metazoa > Nematoda > Chromadorea > Rhabditida > Metastrongylidae > Dictyocaulus > Dictyocaulus viviparus. The sequence continues at coordinate 208,681 of KN716167.1, forward strand.
CCTGATCGAAGTACTGAAGGAAGTTTACTTAGACGATGGATGACACAATACGAACAATTTGGAAGCGAGTGAGTTCATATCATTGTCCCTCATTTTTGAAAACTCATTTTTTTTTTTCGTATTCTCGTGGAAACTTGTTTGATTTCATATCTGAACTTTATTCACTTTGAGGTTACTTTGAGGATAAAACATCAGTTTATTCATTTTTTTTTCAACACTACCTAGATTAAAATTTTCTTTGACTCACTTTTTTTTGATCTTTTTATTTTTTTTGTAAAATAAATGTAATAAATCGATAATATTTTAATTGTTTTCGGTTTCGAAGCTGAGAAAAACTGAAAAATTACTGTATTTTTTAAAACAAATCAATTTTGATAAATACTTTACTTATTTTTCTATTTACTCGTTTCATTAGAATTCATTTCAATAAATGATTTCCTCAGGCAATTTTTTTTAAAACTAATTTATATAGATTATTCTAAGAAAGATATTACGATGTAAGAAAATATCATTAACTTTTTTTTAGATTTAAAATATTTAACGCTATGAAGCTTAATTTTTCCTTCAGGCAATATTTCTGCTATCAGTTTTTAAAAGAAGCAAATTTTAATTAGATTTTGTGCTTTGCAGAAGAATAATAACCTCAGATGTTGAGGAATCAATGCAAATTTAACCCAATAAGGCAAAATTTCAATAAAACAACATGTGGATTGATTTGAGGAATACCAACGAAAACCTCATTTTTCATACAGATTATTCTGAAATGCATAGCAAATTTTTATCGATTACTAGTAGTTTCTTTGTTTTTTTTCCGTTGCTGATTAATTTTTTATAATGTGTTTATGAAAAAAATATTAGAAAAGCTTCCATGGTGCTATTAAACTCTTTAACCTCAATATTGTACTACAAATCCATAGATAGTGTAAATTATGTATATTGATTTTTTCCAAGAATTCCAATGTATGTTTCATTTGAAAATTTGCATAATGAACCAACTGATTCTTCACAGAAATAATCGTCAGCGTGATTTTTTACGAGTAAAAATACTCCTCGAAACTCTCAAGTGCTTTTAGGTCAATTTCGATATGATTTCTATGATGGAAATGAGTTAGTAAGTTTTTCGGAGGGAATGAGACAGAAGGTCAATTGGTGTTAAAATGCTCTCAGATGCGTGAACGATATGAGGTCGGTTCCCAGCCTATGCATTGCCTGTGGTAGAACCGCGTGATGCATAAGACCACGCTTTTACTTACAACGGAACTCGGCACTCAGAGGAAGAATAGTCGAAAGAACGATTTTCACATGTAAATAAGAACTCATTATTTTGTAACAAACGGAGGACGAGCGAGGTAGCTCAGTGGTCTGCAGCGCCTTAGGAAAACAGGAATTTGGTAAGCGAATGAATTTCTCTTCGAACTTAACAAAGCTCTCCATGGTTTCAATGTCCGACTGATGCTTTCTAAGGAGGGAAATCTAATTGAGGACATAATGGACGTTCATTGCAAGTCACTTACAAATCACGATAGCTTTACAACCTAAGAATGAGTTACTATTTCCGAGTTAGTAAGAAAAGATGAGGGATCAAGCGGACTCTATTGTGCAACCTAAGCCTTATATGATTATATATGCATATTAGGAATTAAAACAATTACAGCTTAATATTAATATTCTTTGTTTTTTCATACAAATTTCAATGTATATTTTTAAAATATTTTTTCTCAAAAGCATTCCCTCAGGCGTTATAATCACTACCTATCGTTTAGACGCCCTTTTATTTTACTAATTAAATAAAAACATTCAAATTAAATCTTAACGAAAAAAACGAATTACCCACTATTTAATTTTAAACAAAAAATCTACTATTAGTAGAAATGATTATTATTATCTCTTAAAAGCTCGAATTTTATTTAAGCATTCAATAAGCTTACCTCTTTACCTCATTGTTTCAGAGATATATCGATTTTTCAAATTTCTAACTAATTCAGATAGTGATTTCCTCAATGTTCTTTTACCTCAATGGTTGTATTTATTGTCTCCTAACTAAACAATATAAAACGAGAAGGTTTATAAAAATTAGCTTAAATTTTAAAAATGATTCTAAATACTCATTCATAAGCACAGTGATTTTCTAGAAAGTCAGAAGTAAACGTAATCGAAAAGTAAACAGAGAACTACAAATAAACAGCTTGTATAATTGTTAGTTAACGGGAATGGCTACAAGTAAACAAAGCTTAACAAATGTAAGCTTTGTTTGGGAAGACGTACAGCGTAGGGGTGAAAAACTTGCTGCATCGTTCTAAGAATTTGGACACCGGTTCGAACTCCGTAACGGGTAAGCCGAAGCTTTCGCCATCTCGACGACAATGATTAGTGCTAGAATAATCTGCGAGAGTACGAAGATGAATCGATCAAGAATTGTTATCGAAAATCAATGAAGTGACCACCATTCGAGCTACCTGTTCGATCAATTCATGACGAAGTCGTCGAATATGCGTGACAAACCTCCGTCCATCCCACCCCCTCACCCCCCATTGAGGTATTGATCAAACAAGAGAGGATTCTCCTGTTTTTTCAATGGAAGCTTTTCAAATTTGACAACAACTAATTTAAAAATTCAGCGTGAAAATTCTGTCAGAAAAATAGGCTCTCTATAGTTCATTTTTTATTCTCCAAACTGCACTACTTTACACATTTTTAATCTAAAAAATTACTTTATTTCTCTATTTACCCGTATTTATTTTTTGTTTATGTTTACAAGTTAACATTTGGTTTCAAAAAAGTAAAAAAAAAATTGAAGTAGAACGGTTTTGTATAACGATAAAGCTCGACTGAAAGCATTATAATAAATAACCTCTACGATATCATAGAATAAGATGAGGTTAAGGTAAAAGCTTTTGTATTACCCAATCTATTCAACTTCATTGAGGATTATGAAATGTTTATGAGTTAACAAAACAATGACCAGCGTTAACCAGTTGTGGTGATATTGGGACGTTCCTCTCGCTCTAGTTAATTAATCCCGTGTGGGGTTAGGAATAGAGTTGACACCGTGAGGGATTCGAACTAGAAAATAATTATGCAGTGTGAATACCATCAACCACTAGATTTTATCGATACATATAAAATCAATATAATTATTCAATAAGAATATTTTTAACTCTCTTCTTCCTGGAATTCAGTGAGTGTCACCTCATTATAAAAGCATTCATAGAGTATCAGTTCATTCCTTTTTTTTCGTTGTTCTTGAAAGCGTTTTCTTCAGAAGCGGCTTTTCATCCAATCTCGATCGATACTGTTACAAGCGCATTAACATAAATATGATTATTTGTATTTTGAAAAATTGTTGTTTGTCGTGTGATTGTTCTTCCTATGGAAAAGATACATATCGATTTTTGATAAATTAACCTCTAACAGATATTGTTTCTATATGTTTAAATAGATTCATTATTGTTTTTAACAAAAAAAATCGTGGTTTAATATTTTATTCATACATCATCATTTACCTCTCACCTCAAACTCAATCACTATTCGAATCGGCATAGAAAACATTTTTTGTAAGAAACTATTAACTACTAAGATTGTATTAAGCAACATTCTGAAGAGAATTGTATTCAATCAAATTAATTCGTAAAACTAAGCATAATTTTTACTTGACTCATTGAGGATTTTTGAGGGCATTTTCAAAAATTCAACTCTTTCATATTAAAATTTCAGTACATTATAAATAATATGCTAGAATTATACATAAAAACTCATGAAGTCAATTGAAAAATGTCACTAAACTAAAATATTGAAGTTTTACCTCCTCATTTTACAAGGATTTCTTTTTTTGTTTTGAATTGTAATGAAAATTTCCAGAGCGTTACATGAATCCTTAAAAAAATTTTCCCAAAAACACCGACAAACAGAAGAGGTTTAAAATCAACCGGGATGAATCATCGATTGATTCAGTACTATTCGAGTAGTACTCATTTTTCAGTTATTATAAATATTATTCAGCTTGTTGTCGTACTTAATTTTTAAGTCATAAAAGTAGATCAATCATTGGGGAATGTTTTGAGTCTACATATCCCTCATCAAAGTGACAACGTGAAGGTGATCAAATGCGATTCTGCTCTAGGCAATGACTTGAGGTATGCAATCTATACCACACTGAGGCGGTTTATCCTCTTATATTTCTTCAATACCTGTTCAAAGACTGTGGAGGAATAGTAGGCTTGGTTTGATGGTAGATGGCTTGAAATTGGCCACGAACACTGATTCGGGCCAGCTTATCAGATTGCACCTCCTACCTCTGTGCCTCGCACCTCGTATCATATCTATGTTAAGGTTTTCTAATATTTATTTTACTTGAGAAAGAATTTTATCCGAAAAACTTCACGTTCCCTAGAATTTTATCTTCATTCTTTTTCTTCTTCTTCTTCTTC
>KN716167.1:213207-238344 GCA_000816705.1 Dictyocaulus viviparus
TTGTAGAAAGAATTTTATCCGAAAAACTTCACGTTCCCTAGAATTTTATCTTCATTCTTTTTCTTCTTCTTCTTCTTTATTCTCTTTCTTTTCTTTTTCTATCTTTATTTTATCTTTTTTTTCCTCAATGCTTAATCAAATCGGAAAAATCAAAGAGGTCACACTCAAAATTATAAAAATATTTTTTGCTTGAGGAAAAATTTTTCCACCAACAATGATCGATTGGTGTCAGAGTGATTTTTTACAAATTTTTTTTCATTTTTCTCTAATATTTTAAAAATCTATGTTTTTTTTTCTTGAAAACAAAATATTTGTATTGAAAACAATTATATTTATATTCAATGTTTTGTGTTTTTACATGAATTTTCCCTCATTGATTTATTAACCTCTTTGATTTATTCTAAAATTTCACTCATCTATATGTTTTATATTTTTCTTCATCCCTTAACCTCAATCAATAACTTTATTGAAACTCATTTCTTAGCATAATATATTATTCTCTTTTCATTTACAATGTACTGCTGAATGTAACTCATTTTTAACTCTGTCATTATTTCATATTTATAAAGTCGTTGAAAATGTGTATGTTATTAATTTATTAAAAATCACAGTAAGTAATATTTTACTGAAAATGTTTCAATGTTACACATATTCGGACGCGGGTTCGAATCCCCTCTCAGGCAACTTAGATCTATCTTCACTTTCTTTATTTAACCTCCTGACACAACTGTTTCTTATTTCTTATTAGGAAATCCTTTTTCATTGTCATGGTTTTGCTTAAATTATATAAATATTGCAGGAATATTGATTTGGTATTGATTGGTAATTATAAATTCTTGTAAAGATCAATATAAGGCCAACCATCCAGAAGTGTCAGTGATTTCGGTGGAGCAGTCGGTATCATACTAGACTGAAAATTAGTGAAATGTGGGATCGAGTTCCAGTGTGACTTTCAGATGGGACTGTCCTATGGAATCAAATTCGTATTGGTATGGTCCCTTAATGACTCAAATGCCTCATGGAGAAAGCAATCCAAGCAGTGTGACCGTTGTTCAATAGAACCATTGTCTGTACCGCTGCAGCACTTCTAGTCGTTACACTTTTGCAAACACTTCCTGAAATTTTTAATTATATTCTGAAAAATAACGTGAGCTTTTCCCTATAGCTTAATAGTTTGGTAAGTAAATAAGTATTTCAAATTATCGAAGCAATAAAAAGTAACTACCGTAATATCAAAGGGAGGATAAAGTAGAGAAAAAAATTCTATTTATTGAATAGGAGATCATTAAAAAATCATCCCTCATTCGCTTAAAATTGCTTTTTTCAATTGTAAAAAAAATATTATTATTGAAAATCGAAAAAAAATTCACTATTGAAATTATTAGTGGTATTAAAAAGCTTATTAAAAAAATGATAGCACAACTTATTTTTCTGATAGTGCACCGTCTGAAAAATTATTTTCGTTTTTCACCAATCAATCGAAACTTATAATACTGACTCTATGATGTTACATTGTGCTTTATTCTTATAATATCCCTCATGACTCGGTGAGTTAATCTTTATGAACTCAGAAATATGAAGCGGTTCTACTTCTTAAAAGCTTTTGCACTTCAGTATGACTGGTGTGGTGATAATATTTGCGGTGATAATGACTATCACTGTGCTGTTTTTCGGATGTTGTATACTGCTTGGATTTATTCATCGAAATCTTGGTTCATGCGAAAGAAAACATCGTAACTGTAAGTTTTCTACGGTATTTATGACAACAGGTATACGGTATCATACTGTAAAAAATTGATCTCCATATGGATCCGAGAATTTTGATATCCTTATCACCAAAGCTCTTAAGTATTCATTCTGTATAGTTTTTGTGATATAATAGGTTAAGATAGACAAGCTTTGATGTTGATCAATCCTTCTTGCGGGAGTCGCCTTCGCATTCCTTTTCAACTTCATATCGCGGACGAGGTTGAATGAGATTCTGATCTATATAGTCACTCCTCATCAAGTCCACGCTATTTATTCTACTCAAATTTCTCTAATTCCAATATACCCACAACGAAAAAATGACCGGCTTATTTGGCCTGGAGCGAACACAAACTTGATTCAATCACCGCAATGTCTCCTTTGTTGAGCCAAGCGCCTCATTGAGGTACAATAGTAATTAAAATATTTGACTACAATTGCAGCCATTTTAGAAAAATTTTGCTATTTATCAATCATCGCTGCTCATTAGTCTGATGTATTGCAAAACATTAATATAATAGAATTTGTGAAAAAAAATCATTTTTTTTTGTACTTTTAATTTTAATAATTTGCTGATTCATCACTTCATTGATTGAAATTCATCATATCGATTGGTTGGGAATAAGGATGAGTGTGGAGCGTTGGTTTAGAGGTGTCAATGCTATCGCTACAGGCGACCAAGCCAGTTCAATCTATTCCCTAGGGCTACCTACATCCTACCACATCATTAATTCAGTACCAGATCGATGGCTGCCAAATTTATCCAGGATAGTAGGAAGCAGTGATGTAACATCAATCGTAGTTCTTTTACAGTTGGAACCACAATTTTAACCACGATCATTTAAAAAGTAAAGTTCAAGCCGAATAAGGTTGGAGGTATTAAGCTTCTGAAATCAAGCCTTATTCACCGCTTAGCTTGAATATGTAAGGATTACTTCAAATACTCATAATGCTGACCTACACACAGAGCAGATTACGATGTCATAAAACTGAAGAACTCGTGGAGCATCTCCAGACAGGGTAAATTACGTCAAAGCTTGTTCTTATTTTATCACCTCCGATTGTTATTCTGCTTAGAGGACTTATCAGAAATGAGCGTATGGTATGTGAGGAACTAGAAGTCTAAAATAGGCTGAACTACGTAGTGAAATGAAAACTATTCAGTAATTTGAGGACTACGAATACCGAACATGTCACTCTATAGAAGCGTTTTAACCTTTCACACTCTATAAATTGTCACTCAGCAAACTCATCTTTTTATAAGACTGACTAACTATCTGCAACAAAGTTATCGTTTCATAACATTGAGTACAAATAGTAACAGTGTGAGGGATGGTATTACAGTATACTCAATTGAGCGATATTCATTGTAATATTCCCATTCATAATCATCGCATTTTTTCATTTTACTCATTTCTTAGACTACCTCAATTGAGGGGCTAGACAACCTAATTATAAAAGCACTAATTACCACTTCAAAATTATGATTACAAAACAAAATAAAATTGTGCTTTCGGCAATATACGGTGAGTGGATCATAATAGAGATTTTTCGGTGTTACTGTAGTAAACAAAAGTACGAAAATCATCGGAAATCCTACTATTGAATATTTAAGATGAATCATTTAGATTGTTACCCAGAAAATTTTGACTCCACCCAAAATACCAACCTTAAATGAGGCACGGAAACGTCGCAGCAATGTTTTTCTGTAAAACAAGAAGCAGGAAATAAATATTTATCATTACTGTCTCACTGGATATCCATTATCGTTTATCATTAGAAAATTTCTCATTTTTTTCAGCATCGCCTCATCAGAATGTAGTCATTCACTCAAAACGAGTTTATGAAATTCAAGCAGAAGAAGGCTGTTTCACAAGCTTACCGGATCTTCATGAAATCACTGAAAATCCCCCAAGAAGGTATTTTTTTCATTTTATTATTTAGGGAAAGCTGTCTGCTTTCCAGTCCAGTTAGCGTCAAAGCTCTAAATCAAAACTTCATTCATTTCTGTTACCGTTAACTGCACTCGCTACTACCACCCCACATAGCACACCTAATCACAATAGCTAGTGCCTCAGGGCAGACTCGAATCGGCAGATTGCAGACTGTCCGTTCGAGTCTGCACCAAAGCGAACCAAGTTTAAATCTTTGAAAGACCGGTGAATTGGTACCAGAATAATCTGAGGGAGGTGGTAAGCAGCCCTGACTTGGCAATAGAATGGTCCTGTCAGGTCAATGTATGGATTTCTCACACTCAGACGTCACTCTAACATCAAGGCGAATGAATGGTGCATCTTCACAGAAAAATATATTACGCCAGTGCTTATCCTACTAACAATTGCTTCTCCTCACATCCATACTTTCATAGAACGTTTTAAATAGGAAATTATTACATACCATAGAAGAATGATATTTTCTACAACTCACTTTTCCAAAACTCTTTTGCTTCAATGATTTTAACTCATTTTATAGTCAATCTAATGAGGAACGCACCTTTACTGCTGATCAGGAATATTCTCCAAGAAGTTCTTTGAAACGGCCAGAAACTGGTGATCTGAAAAAAATAAGGCTAGAACACGAACATGACGATCACAAATCGATGGCGCGGAAAAAGGAACGAAAGGTAAAGACAGCAGTTTGAAGAGATTGATTTTTTGAAAATAAATATAACTTCATACTTTTGCTTATTTACTTGAGTGGCGAGCTTACGCGTAGGGCGAGCTCCAGCTATCTTTCATTTGTTTTTTTTCTGGCTCGTACAAGGTGACACTAGCGCGACCCATACCCATACTGTATCCCATACCGTATCCCATACCGTAATCCTTAAATCACTAAAAGCTGCTGATACCAGCAGTATTCAGATTTCGCTAAGCGAACAAGAACCTCTTTCAAAGGTCCTAACACATTGGACGAGATTCTTTATCTTCTACGTGATTCGTCTTCAATATCGTTCTGTATGTCCGAATGTTGCCTAAGGCATAAGTATGATCTACTCTCTTCATTTTAAGAGCAATTCCGCTCCCTCTTTACATCTTGGAAACGAGGTTATTTTCTTTGCGATACGAAGCTTCCAAATTTTTCCATCGATACGAATGTTTGTTTTGCCCCAATCTAACCACTTGATTATTCACTACAAAGCAGCAGTGAACAGTTCTAGTAAAATTATACAGCCTCATGAAACTCTTTTTCAATCGAGGTAATAAAGTTGCGGTTTAAAGAATTGCGCTTTCTTTCTGCAATTCTTGAAAAGTTAGTTGTTCTACAGATCGTGCCACTAACACTTCTTCAAACTTGCGCTTCTTCTTTAAATGTTTTTACTACAAATTTTTTTTTGGAACAAAGTTCTTTAAGCTTAACACTTTAAGATTCACAAGGATTCCGTGTGTGCAGTCATCTTCAAACCAGATTCAGCCCCAAAAATATGGTGACGTTACGCTATAAAACGGACAAAAGCAATATTTTATTGTCTAGTAGTATCGATTAATTTACTACTACGATTACGTCGAAGGAGATTTTACTAGATAGTTAAGAAGATCGCTACCGTATACCTTATAACGTTAAGATATTCGTTGTCCGTTATATCATGCTGATCTATGGATTCATTTCAACGGGCCGTTTCATTGAATTCAAGTTGTTATTCGATTTTTCAGATTACTGTATCAGATTACTGTATAAATTTTTATTGTTCTACAACGTAGTACTTCTCGTCACTCACATTTTGAACGTTTCAAAATCCTCTTGCGTTTTTCCTATCACAAAAATGATCACGTAAGCATTGATGCTATTGCTATAGCATTGATTTCTTAGTACAATGATGAAAGACGACAGTTAAGATTTCATTTCGTAATACATACAGCTAGCTCTCTGAGTTGTTGATGAACTGTATGGACGATTTTCTCATGAAAGCTTACAACATACAATAATCAATCGGACTACTTAAAAAAGCATATACTTTGAAAAATATTGTTAATTTTGTTAGTGATTTGTTTTAAGAACACCAAAAAACAACGTCTATAATGTTGTATTATTAATAAATATATATTTTCAATGTTTTGCATTCTTGTTTGTTTTCTTGTATTAAAATTTTTGACTCGAACCTCACTCTTTCGTTAGCCTCCTCCACATGTTGAGAAGACGTGTAATTACGCAAAAGTACTTGAACCTTTCTAGTACTCGATTTAACAATTGAGGGAGGATCAATGTAGAATTATTGTGAAGGAAAGGACCATTTCAGTAAGTGTGTAAGGAGGACAACTTCAATTATTCGAAAAACAAGGTACTCTTTGCCAATACTGCTAATCATGTTGCATCGCAAAGAATAGAGCCTCAGGCAGGCCACAAACTCGCTTCTACAGTTTTCCGGTCTGGTGTTCTACCGATTGCACAAGCTAAGCATCAACTTCGTCATGTATGTAAAGACAAAACCATTACAACTAATGATATTTGGTAGAAAACACATCGAAATATTAGCTTAATTTTTAATTTTATGAAATATACAACACTAATGGTATCAGAAGAGCATATTATCATAAAATCAAAGGCAATATTGAGGAAAACGCCTCAGATGGAGAAGATCTCGCCGAAAAAGACAATCCTTGTCCAAGCGATTTCGGATGGCAACACTATGTTTTCTTTAACAGAAACGAAGAGAATCGATCAAGAGACGTCGAAGTTCAGAGATCAACCGACCCCACAAATTCCCTCAAGTGTACTGTAGTCATTGATTCTTTTTGCGGAAATAAGAACCCAATTACGAAATCTGACTCGTTTTTGGCATGAATTCATGATGATGCACTGTCAACGGAGCCACTCGACTCGCAAGTTCAAAACCTCCATTGATGAGTAAAGATACGTATGAGATTTTTACGAAGCTTTTACATTACGAGGAGGCTTTTTGGGTATAAGAATTGCATGTCTGCTATTTTTTGAAAACAATGCTTTCTAATGATACAATAGAATCTGTATCAATCAGCAGATTAAAAGAAAAATTTATTAAATAAAAAATGGTGGTGTCGATGTGTTGTAGAGGAAAAAATGCTTATGAGCTGGAGTCGTCATCATCATCATCATCGTCCTTCATCGCACGTGCAGCACGTGAAGGTCGCTTCGGAATCAAATAAAAAATTATGCCTCACTGCTCATCTATTGCTTATGTCATCTTATCATCCTGCTTATAACTCATCTAGTGCTAAATTTAAAAGTGATAATTTATAGTTTGCCCTTGGATACTGAGGTTGTATATGCGACCTCTTGGCGATCACCACAAACGACCGATCATCTTGCAAACGTTGCAGACATTCTTCCCTATATCAAGCTTCATTTCATAAAAACCTTTAGTTATCGACACTATTAGAAGTATAACAAGCTTTACCCGTGCTTCGCTTAGACACACATTCTTGTTATTGAGGGTGTTGCCTTGGGACCCTGTTTTATATGATGATCTACTGAGTTTGGTAACCTCATCGGTGTAAGATGATGTTAAAACTAGATTGGATTTTCTTACAGACATAAACTTAAGCTAACAATAGTGTTAACCTAGTTCAAACTCCCTCAAAAAAAGGAAAGGTTTTCATCGGATCACATTTTTACATTACATATTTCAGTGAAACTATTGTTTTGTTTTAATAAAACCACTATATTCATCTGTTTCCTCTTATCGACCTCAAATAATGCATTACGTAAATATTATGAATGAGGCGCTTCTCATTAACTACCACTGAGGAAAAAAAACACTCTCCATTCATTTAAATTGTCGCAATCATGAAGTACAACACTATCCGTCCAATTAGCATTGCAAAATATTAGAACTCACTTTCGTTCCTCGTTGACTAGGGTTGTTGCCTAAATAGAAGGAAATTCTCGTTTCGATTTTACTGCATCCGAATCCAAATCACACAAAATCAATAGTGATCCTAATGATCCCTACAAAAACATCCTCAGTGTGATACTGCTCTTGAAACACACCTTGATTCACTAAGCCCTCAGCATGCTGTATTTGGAGGATCAAAAAGAGCAAGAAAGGAATGGCAGAGTCAGCCTCATATCTGAAATCAAAACGCTATTTTTAAGAAGCTAACTGGACCATCGATAAAAAACTGTTTTCCAAAAAACATGAGGTAAAGGTGGGATGATCTTCAGCGCAAAAATCCACATCGAAGACACCCTACTTCTCCGTGCAGAACAGTTGAATGTCGACCTCTTTCGTTTGAAAACGAGGACACAATAACTCTCATTAATTCCATGCTGCTCCTAAATACAGCAGATTATCAGCTACCATGTTCTAACGCAATGAAATTATGATTTTATCTTACTAGAAAATTCTATTGCTATCTCAATGCAAAACAAAAACCTCCTGAGTGAGTAAATAGATGAATAAGGGTGATGAATAAATGAATTCATAGCTAAATATTAACTGAATTAGGAGTAAAACACGCTTTCAATGATTATTTTTTCTTAGATTTTCATTATGGGTGTGCGTGGCGCAGTTGTCGAGGTGTCATGGTGATACGCAGGCCCGAATCAGGTTCGTGGTTACCCTCGAGGCAACCAAAGCAGCCATTCTTTCGTGGTCGGTAATTTGGTAGCAGAGGGATTTGGATCAGACACATATGACTGACTTACAGAGTGGTCAACTCGAGTCAATGACTCGCATTCAATCACCTCCACAGCGTCATGTTGAACACGAATGTCTGAGCGCATCCTTCATCAACGATTGATCAAAACCAGAGCCTACCTTATCTTATGAATTTTCTAGCCTTTATAATATTTATATTAATATAAGCGGTAAATTGTTATCATTAAAAGGATTTATCAGCTTTTTTCTTATTTCAATTTGTCGTCACTCATTTCGACACTAATTTCTTCCTAAATTTTTTAATATTCAAAATTAACACTTGTACTGATGTGTCAGATAGGTAAATATCTGCATGCAAATTTTTCCTCAGTGTTATCGAGGGTGTTCCCCTTCATAATGAATAGTACGACTGGAAGGTAGAGAAATATCAATGGTGTCTGGTCGATTCTGTTGGTCATCATAGGGAATCAAGCCGATCTAGGCGGTCGGTGACTAGAAACACGTAATGCAGCAGTGAGGTTGCATTGTTATGGTCGATTATCAAACATTATCAACAACATTATCAACATTTAAGCAATATGAATGAAGCTGGAGATGTTGAACTTCTTCACGAACCACAAGTTGTAGCAGTATTAGCGTTAGCGTCAAACAATATAGGCTACTACGTAACTCAACACTCCCAAACTTTTATCAAAAACAATCAATATTGATACTGATTGAGGAGTTATTGATGTTGCATAACACCGATCTATGTACTTTTCTTTATCATTGAAAAAATCACTCGTCATGTTTATTGACATTTATTTTTAACTTGTATAGTAAGCAATAAACATTTCTGTTTACTTTCTTTCTCATAAAATACTCTGTATATTGAAAATATATTGAAATTTTTTCATTACCAATAAGCCTACAAAGCTTAAGCTTATGATGGTCATTTATATCCGTTGAGGTAGAGAATTCGTTGCATAAATTATTCATCCTGACTATGTTTGCTTTCGCCATGATGTTGTTCCAAAGATTGATTAGTGATCAACGACTGACTACTGCTTGCTCTTCCTTTATGATCACGTCGATGAGCGTCTGTTTCAGAATTTGACGCATCGCGACTTTGACTGACGTATAACAAATTCTGAAATTGCGTTAGAATTTGATAAACAATCTGAATACAACTTAATATTCGGTAATAACATCATGTTCCGAGTCAATTTGAGGAAAATCATATACCTCAAAAGCGATGTGATAGATTCACATCGCTTTAAAGTGAAAAGGCGAGGAAAAAATAGTTCTAAAACCTCAGAATGAAAAATGGATTCCTTTACTGTGAGATACTATAAGACTGCTTTGATAAGCAGGAGTATTGTCAGTTGTTACTGGTTTCATTTTAGAATGAAAAAAAAAAGCTGAAGAAACCTGTCCATGCGTAGCATCTTTATGGCTCAGCTTTATATCATCCATTAATTTTCCATCCAATTTAGAATCGTCTAAGCTTTGTTGAGTTGTACTAGTTAATAGCTCCAGTGCTTCTTGAGTTTCACGCCGAACAGCAGGCTGCATGTTGTCGTTTTCAAAATTTCTTTGCTCTTCAAGCTCACGATCTAATTGGAATCTCCATTGACGTATATACTTCGCCCGAGCAAGACGACGATCGTACTAGAACTCATTACTATTTATTACTTTATAATGAGTGAGGTTTTTAGCGAGTTTCTATCATACTACTTTAAATCACTAGCAGATATGTAAAGTTAGTTAGATGTGCCTTTTGAAAGCTCATTTGCATAGATACTCAGAGGGATAAGCTCAATCTCATCAAGCTTTACATTATAATAGGATAGAAAGTCTGTTAGTTTTCGTTGAACTACAGTCTAGCATCATTCCAAGCAACCCAAGCTAGTGTCCTGATGTAAGAAATTACATCTGGAGTGAAAAGCTTAGTCTAAAAGGAGGCAAACAACTTAATTATACCGTACATCTGTGACGAATAAGATATGAAAGAGCATGTATGCTTCTTTTCTACCTGTCTGTTTTCAATTTCACAAAATGAGGGCATAATGCAAACATGAATACATTTCCAAAGATAAAAGATATTATATAGAAAAATCAATAAATCAATAGAACTACCTCAAATGATCCATAAAAACATGGTGAAGTTATTAGAGCGACGAAACCACAAAATAAACCGATCAAACTGCTCACCTTTATAAAATTACTGTTATTACACTATCAATTTTTTCTTTATTCCCTCAAATAATTAAATAACTCATTCAAATTTGAAAAAAATTCACTCACCAAGATAAAAGTACAACCTATTCGTGGTATTTTCGTGACGCATCCCTCATAGAATTTTTCACGACATTGACTTTCAGCAGGGATTGGACACGTCAACGTGTCGTTCTCGTGCATCACCGACAAGCTCGCTCCGTTCTAAAGCAATCTTTGCTCAGTATCTGTGTTGATCGTCACGATAAAGCTGAAGATCTTCTACGAATAATGTACACGTCGAAGAGCTTGCTTCAACTAGCCAACTAGATCTGAATACCTAATTAGACTTAGAAGAGTCGCTGAATTTTGATCGCTTAAGTTTTTTGCAAGAAAGCTTTTTCTAATAAATCATTCGATGAAGAATCATTCAGAACAGTTAGTAGTCAAAGTAGAGCAGTATGGAAGAGGCTGCAGCTATACTCGGGGTTGAGTGCCGTTTAAGCTAGTTGAAGTTCAAAACGAGCCATCGACGCCTAGCTTCCCTCAGAGGTTGGTAAGACTAGACAGCAGACTGATCTCATCAAGTTACTGTATAAACCACAAGATTTTGTTTTTCACTTAGGCAGGCATCTATTATAGATTAAAAATTTATTATTATTGTATAATATCTATTCAATTCAACAAATTACTGCCTAATTACTACTTCATTCTTAAACTTTTTTTCGCCGAAAACTTTTCATAGGTGCTCTATGAGGGAAATATTTTGATACTAATTTATCTCATTATATTGCAGAGGTATTTATTCAAGTCACTGTTATTTACCCGCTCTAATGGATGTGATAACAATTCAGCGACCCTTGAGAAAGCAAAATTTGCCTCAAGTGAAATCCACTGCGTCACCTTTTTTATTCTGATAGTATATCCGAGTTTAGTTGCCTCAATGATTATTTGATTATTTGCCTCAATGCCTCAATGCCTCAATGATTTCCATCCATTAAATGTGTATTTTGTCAGTTTTTGTGCATTCAAACGCTGTATGTTTAATATTTTAAAGCGAATACATTTTGCTGAATATATAACACTTTCGGAATTCTTTCCTCCAAATCATGTGAGGATAAGCAATGGCGTAATCTATCTTCTTGTGGAGATGCTCCATCCATTCGTCATGACGTTTCAGTGGAGGTGTTCAAGTAGTAGTGGTCTCTACAATGACTCAAGAAGACCAGTTTGTTACCACGTCATTGCTGCTTGCCCTCACTTCTGGTAACATTTCATCGGTTTGGGCCAAACTCGAACTTCTGTATACGACGTTCCGTCGCCGTGACGATGTGTTCCATCTTATCGCTGCGCTACGTGACCCCTTAGGTCATATAGTACTTATACATTAAGTCATTCATACAGCAATGGATTTTTGACTATTTCTGGTATGTTGCCTCTCCTCACTTCTAGCTTTTTTCTTACCGGTAAAACCTCCAGCATTTCGTATGCAGTTACGATCATACCTGTCTTCCGGCGGCGTTCTGCCAATCGCTTGAATTAAAATATCCACAGCAACAAAAATGATTTTGTATAGTCAACACTTTTTCTTTAATATGCGTTTTCTAAAATGAATTAGCATAATATTAAGCATCACAGAGTAACTGTAATATTGAGGCAATTCTATTGTTTATATTTATAACTCACAATGAGTATTGTTGTATTAAGAACGTCAAAAAACTCTTTACTTTGTTCTGAATCAATTACTAAAGCATCTTGATGATTTGCTAACACATATAAATAAATGCCTGAAAAAAAAAGCGCTACAGTACCCCTTTGCATCGAAACCGAACGATTGATTACTGTACTATCAAGCAAGTGATACGATATGTTGTTGTTTATTTTTACTTGGTTCGTAAGCAACAACATATAAACCATTGAATAAACATTAAATCACCTGATATAAAGAATGGAATCACAATGATACAGTGAAATCCAAACATCACAATAACAAAATTTTTCTTTATTTGTTTATGCTGGAATTCATGAAAAGCAGACTCTTTGTTGTTTTAGATAGTGAGTTATAAGGTAGAATTTACGATGAAAATCAAAGCTCTGAGTTTCATTCTTCAATTCAAACACTAGATTTTTTCATTGAGAATCTCTAAGCATAAAGATAAAACTTTTGATGTTGAACAATCAATTCGTTTCCGCTTTGCCTGCGACGGATTGGACATATCATCAGTTGTTGAGATGGTTGAAGACGAGGTTGGTTTGAGTTCGGCGGATACGTAGCGTATTGGTTTGGAAGTCGTGAAGTGTTACGCGGATGGCTCGAGTTCACACCAGACAAATCGAGAGCGTTCATACTAGAGCCGTTGAGTTCGTGCCAGAACAATTCGGAACGGCAACCAGTACTTCAATTTGGACTGTTTATATTGAGTTGATCTACAAAAGCGGGTTCAAGGTCAATCACCCTCCACAATATCAATGAGTCGGCACATTACATCGGGATTGATCAACACCAGATCCAAACTAACCTTATCGAATGATAAGAATGATAATATTAATGGTAAGAGTAGTAAGAGTAGTGATAATGATAATGTATAAGGATGTGATCTGTTTAGAAAAATGAGGATAATAACTCACCCCCTTCATTCCGTAGACGAAAAGTATAAAATTCAAAAATAATGTTAATATGAGTACAATAATTAGTAGAACGGCGAATGTATGTGAATAATAAAAACCAAAAATTGAAAAACGAACGGGAGCATTAATGTGTCTGACTGCTTCATAAACAACTGAAATATTTAATTAAAGTTTTAGCCTAAAATCACCATAATCAAAAATCTTAGAAAACCTTCGATCCTTTGAGACTCAAAGGAACCTCATTCATCAATGTTACTCATTTGAGTTCATTCTAGTTCAGTCCAAGTGATTTTTTCATAAGTTCTTTTCACATAATCAGTTCAAACGCTGCTCAAAAATCTTCTATCGAATTACTTTACAGCACACGCATGGTATTTTATAATATTTTAATATCTTTTCGATTTTTTTTGTTATGCTTGTACAAAAATAGTTTAATTTTTTGATAAGACTAAACTAAATAGTAACTGGCTTATTTTTTAAATCAGCATAAGCTTCTACCAAAGAAATCAAGCTTCATTTTTGATCAAAAAGCATCGCAACCGGATTGGTTGCTGAAAAGTATGCGCAAGCCACAACAACAACAACAACAACAAATCCTCTCTAATTCTGCTATATTTTCCTCAAGCTCTCCTGAAAAGAGTAGCCCTTTTGAAGTCAAAATCTTAATCAGCAGTGATGTCGGCCAAGACTAATCACTGAGGATCGGATCCATGCAGTAAGGATACTAGCTGGAACTACTAAAACGTTACAAATAATCATCTATTCTAGTCCAGCTTACTTCATCATAGCAGAACTGATTGTGGGAGAGTCTTTGAGTTAAACTTTCAGTACTTAACAAAGGTACTGAAGCAAAAATACACTTACTTGAATACTCTAAGCACATCTGAACAAGAATAACACAAAGAAGAATTGTGCGACCTTTTCTTATCATGATAAATTAACGAATAAAACGAATTGCTTACAAACCATACCTCACTTTTATCATATCATATCATAAGAAGTAATCGATATAAGTAGGTAATACTTGTCTTTCTTCCTAACTGACTTATCTAATTTGCATATATTTGAAGCAGAGCTCACTATATCCTCATTTTTTGCTGCTGCACAACTGAAATGGTTAAGGATAGCTCTAGTAGATGAACTCCTAAGCTTCATTGAAGAAAAGCTTTCTACGTCTACTAAAACAATGAACAAATCCATATCAGTACTGGCTGTACTTTTTTTTCATCTGAAAATTCTACTAGGATTTTTCCTCATTGTGTTGAGCCGCTTTCTGTCTAGATAGTTAAAGCTATCGTTAAAAGCTTACAGTTTGATTAGGTATAGAAATTTCAATATATCAAGTTGGAGCATCTTCCTCACTGAACAACCAATAATCTTTTATTTATTGATTTTAAATATCTTGGCCTTTTTTCAACAGTTTTAATATTTTTACAGCTATTCTTTGTTCTGGCCGCTAAGTTATGAGGAGTCAATTTCTTAAAGAAGGATAATAATCACCAAAAATCCACAAAACTCAGTGAAGTTATGAAACAATAAGCTACAAATTTCCTGGATTGACTGCAGTCGTAAAAGAGCTGGGAGAAAAACCTCTTGTCACTCAAGAAAATTAGTATACGGACAATTCAAAATGCTTGAAGTTCTAATTGTAGAATTTTTACACAACAATACTTTTCAGATCTGTATTTAACGTTACAACTTTCATAAAACTCAAATCTATTACCTACCTATTACCTCTTCGTCAAAGACTCTTTTAACTCCACGCAGTTTCGAGCAAATAATCAAATAGCAATAGGGCCACGTAGCTCAGTGGTAGGAAAAGCCACAGTGATATGCGAGTTCGAGTTCAGCCCAAAGCAAGACAAGTCTTACCTATCTAAAGAGAGTATAAATTAGTACCACAATAATCTGATAGAGTGAAGAGTAGTGACTCGGCAAAACTCTAGTCATATCTTGACTCATTTTATAAGCCACTCTATTTTTGTATTACTTTAACATTTTCAAATTACTATGAATTTCAATTACATTAGCTTTAATTTTATAAATTGAAAAAAGCTATTCTATTTAAAAGAAGGTGCTTATTTTTCTTTAGGCTTCATCTCGCTTAAGTTTGTTAAGAAAAAAGTGTTCTGTTTGATCTTTTGATTGATTTTCCACCGCGACCAAATGAGGGAGTTTTCCTCGATAAAAACTTATATATGCGTTCTAAGCGTAATTATATAGATATTTATTTGTTTATTTCTTATGAAATAATTACTCAACATGCTTTATGAGCTCATTTTAGTCGTCTAATCGAGAAGCTGTACAAAATTTAGTGACCTTTCGTAATTCGGTTGACATCTACAGCTTGATGATCTACGAAATCCTATAACCTCATCAGAGAGTAGAAAATCGTCCTGAATGAGGTTTGATGGACTACGCGTACCGCGAAAGCGATCACCGCCTTAACGTTTTTCTCTTCTACTTTAACTCTTTTATCTTTTGAGTGACTAGTTCTCTCCTCCTTTAACTCATTTTTTCTTTTAAGTAACTACTTCTTTCCTCTTTCTTACACAGTTTTTTTTCAGAGATGGTAACTTTATTATTATTTATATTTTCGTGTATTTTTCTGTCATCAATCAATATAGTTTCTACCACTACTAACATAACATCTGCTAATTTCCTCTCCAATATTATTGGTCAGTTTGAATTCCTTTCAATTTCTTCTGATTTCTGTTTATTTGCTTAGTGTTTTTAAAACTTGTTTAACTAATTTTCTGTTGACCTCATGAGGATTATTGCGTTTTGAGGTTCGTTTATTCGAGGACGAAACGGTATTAATATTACACGATTTTTGTCAACATTTCAACTACCGTCTTGTATGGAACAATGTGTTCCTGAAATTGACGGATTATTAACGGCCCTTTCGAAAAGTGATAACAACGGTGATTTTGCTGAAATTTGTAGGTTTGTGATGTTTTTTGCAGATCATTTGATCTTTTTCCTAATCAATAATTAATTTTTTTGTTTTGTAAAACAACTATTCATACGAAATCGATAATCGTTCAAAATTTTCTTTTGCTAAAGAGTCCTAACAACAAAGATTTTTGTATGGTATTGAACTCATTCTATCTGAGGTATATTTCAATACAATTAATATTATACGTCATGAGGATGACTGAATACATAATTTTTTAAATACAACAGCTCTCAACAACCGCCAAAAAATTTGGGTTTTCATCTTTCCATAAACCTTCTGAAAATATTTTGTCTGATCGGGACATGTTGAGTAGTATAAGTAATGGACGTGTGGCTTATAGTTACAGTTCAATTGATCGCTAAGCTTCACATCGCTTAATGAGGACTATTTACCTCCCTAAGGCCTAAGCCTAGCTCATCAAAATCATATGTCTAAAAATTTAAGATGTAAATAACTCTACAGCATTCTTCAGAATATAAATGTTTTCTTGATAGTGAACTTCAATCTGCAACCTATTGTACCTCGTCAGCCGAATGCTCGAAAATTTTCATTGAAGCTACCGCTAGTGCTTATCAATTTATCTGCCTTGACAACATCCAAGGTATATCTTATCAAGCCACTTTTGTTTTTCGTGGTTTTGTTTATTTCCATTTTGTAAACAACGTGTCAAAGTCAGTATTCGCTTTAAAGAAGAACTATAGATGGAATAATAACAGACATGTGATGAATGAGATAGATCAACGTTTTTATAGAAAAAAAGTACTGCATTGGTATTGAACGTAGATGCTTTCACAAGTACGTTTTAAGCTATTTCGGAATCCATACAATGTGTAAAAACGGCTGTAATGGATTCACAACCAGATTGTGATGTACATTGTTCCGTCTACGCACCATCTCTTCATGAATCCTCAAATAGGAGTTCAGAGGAAATGTTCCAACTACAACATGTTTGCAAGTTAGCTTTTTTCCTAGGGTTTGTGATAAAAACAAGTTAAAAATTGGTGCCGTTCATCAATGACTGAGAGTTGCGCCTAGGCATTTTCGTTTAAAGTGGTATTGTGGAGGTCATTGAATGCGATCCCCGTCTGTACATTGACATGAAGTGACCATTCTGTTGAGGTGGTACCAGGTTACCCACGAAAGACATCAGGCATGATTGGCCTGGGGCGAGCACGAGCTCATGCATATTGGTTTGAGCGTACCTCTATCACAGTGTCACCTCTTTCGCTACGTGTACCTCAGGGGAAGACGTGTTTCGGTATAAATATATTTGGTTAGCACGACATTTTTTTCAGTGCAACGCGTTGTCTTTTGAGCTGTTTCAAAACGATGATCGACAACAAATGTCAATTGGATAAAAGAAATTTACTGGACAGTTTATTGTCAGCTGTTGTTCGTGGTGGATATCATGGAACTGAAAGCACTCTCGATTGGATTATGCCGGAAAGCTGTCAAATAAATGTCGTCAGTATGAAGCATATTAAGTTTTAGCTCAATAATATTAATAAACTTTATGAAAAGCCTAATAAAGTAAAAATTTTTCTTTTTGAAAACGAATATGAAAAGACTTTGGAAAGATTTGACAAGCTTTGTTTCGTAACATGCTGCTACGAAATCGTGTACGAAGTGATATTGTAGAGATGAATGCGACCCTCGTCTATACAGTGACTTGAGTTTATCATTCCTAATCAAGTGACGCTTGGGAGACCTGAGGCGCGGCTTCTAACTGATACGAGTCTGCATGTCACTGTGGCACCTCCTCCACTGCGCCACTCTCTTCCTCTCACTCCCTTCGTTATTTTTATTACGACCGTCCATCACAATGTATGAAGAAATGCTGTTGAATGTATTTGCAGCAGCTTCTTTCATTTTTAATAGAATAAAAAATTCCTCGATATAGAAGGTTAATATTTTTCGGTAATTATCCTTACAATTACTGATCACAGTTCCATCTTGGTGCAGTAGAAACCTTGAAGGAAGCAGTATTATTAGTCCATTTTTTAAAGATCTTCGAGTTTTGGATTTTACCGTACTCCTTAAATAGCTTATAAGTAGGGAGTAAGTTACCAGTTAATGTTAAATAAAATAGTTCAGGTCCGAATAATCACGTTGGCCCATCAAACACTCACCGTTCCATATTTGTTTTTGACGAGTCAAATGAGTTATCAAACGTAGAAACGTATAACATCAAAGATCTACCAACATGTACGGCATCCATCCAATAATCCACCTCATTTTTGATGCGGTTTCTTTGAGTTTATAGAAATTATAGGATTATATAAGCTTATTCTCGCATGCGCTGAAAAAAAAGATATGACTTACACTGAGATTAACTATGGAGAGGTTGAGGTAGCATTGCACTTACCTTGATGTTACCTATGATAGCGAGATCATGTAAGCTGAGTCAAATCAAACACAGATAAAAGACTTAGATTCATCCGAGCTTATTTATCATTTGTTTTCTAATCAGAATAAAAAAAATCCTCCGTATGCTTCAGAACACCTATAAGAATCGTCTGAATCTGTCCGACAGCAGCCATTCATTTTGGGTTAGCAACGTATGTATGATGTATCTGTAATAATTATTTTTATTCGTTGTGTTTTTTTAGCTTCATACATTAAGGTATCATCGCATCGTTCATTCCTTGAGGTTGAAAACACCGAAACTGCTAGCAATGAATCGGTTTTTCGGACAGAAACGGCATCAGAAAACATCTTAGGAGAGAATGCAGTTGAAGCTGTTCTACTTATCGCCGGAGAAGTACGTGAGAATATTCTGATGAAGTGGTTCCTTCATAATCATAGCCTTCACTCAGAATCATTCTATTCCTTTGGAAAAACCTTTTCATAATGAAAAAGTTAGAGATCATAGTCATAACAACTGAAAAAAAAAGAAGGATAAAGCACATGGGCCATTAAGCTTATCCTGAGTCACAAGAGAATTTATTTAATATTATTTCAAATAACTGAAGCATTAACCGCTATTTAATGACGTGTTTTTTAAATCTACCGTATTCTTGTTAACTTTTTGATACCGTATTCTATCTGTAAACATATTTGATTTAGACCAGAACTCTTCGATATCAAATGTTCGATCGGCAAGGGAATCCAGTTCCAATACCGGACCTTCGAAGTCTTTATCAAATTCTTGAGGTTTCACTGTTTTTTTCTCTGTTCAAATAACTTTATGTAGAGTCTAATTTGTTCTTTCTCTAAAGCCTTGTGTATTTTCCTCTTCCTCTTCCTATATTTCTATGCGCCGTTTCATTTTTGCTAGGATCATTTTCTACCTAAAACAACTACCTCTGAGTACGTCGTGGATAGAGTTGTTCTTCTTCCAGAACAAAAAGAAACAAGGACTGGTAGTAGATATGAAACAACGGGTGGGTTTTTTCATCAGTATACATTTCGTAGCTATAAGTTTAGTCTTACTAAAGCTTTTGTTACCAAGAATATCTTCTACCTCATGAGGAATATCCACTATTATCCAACCATGCTCACTAAATTTTTCTTCCATATCGTTTCCAACAGACTTACTTCAGCTCTTCAATATACAGCTATAAAATGTTTGCTTTAGCCACATCCGATACTCAAATGAGGAGTGAGGGTGCGAGAAAAATAAGCTTTAACGATACTGATGAGACGAAGAGAAACGAAAGTGAGAAGTCTAGAAACAGAACAAAAGTACATCGAAAAAAGTCTACTGTAGTCGTTCGAAAGACTGCTAGTTCCATTTCTTCAACTATTCTGACGACAGCGATATTTTCATGGATTCATAAACTCATCCAGACTTTATCTGTACAATGATTTTTACAAAGTATTTTACATAGAGAATAGCTTGATGATCTTTGATTTTTTTGCGATCTTTGGTCTATTCTATTTCTTATAGCAGTTGCAAATTTGAATTCCATCAATTTAGTAGCACTGAGGAAAATATTTTTCTAAAAACTCTTTTGT
The DNA here is from genome assembly GCA_000816705.1 of Dictyocaulus viviparus. Classification (NCBI taxonomy): domain Eukaryota; kingdom Metazoa; phylum Nematoda; class Chromadorea; order Rhabditida; family Metastrongylidae; genus Dictyocaulus; species Dictyocaulus viviparus. The sequence continues at coordinate 233,268 of KN716167.1, forward strand.
TTATTCGCATCGCTTATATTGTAGACGAAAAATTCTGTAAAGATCGTGGATTTATTTGTTCTTTTCTATTATATGCAATTTTTTTTCGAATATTGTTCATTAAGGAAAACATTTTTTTGAGGTAATCGTTTGTCACTCAAAATTTAACTATTGTTTTCATCTTTTGTAGCCTTTTGAGCTTCTTCTAGTTAATGAAATCAATTTAAGCTGTACAATAATTAATTGATTACCTTACAAATCATAATTATACGTCTTTTTTCTGAATTGAGGAATGGCTCAGATTTTCATGTAGGCTTGTAAAAAAAGTTAACAAAAATAATCTTAGTGATGAATTTCCTCTACTTCCTCCTCATTTTTGTTCCATATTTATCTGATACACCCACGTTTTCGAATCCTCTCCTGTCTCATTTTATTCATCCTTTCATTCCTTCTAAGCTTTTCATTGTATACCTGCATAGTAGGAAAGAAATTTCAACTATGAATAAATAAGCTATAAATACTATTGAGTTAGAATTGTTTAGAAATGAGTTATAGTTGTCAGCTGTTGAATATTGATTGATAAGATGATCACCTGGTATGTGTGTCGTGTCACCTTGATATTCCGTAATCAATAAGATAAGAAAATTCATTTAACGATGAAGAATTCGTTGTCATGCGAAAGCTCGTGGTATTGAAGCAGTAATTACTTCGAGAATAAGAAAGCCTCCATGAGAGTTGTTGAACTTTATGGTTCTTAAGCTTTTCGTTCCATCGTTCGCTCCTTGAAGTGCTAACAAAACCGGATTTTCTAAGCTTCAACTATGAAAGAGGTAGGTATGAAAGAGGTTTGTGAGATAAGTCTAATAGGTAATTTTGACCTCAAACAAAGGTTAACTAAGCTGATTAAACTGATAGAAGTGATCAAGATGTCTTGTTGTTGGAAATATACTGAACTGATGAATGTCTATCCGTTATAAGGACGTACTTAATGAATCCAAATAGAATTCGTATTGTGTAGATCAAATATAGAATGTAGTATAATTTTATTGCTGTTTAAATAGTATTATTCATATGATGATGTCTTAATTAATGGAAAATCCCTGGAATGATAAGTGAGTTTTACGCATGATGATGGCGTGTGGTTGGTTACCCGGATGGTGTGTCTGGTTGGTTGCAGCCACCAAATGATCGGGGTCGCTGCGATCGATGATAATGATAACACGTTGTCACGTTGAATCGGGTCTATACACATATACACATCAGGGTATACACATTTACGCATCTACACATACACATATACACATACATGCTATATATGAATGTGATTATATACAATAACGTACATACGCGCATACATAAGCACATACACAAAGCCACACACATCTATATGTACATATGCAGACCACACACGCATATACACATACGCATACACATATACACACACAGACAGACGTGCATACATACGTGCATAGATACGTGACGTCATTGAGTTACTTGCATTGAGTAATTCACGGTTTGACGACGTCGTTTCGCTATCCGAGAGCTGTTCAAGGACGATTCGACGATGACCGTAACACTAAACGAACATAGTAATCATTATTGGTGTCATTCAACAATAACAAAATTATTTATTACAGTTTTTCTTTCACAACAGTTTGATGATACAGTTTTTGTTTTGAAAATGATTTTACGTATCAGCTTATTTCAAGCTGCTTCATTCATTCACTCAGATTGAACCTCATATAAATCGATAACATTTGATTTACCTCTATAACAAAAAAGATACCAATAATATTCTTACCCCTTATCATAATTGATAGCATTTATTCTAAGAGATATTCAGTAGTAAAGAGAATATTAAGTATGAACTTCCTCAGAGAGGAAATCTACCCCCTATAAGTTCTCATCCTGGAAAAATATATGAGGTCGTAAAGAATAAAATTTCTTCACGCCTATATTTTTAATATCATTGTATTGTGAAACCTTTTTTAAAAATAACTCTATCTTATCTTTATAAGAGTATGGTAGATCAATTTATAACAGTTTATTTTCTAAGTTCACTGGTATTTTGAGGATCTCATCTTTATTTGACCTCAAAAAATTCTTAACACCTGGGTAATCTTTTGCCAATTCGATATTTTTCTGCATCAAAAAAAAACGCCTTAAGCAATGAAGATCTTAGAGCAGCTTTAATGCTATAAAATAAACAATTGTTCACAGCACGATTTTACCAGTAATAAAGTTCGTTCAGCAATATGAGTGACCAAAAGAATTGTACGGCATAGGAGATGAATGTGTTGCAATGCACCCTGTAACTTCTTTGGTTCAGTTCCTCCTCAATAATTTCGGTGAGTTCAACTGAGAGTGACAACCCAATAGACGGATTTTAAAGATATCATGGGTTTAGACTTAGCTGCATAGATGTTTGGATGGCTCGCCTTTGGATTAGTGCCTGCCTCAGCACGATTTCTATTCGTTTCTCTCTCACGCAAACGTACCGTCAACGCTGGTGGTCGTCTTCAAACGCAGTCATCTAAGTGATAGCCATTCCACAGTCTTAAATACGTAACCGTCTGCAAGTACAAATCGTTGACATTTGCCACAATCACATCCGCCCACCGTTTGGGCGGTCGTCCAAGAGGGCGTTTGTATTCTCTTGAAGTCCACTCCACACTTCTCCACCTACACTTGTCCTTTTTTTCTTTTTAATATGTAGCCAGCCCACCTGTGTCTCGGTACCGATGTACAATTTTCTGAGTTCTGAAAGTGGGGCACATTTTAAAGATCTGAACTGCATGACGCGGATGCACGTTGTGAGTGTCGGTTAAATTTCGAAACGAATCGCTTATGCACTCTGTGAATTGACTTTCGCAACTTTCTTAAAGTGGTTGAAGTGCTTGTCCGCGACGTAGTGCTGATAAGGACTGTTTCGCCAAAGCTTTAGATCTGTAAGCCAATCATTGGCTTCTTTTGGAAATCTGAGTGCAGCTCTATCCGTCTCCATCTTCTATCTATTTTCCTCTTAATGTTGTTTTCCATGCTCACTGAGCGGCCAAGATGAATGCACAAGCTAGCCTTTATAATCGAAAAGGTATTCAACTGGATTTCTAATTCTTTGCACCATAGAATTTTTTGAATCAACTATTACTCCCATCCATGCCCAGTCTAATCTTTTTCACCGCCTCGTTGAGTTCATTGAACACTAGCACCGCTTTGATTTCATTGGTACTACCCAAAAAAACGACGATGTCGTCAGCAAAACAAAGATGTGGTAGGATTTTTCCACAATACGTATTTCCTCCTCGATCGAATAGAGTGACTCCATGATTCACCACAATGAAGCAGTACACAGCTTCGGCAATATGGTATCGCTTTATTGAGTCTCATTCCATATCGAAGTAGTTAGGAATAGAAGGGAAACCTGTCTGGTGTTTCAGTAACAGTGAGGTAGAATCTGCTTAACATCTTGATCATTGAGAGCTGATGTAATTGCAATCATTTTGACGCTATCAAATGCTTTTCCGTACTCGCAAATTTCTAGGCTCTGAACGACGATTGTATGACGGCAAAGGTCAGTATAGAACTTTTCCATCATTAATCCTATATTACAGTGAAATGTCGTGATTATTCCAACCTCCTTCCTCAGAGTAGATAGCGAGGTATTGTAATGATTTCATTTCCGACGACAACTTCCTTCAAACCGTCCTGTCTTTTCCCTGCCTAGAGTAACTTGTTTTGTCTCTACGCCAATAGATTCTTTTACAAAGGCATCCAGCCGCTGGTACTTTATATCATCTTTGTTGAATGTATTCCAGCAAGATCTGCCTTCCACTTTCTACTTTTTTCAGGCGATTCCTTACTAGTCTCGACGAAGCTTTCTTTATTTGAGGATGTATTTTTTTCCAGCTTACCGTCTCATATAGAGCGATCACATGGAATCTACTGTGACCGGCAGCCTCAAGAAACGCGTAGAGGTTCGCGTCTGAAGAGACTCCTCTGGCGTGATATTTGCAAAGTTGGAAACAGTTTCCATAACATGTACTAGAAGTATTCGTTTTGTCCATCACACTGACTTTATACTTAACCCGGAATCTGACTGCTTTTCACCGGCTTAAGACAGTAGAACCCATAGTGAGGGGTGCTGAGAGGATACCCTATATACTGGAATACTTATTAAGTCCTTTGACTCCTAAAGTAAATTTGGCTCAAGCTTTTCCCAGGCTGTTCGCTACTACTGACAACTAAGCAGTTACAGGATTATATGGATCTAAACGATATCGCCTCGTGACTCTATTTTATCAAAGCGGTGGAGATTCTTGATAATTTTACTATTGACTAAGCTTCTTTGTCGAAGTGGGAATCGCACGAAAGTCTTCCAGTACGTTGAGGCGATAAGCTGTCTAGGAGGTTAATATTTATCACAAACAAAGTCATAGGTGGCTCACTAAAGAAGAAAACTGTCAACACTTCATCTTCTACCTCATCTTATCTTTCACCTTAGTATTAGAATAGATAGAGCATCGTGAAGAAAACGATGAATGATTCTAGAGCGATTCTTATTCTGCAGCAAAAGTAGTCGTTATCACAAATAATGATAAATGATAATTTGAAATCATTTGGAAAAGAAAAGAGGCAAAAAAAAAACGACGACCGACGAGGTACCACACATCTTTTTACATTTGTCCTTCAAATTCATTTCCGCTTTACAAATTCCTTAAATTACTTTTCATTTTGTGTGAAGGTTTGTAATTGGATACGCTTTGAAAAAATAAATTCCTATTCGATCAGTCCTCCAATGAACTCGGTGGTTTTTAATTTCATTGAAATTTTCCTCAGTTTACTCATCACGAACGAAAACTTTCCACTAACTTCCTCATTCCATTTCACCTTTATATTATACTAAATGCTGAGTTAAAAGATCTTCTCATATTCGAAACTCTCATGAAAATGTTAAAGCTTAGCTTAAAACAACATATTCTCCAATATTTTCTTTTTTTTTGCATTTTTTTTCTACTACGACGTTGTGATTGAGAGAATCACTCAAGATACGGTAAGGTTTTAGAGTGATCTACTTCAATAATACAAAAAAGCCGCTTAT
>KN716167.1:284506-296803 GCA_000816705.1 Dictyocaulus viviparus
CCCTTATAGTAATTGGTTCCCTTTATCACAATTCGCCCGCTAACGGGTACGATCTGGCGAGCCAATATCGGCATTACATCCAGTTAAGCTGATAAGTGCGGGTTCGAGTCCCGCCTGAGGTTCCGAGTTTTGCGGCCATCTCAGCACAACTATGGACATTGTAATACTAAAATTATTAATAAATATTGATTGCTGCGAATTATAAAATCGCGCTAATGATAATATTCTGTTTAAAATGAGTTGTCATTAGGCGAGGTTATCTGATGATGAGTTCACGTGAGAAGTTCAACACGTCGGCATTTCTTTTGTTGAATGTTTGGATTCATGCCAGTTATTTGAATGCCCATTGAACTTATTTGACTCACGCTTAATGTTTTTGTGAGTAGAAAATAATTAATCAATATTGTTTAACAAGTAATTTTATCAAGTAAACATCAAATCGATGATTTTATTTAATTATTCTTACAGAATAAAAATATTTATTTTCAAAATTTACTAGCCAACAAAATTATTACTCGTTCAGATTCTTGTAAACAAGAAGAAGCCTAAATCCATTATAGGCGATTTCTCTGAAGAAGTAGAATCTATGAAAGTATAAAATTAGCATAGGATTGTTATTTTGTTTGTTTATGTTTACAATATGGAGGAAAAAATAAACAGCATGGCATCGAAATGATATTTTCCCTCATTCACTTGTAGTTTTAAGCATGATAAGCTGTAATCTCAAAGCTTTAGAAAAACGAATGCTTCAAGCTTCTAATGCCTTTTATTAAGAATACTTCTAAGAAAAAATATATTTAAAAATACAGTAGATCACAAATTTCACTATTACAAATTTCTAAATGTTAAATAATCACCATTAGGAGATTTTCTTACAAAATTGCTCTGTTTTTTGATTCGTACTCACTTAGAGTCATAATTTTTGAAATAATATCTAATAAAGTTGAGTTAGTCACGAAACTCGAGACCTCAATCGAGACTTAAACACTCAGAGATCTTCGGTCTTCTGTATATTTTAACATGATCCAATTTAAAATTAACGAATTGAATAACGATAATGAAGAAGTGGAATGGAGCAGTCCTAGTATTTCCAATGATTGTAGTACAAAAATATTCTTAGTAATCTGATGCTTCTCTTCTTTTTAGTACAAAAATCTGGATGGGAAAATGTTTACTTACATTTCTACTGATCGGATCCTGAAATAATCCGAGCAAAGCTCAAAACGTAGAGGTTCTAATTCAGATTGTTATTATCCTCATCGGATAGAACAGCTGAGATAATATTCCACATTATTACTAACATTAAATATTTGCACTCATTTGATTTGCCTCATTGGTACCTGCCTATTTTCACAATCGCACTAAGTGAAAAAATATTACTCGACGAAACTAACATGATGTTCATCAACTGCTCATAATTTACAATACTACAACTGAATAATACTTCAGATAAGTGAGGCTTATTCAAATTTTCTATAAACGATTCATAATATAACTCGATTAGAAGAATACTTCTTCAATGAATCAAAAATTTAAAGAGATAGAAAGCTGCGAGGAATAAACTGAGGAAGTAATAACTTGAATGAGGAAAAACGTATCCTTCACCTACCGGTTGTGAATCTTCTTCCATAGCAGTTCTTCTACTAGTTAATGAAATCCATTAGGTTTAAAATTCTTACAAGTTCGAATTATTGTTGCAAATTACTTCATGCTCATGATTTGTAAACTGTTTAAAATAATAATAAGAACTATTAAGAATTTCAAAATAACTTACGGAATATCGATTTTTTCCATGAGTTATTTGAAGAGAAACATTTGCATAAAACTTCAGGAGGGCATCATCGATTATAAACAATATTATTTGTCACCACTTCTGTTGAAGTGATAATCTATTCATTAAGTATGGTTATTGATCGCTTGCAAAATTATTTTGATCTCACCTTACAATACCGTATCTCGCTAATCATTTATGAGCAATAATATATTATTGTTGTTCGTAATACAAGCTGAGTATCTTTTTGTTTCGAGGATTTTCAAGATAATATAATAGCTTTTATCTTTGATAATTCTTTAATTAGTATATGTAATACTTTGGTGCAAAAATATTTACGGTTTGTGCTATGTTGAAATCGTTATAAAAACGTTATCAATATTGCACCGAGTATAAGACAATTTAATCGCTTGTAAGCAATATCTAAATCTGATTTATAAGATAATAATATATCTTTAATCCTCCTGTTAATATACTAATTAACGTGTACTATATTCTGGTGTAAAAATATTTGCGGTTTACACTCGATGGAATTCGGCATAATACCGTTATCACTATTGCACCAACTATTACACAATTTATTCATTTGTAAACAATATGTTAATAAACAAAGGATGTTTTAATAAAAAAAACGTTCAGTTTTATAACTATTATATTTTAACTAGTACTTTGAGGTAATAAAACGTTCGTTATAACTTGTTAGAGAGGATAGCGATAAGATTCATTGGATAGATAGAGGACATACTGCTGAGGTCAATATCAATTATTCGCCGAACGTTAATCCATCTCGCCAACATCAAACGATTCATATACTTCTACAGAATCACAATTGTATCTGTAAATCATTGTAATCTATGGGAACTATTCAGGACATCCTTATGGTCACTCAATTCCTCTCGATTACATCCATGGGAATTATACTAAGCACACTTTACTGAACTGCAGTACACGTTCGATTAATGAAAAAATTTTTCACCTAAACTAATTATGACGGGTTCTATATTTTCATTATCGATCGATTGTTTATAATATACAAATAATGCTGAGTCAATCACAATACTCAGTGACTCAGATAGAACTCGAAACCGCATCGCATAGAAATGGCGTCTAAAAAAACTGTTCACCGTTGTTTTTTTTCTTCACTATTATATCAAATTTACATTTGAATATTATAAACAATAAAATGAGGTATCGAGTATTGACTAGCTTTTTTAGTGTTATGATTGACCTACTATCGGTGAGGTATAGCTATAAGTTATAGAGTTATATAGTTATACTTCATTGTATAGTTATAATGACGTCAATACATTCAAATCCCCTCTAGTACTGCACGGTCTTACAGTAGCACACGTTACATACGTATCAAAAAATCAATTCATCGTTGTTACTCTCTACCAATATGATAAGTTGGTGCAAAAATGATTACGGTTATCAATCATTAAACATTATTAGACTACCGTAATTGCATTTGCACTAGCATGGTACATATTTATACAAGTGATTGATAATCATTTAAGTTTTAATGTACTTTTTTTTCAGCTTATGAAATGCTTATCAAGTGCTCATCATTAAACATGCTCTTTTTTTTCTGGCTTATCAGATATTTGATTTTGCATAGCGATCAGATCAGAGAGCTCTTTTAAAGTACCGTATGACGAGGAAATATCAGAAAAGAGGGATTCAAAATATGTGAGAATTATGCCTCAACCTCACTCAAGATTATTTTGCATCGAATATCAACTCCGAAAAGATTCAGAATTAAAATCAAAGCTTGCATATGAAAAATTTATTAACAAATCTGAATTCAAGCACACTTATATGAAATGAATGACTTGATGAGTTAAAATATTTTGTTTTTCTCATTTTTCACTCGGGTTTTTCTTTTTTCGCTAGAAATTTACTTCGCAATTCAAAGATTTACAGTTAAAGATCAAGAATAATGCTAGAAACAATCGATATGTAAATAATGAGGAACTAAGAAGGCATTTTAATTCATCGATGACACTCATGATTTCAGGCGGGAGAAAAAAAAACATTCATATGAATTTCAACATAAAATTGGAGATGACGTCATTTGAACATAAGACAGAGAAAAAAATCTTCCAGATCGTAATTTATATGGAGAAATTCACTGCTAATTTATCGATTTTTATGATATGAGATCAGTGAATACGGTAGGATAGTATGAGAAGAGAAATAACGACGACGAAGAATTCTCTGAATGAATTCACTCTCGTTGTCAGACAGGCAAATATTTAAGCATGACGTCATATTCGTTTTTATTAGGACGTAATTGAAATACACAGAATAATAAACACACCAAGCACACAACCATCGCTAATTTCTGAAAATTTTCATTAGAAAAAAAATACATAATTTTTAAATAAAAGAGAAAAAAACTGTACATATATATATATATTCAAATTCATTAGAATAAAATTACATAATGTATTCATTAATGCACTAATTTATCGATAGGGAGGTTTATGCTCGCGCGCGTTGAACTATAAACGAGCTGGCGTCGAGTAATAGTCAATATAATTTAATGATAAATCAATTATATAATTGAATAGTGTGTTATTTTTTAATAAATAAATGACTAGATCTATTTTGTGAATAATCAATATTATTCAAATGAAGGTGATTTGAACGGAATTAAATGAAACTCAAAACGGTTAATGAGGAAAAACGAAATGTAAAAATTAAAATATGTAAAAAATTTTCTAACAACAACTCATCAGTCAATGATAATCAATATTTACCCTCAGGTCAAAAAAAATTCAATGAACAAATGAGAATGTTTTTTTTTCAAGATAATTAATTACCTACCAATATATTTGATCCGGAGAGATATGGATTTTTGAAAGCGTTTTGCCAATTGTTCGCTTCTGAACGAGGGAAAAAATAAAGGTTGAATGATTATGAGGAGGCGAAAACAAAAAAAACAACTGCTTATAATTAATTTTAATGATTTGACTACTATGTTGGGATACGGTAATGTAAATTTGTTCAATCAACAGAAAGTAGAAAACGAAAAATGGATCAAAAAAGAAAAAGCTTAATTGTAAAATATTATATCCCTGTTAATTTTTACTATTCAAAAAGAAAAAAATTTGCATATTCTTAATCATTTAATCATGTTTGAACATTTTTCATATTGTTTTTATTTCATGATGTAGCAGCAGTTTAAAACGATATGGTGGCAACTGTTGTATGAAAAAAGCTGACTGCTTCATTTCCTTGCCTCCGGCAAATCAAACCTCCATTTCTCTCTGTCAGTCCGATAATTGGCCTCATCCGAAAAAAATGTTCACTAATAAATGCATGCGAGGCGTTTTTTTATCTCATGAGGGAGAAATAATATTGAATTGAATAAAATTAAGTAAAGTAAAGGAGGTGTGCAAATAAGTATCAGTTACCACCACAATTTATACTTAAGTTCAAATACACGACGCATCCTGAAATGAGGGATTCGTTCGTTTGGATGAGGTATGTTGTTAGTTTCCCTCTTAATTAATGCTTGACTTGATTAGTCCTCGAGGTGCAGAGAGGAACAAGACTCTTCTACGAAGAAGCATTCTATTGGCTACAGATTGGTTTTGAATAAGTCAACAATTACTCAGTTCAAATAGGATTCAACCTCATTTGAACATATTATAAATGTACCGCCCATGTTTTATAAGAAAAATAATTTCTATAAAAGTGTTTTTTGAATTAAAATATGAAGGCGGGAAAGAATTTTATTTCAAAAATAAGGTATTCTGTAATGAACACATGACAATTACGTTATAAGCTCACTTACCGTAACAGTTTTTCGTCCGTTTATTGAATAGATCAAATAACTGCTTAATATATTAATGACTATAAAAATTTTCTAGTATCTCATCATACAATTCATCTAGGATATAAAAATTATATTATTTGATATCAAAATGAAATTTGAATACATTAACAAGCTTTTGTTTTTTGAACTCATTTCCTCAACTCTGACTTAGTCAAGAGCTTCATACAAGTAAATGTTCATCATCAAAATTTTGAATATCATCCATTCATTGAAAGCATTTTAAAGTTATCTCGTCGTCTTTTTTTTTTTATTGTCGCAGAAAAAAATTGAGGGAAGCGAAATTTTGATTTCTTCACTCAATTGCTCTTCGACTTTGATAAAAATTAGTATTCAAAACCGAATATCTTCAAAGCAATTAGATTTACAACGTTGGTAATCTTACAATCAGAGTTCTGCTATTGCCGTAGGTCAAACAATATACAGTATACTTGAGGTTGTTCTTTATGAGGGTGATTGTAAAAGCATTGGGAAGAACAAAGAACTATGAAACGTCGTAAATCGCCAATAGGTAATTCTATTTAGGGCATTGATTTCGATGAATATGAATAGGTTATTTTTTTTTTGGTACGTATAACTCTCTAGTAACGCTGAACTTGTGAAGTAGTCATGGAGGTATGTGAAATCAAAACCTCAATTAAGGTATAGCCTTAAGTGATTTCAGAGATTATTCATTACAAGGAAAGAGGTAGGTTTCTTACCTCATTTGACCTCTTATTAGGATAATTTCCAGGCTACCAACTCATACAATGAAAATAAAAGCATGGCTATAAAACTACAGAATAGTTACCATACTGATACCGTAATTGATTATGTTCACTCATCCCTAATAAAAGCCTTACTACTCACTTGAGCTTTATAGTTCAATTCAAAGAAACACGGAAGCAGCTGTGCTTCAAAGCTATTAAAATTTTTGCATTGTAATTTTTAAGCCATTCTACGAAGTGTGCATATAATTTTACACAGTGCCAATTTTTTTTTCTACCTCAGTTAAAAACAAGACTGACTAACAACTGAATGACCAGATGTTTCCTATTCAATACACTCAAGACTCCTTAATGAGTTCTAATGAAAAATAACACATACTCAAGTTTAACACTTCACACCTGCGTAATTGTTGAGGTAAAAGCGGCGTTCAGATATGGTAATATTGCTTTAAAAAAAAAAGTTTTTCTAACTACAATGGAATGGCAAGGGTATAATAGACGAGCTTTGGCAAATTTGGCACAGCAATACTTAATGCTAATTACAGAGATGAGTCACTGAGCTACCTCTAATGAGTGAAATTTATAATTATTGTTGAGAATATTGAAATATTCAAAAGGACAGAAGGATAACAGCTGACAGATGAGATCGACGATTATATATTTTCATTGTAATTGCTTGACCAAGCAATTCCGAGATTTTTATGGATGGTCTTTGTTGTTTGACATGATAGAGAGAAGAACCTTGACAAGTTGAGAGGAATGAGGATAAGAGGAAAAATTTATGAGAATATTCTTACCATTAAATGTGGCATCGCAAATTTCTTCGACAGCATTTTCACAAAGTACACTACCATCCATGGAAGCAGCATCGTGTAAGCATACTGATAGTGAATCAGCACATTTCATTGCTGATTCTTGGCATAAATTATGTTGTAAAGCACATGAGGATAAAGTGGCTAAATAAAGAGCTTAATTAAAAACACATACAGCTCGTCGGTGACGTGTTACGTTAGCTCGTTTTCATAGAAGAGGTGAACACCTCCCTCCTATCCTATAGGAACTGAGGAAAAAGTGAAATCAGTGATAAATCTATGGAGGAAAGCTGACAGTGATTTCAGTATTCAGACAATCCAAGTAACTCAACTGAGTGTACTTCTTTTTTAATTGGTTTAGCTAATTCAGTAATGAGGTGTGTTCAGTAGAGGAATAAAACAGCTGAGTGACTTAATCCCTATGAAATTTTTTTTTGCTTAATGTACTATACGTTTGATTTCAATAAAACTGAAGCAGATGCAAACTGCTATTGACTCTTACCATCTAGACGCAAAAATTCTCGTTTATTAGTCTAAATAGGTCGAAAGGAATGTTATGATTGCTTGAGGGTTCGCTATTTTACTGCACATCGATAACCTCATTCGTTTCATTTGGTTCGGTGAGCAGAAATCAAGTTCAGTAGCTCCTCCATAGAAAATCCTCAATGTATGTTTTACTAGAAAGACGAGTTATAGCTACTTCACGATCTCTCAGCTGTGCTCGGAACAGAAAAGGCGCTAGTCCTTCCAAAAAAAGAGCTATCGCTACACGTTCGAACATGAGTTACTCTTTGCCAGCATCGTATATCTGCGTATCACCTCAAGGATTACAAATGATGTTTACATCACCAATCTGTTGGCAAAACTTGGTAGAATTTTAGTGGGACCAAACCAAGGAAAACAAATCATGTCACAACCTTAAATGAGGGTGTCACGTTAACAACATAACTAAGATAATATAAGCTTTGACGTTACTCAAATCTTGTTGTGGGATGCGCCTACATATTCGAGCTTAACATGAATGATATCACGGAGGTGGAGCCTGGCCTATACAGTGACTTGAGTTGACCACTCTTCACCAAGTCAAGGTTGTTTATTTTATTCAGATTTCTCTGGTATCAATTCACCGACTTCGAGGAATGGCTGGCATAATATGCCTGTGGGACGGCCGCGAGCCTAATTCGGGCCTAAGTGTCATTGTTGCACCTCCACCATCGGCGCCACCTCGCCTCCTATTTACTGATTTCTAGGAGACTAGATTTCATGGTTAAAAGACAAGTACGCAGCTTAAGTTCATGTTTATAGGTTTTTGTTTATCTTGGTAGAATTACTGTAATAGTTAAGAACACGTAAGAACTCTTACCGTTTACCTTAGGGCATTGTCCATATATACCAATATAGCGATCTTTTAAAGAAGTACTATGTAAAGTGTATTTCACAAGATCATCAGGTTCTAAAAAAATATGTGAGGTATTGAGAGTAAAAATAAACAAAATTTCAGAGTTACTGAATTATCAAAATCTATCTATCACTAATAAATCTTGCTTACCAGAATAGTTTGCACTATTATGATAAGCACCGAATCCAAAAATTTGAACCAGCGAGCAGCTGGCTTCCAGAAGATCGCGACAATTTGCCTTCAAATCCGCAGAACGCTAAAAGCTTACATTTTTCTGGAATCATATCTCATACGTATTGATTCACGTGCTGAATAGCTTATGAATTAACATTTTCACAATGTTGAATCGGTCACACATTTCGGATCATGAGGTGGGAGTCGAACCTAAGTCTTGGGTTTTCTCCAGTCTAATGCGCTACCGATTGCAATGCAGAGGTCAGTGCACTGTTATCATTCAAAGCTTTTCAATTTCTTAGGGATAATATGTTATTAACCATCGACCATTACTGGATCGAATCCTATTGTGATTAACTGAGCATCGTGGGAATATCGATCGTGCTGCCATAACCTTTCAGAGTATAGAAAGAATTTTTGATAGCAAAAAATTATTAAACAAATAATTGTGAATGAGTTATGAATCGTTGGTATAAACTATATTGATGAAACGGAAGAACTAAAACTTCTGGCAAATCGCATACCGTACATCTTGACTGTGAGGAAACTTTCGTTCTGCTTCCTTCGACTTATTATATAATGATTTTTGTTATAACTTATTATAAAGATTCCTCACTATTTAACAAGCTAGATGAAAATCATTCTATTTTTCTTATCTTGAAGTCAATCGATTGTGCACTGCAGCCCTACGACAGATGAGGGACGAGTATATTCTAACAATTGCTATTAGTAAGAGCAGCTTATAAATGTGGAAAATACGAGGGTGAAATCCCTCATGGAGACGCTGGTTCGGTTTGAAATACCAGACTGAAATTTATGCATTTTCTTTGAATGATCACTTTCTACTGAGCCAAGTACTTTAATCCGGATTGATTTCCTCTTAATTCACTAACTCAGAAATGAAAAAAGGATATGTTAAGCATGAAGTGAACTCAAATCGCATGAGTCAAATTACGGCATGTTATAGTAAATGCACTAGGTGCGATCGAATTTGGAGCGATACCGATGGAATAGAGGTTGAAAAGATTATGCAAATTAACAAATGAGTTCAATCATTTTAACGGATTGAACGAAAACTCGCTTACCCTATTGCATTCACAAAATTTCTTATCACATTTATCTTGTCCCAATTGATGCGTATAACATTCGTCATGTACAACACAGCAATGATTGACAAGCACTAAAATTACGAAAAGAAAAATAAAGCATAATTTACATTTTCACTGCATAATTATCATAATTGTATCATTATGCGGAACCTTTGGCGATACTTGAACCCTCGTTTATAGAAATCCGATATGACGTGCTGATCCACTACACTACCGAGACGCTTGGTCTAGAACTACTCAATATTTCACCTATGATAAGTGGATATCTTATAAGCATTCATAAGAGTTTTGCGAACAGCTTAGGATAATTAGGAAACGTAAAGCTTCTCCTTATGAAGTCGCTTATCACATCACTGTGTGATCATATCAGTAACGATCGCAAGGTGTTTATCTCATCGGTTACGGCTTAAAACTAAAAAATCGTAGTATGCTATTGAGCTTAAATGTTTGAATATAAAAAACAAGCAATATAAAATACGACAATAAAATTTTGTGTATATTGTTGTAAATAATGAAGGATATGCAAAATCGGTATTGAGGTTATCTATGGTAGCGTCGAGGTACTGAACGCACAGCCTATACATTTAAAACAGATTATCCTCTCATCAGCTCAGTGCTTTCAACTTTCCGATCTTATCATTGCACAAGTCTGGCGACCTCACTGGGATGGAAAGCTTGATTTAATTAAGTCAGATTTTAACGTATATGTCATCACTAAGACCTCCTAGCGTTGCGATACGCGTGTTATGGAAAAACACAGCAATAATAATCCATTTTATGTTTGACCAGTTTGGTTGATTAGTAGATGATTAATTTAAAGAATTAAGCTCATATTATGCGACATCCCTTACAGTAACTCCAATTGTACCTCGAAACTCTTATGTATGAACTCATTTGTACAGTTGATGCATTGATATCGTTTTACTGTACACTATAATGAAAAATCTTCAAGCAAATAATCACATTCAGTTTAATAGACTCAATTTTTGGAGTGAAACTATTCCACATAAAATCTTGACCTCGGAAAAAAAACTAAACTCTAATCGAAACTAACGCATTATTTCTTCCTCGCAATTCTTTGTGATACTATCAAACCACATTCTTCGTGTGAATTCATTACTTCCACAATGCCAGTCTTCAAACTGTACACGTCCCAAGGTTACGGTAAGTATCGTTAACAAAGTGATCGTCACACCAACCTGGCACTCAAGTATTGACGTCATCAGCTGCAAACACAATGATTTAACCACCGTATATATCCATTTAGCTGAGTTAGTCGTAAAACTCAGAACCTCAGACACGATTCGATACTGTATCTCAAGCTGCTTAGCACATTAGACGAGAATTATGTGAGATGCGAGCTCAAGTCCCACCTGAGGTGATGAATTTTCTGACTAACTCAGCTAAATGAGGTATTAGAAGCAACTCTATTATAGCCTATCGTAGTTGATTGAAATATGAATTAACTGTGTGGTATATATGTCATTTAGAGAAAACGATGAGGAAAATCGCGGAAAATCAATACAATAATAAGTTTTTCAATAATTTGAAGATAAGCTTTTTGATTTGTCGACGACAAATATTATGTATTTTGAAAAAGCATGAACATCGACTTGAGACACCTCGGGGAACTCAGGAAATTCCCTCCACATTCCTCATAAGTGTTATTTCTTTAACATATTTGGTTAGTACTTCACATTCCATCGGGATTCATAAAGCTTTAAAAATGCAGTAGAAATAACTGTAATGTTTTTCAAAAATTCGAAGCAAGAGTTCAACGAAAATTTTTTTCAGTCTTCAATTCACTGAAACTGTCATTCTCATGATGATGTCATGAATTACTCTCTTATAATCGTATAACTTAATACATAATAAAGAGGTTGTTTTGAGTGATCATTTACGAGATAAGGTAATGCGATCATGAGTGACAACAAAAAAAAACAACATTTAGTAATATTAAAAATAACAGATAGGTCAGCTAGGGATGAAAGAAATAAACACGGAGATGATGATGACAAATACAAAACAGATTGCCTCTAGCAATGAACCAACCACGACAACACTGAAGCTATTGGTAAGCTGGATAACAACGAGACGAAGTAACGAAAAAACTGGAGACGAACTGCCGGTTTCAGCTATAATGAATTTAATATTTTGTCCATAGTTGTGCTGAGATGGCCGCAAAACTCGGAACCTCAGCGCGGCGACGCGAACCCGCACTTAATGGTACCCACTTACTATAAGTGAAGCATTGAGTGGTCGCAGAGTAAGGGCCTCGGTAGTGTAATGACCGGATCTCTGTAAATGCGGGTTCGAGTCCCGCCTGAGGTTCCGAGTTTTGCGGCCATCTCAACACAACGATGGAAATTTTAATATCAATGCAAAAATGCCACTGCGAAGAATGCAGTTAAATAAATAAAAATTACGAATATGTCTAAAATATTTCGGGTTGTCCCGCAGGAATCAGCTTAACTGGATGTAATG
>KN716167.1:321309-333830 GCA_000816705.1 Dictyocaulus viviparus
TAAATAAACAAATAAAGATAAAAAGTTTTTTTTTTTTGGCTGGATATTAAATTTACTAAAGAAAGATCACAGCTCAAATCCTTTCCGATTAATTAAGCCAAAAAATAAATAAATAAAATCAATTAATCAAATAAACATACAGTCACAAATTTTATAATATATTTTTAAAAAATTGTTGAAAAATATTATTGAATTTCAAAATTCTATTTTTTTTGTACAAATCGATATCATAAAAAACTGTAGTTACTGTACAAAGTAGAAAATTTTTTCACTTTTTCCTACTTCTTTCTTTTTCTTCTTCTCTTTTCATTCTTTTTTTTTTCATAGCGGAAGATTTGCAAACTGGTGTTTTTTTCTAGCATAATATTATAAAATATGAATAAATATAAGGGAAAATATTAGAACACCATTGGTAGAAAACATTCGCCCTCATTCTATTCCTCAAATCTGCTAAATACGTGAAAAAAATGAATCTCGATTATTTTAAAGTGTTCCATAAGTTTTACATTTCATTGTTTAGTCGAAACAGGCTGTTCTGCTTTTGATTTCATTGATTTCTACGTTTTCCTCATTGCAGATTACTTTTACCTCGTTTTGTTTGTTTCTTGGTTCTAAGTATAAACATTTATTGATCCTACGTAGTTGAGTTAGTCACTAGCTAAGAAGTTTCGTAGTTCAATCGATAGTAACACCATACCGGACATCTATAAGATGGGGTGGTTCGAGTCTCAAATGAGGTTCTGTGCTGTTTGACTAACTCATTAACTCGTTACATGTTGAAATTATATCATCGGTAACTCATCATATTTCTATTTTGATTAGATTATCGGTAGAAGCTATCACTCTGAAAATTCCATTAGTTCAACTTACCGAAAATGATTACTGCTTTTCCGTTGTAATTGTAACTGTGTAAAATTGAAATTACTCGGATTGATTGGCGTTTGTTTACTAACACATTTTCTAAACAAAAAAAACAAACAATAAGACCTTTTCTGAATAGTTGAAAAATTGAAAACTTTTTTTCTTCACTTTTTTTCACTTTTTTCCATGAAAAAACTACCAAAATTTTCTAATAACTTCCTTTTTTTAATCCTCAATGGAGGAAAAAAACAACTGTAATAATTTTTTACGCTTTTCTTGACCTATACAATTGTCTTTTAACTCAAAAGAGTTTAAGTTGTGTTTTTTCTCGGATGAACTCAGTGGGTTCATTTTTCGTTTCTTTAAGAGTGAAAATCTTATGGGAGTTAAAGTTTTAGCTTCAAAGAAGTGAGGGAAAAAACTCACGATTGTGGTCCAGCATGTAAAATTACCATCCAAAAAGTCTGTCTATAACGTGACGACATGAAGCAGTACAGTACGAAATTCACCGATGAATTAATTAACGAAAGTAAATCCAATATATCACCCAAATAAAAATACAAGTATCTAAATTAAAATAAATAAAATACAATAAAAATGACGTCACACCAAGAAGCGATAAAAAGCTTTTTGCGTATAACGTTATTTTTACGCTTTTTTGTGTTTTGCTATTTTTTCTTGTTTATTATCACGATAACTCATTTACATAAATGAGGGAAACAAAGAAATTGAGGTGGATAACTATAGAAAAATTATCCATCTCTTGATAAAACTTCACGAAAAAGATTTAGATAAATCCGGATGAAATCCAGAATTTTCTTAGAATCTTTTTTTTAGATATCGACATAATTTTAAGCATTTTTTTCCTTCATATTGCCTTCACAACGATTTGTTGATCAAAATGAAAAACATAAAAAATAAAAATTAATAATTTTCTTACATCGTTAAAATCAAAATAAGCTTAAATGTGATTGCAACAAGAAAGTGATAAGAGGATAAAGGACGAAATTGATCAATGAAATCGATATGAGGAATGTCAGATAACTATAAAAATGATGTCACTCCGCTAAAAACCGCTATATGACATCATAGTTTTATTTTTTTTTTACATTCGAACAAGTGATTTTCTTCTATTTGAACGATTACAATTTTTTTTCTGTAGTACTAAATATTATAAAAGTTATAATCCCTGTAGCGCTTTTTGAGGAGGTTTTTGAGGTCTAATTGAATTTCTGGGAAGAAGCAGTTTTCTTATAGCTCTTATAGCTTCTTATGGCTTACAAATTTTATTATTATTGCTGTTAGATTTTAGATTTACTGCTTCTTATCGATAACAGACTAGATCAAAAATCGGTGACACGCTGGTTCGAACTCCGCTAAGGCAACGAACGAGTTTTGTGATTAATTTAATACACCATGGAAAGTCTTTTCCTTCAAAATCATTTGCTTAATTACAGTATTGATCAATTTTTTCTGCATAAAAAAATACTGTTCTTCTTTCTGGAAAGGAGGTCAAATTTGAAATCAATATGATAATTTGTTTAATAATTGAATAAAAATAATATCTTAACACTTTCTGTACTGTTTGCATAATAATTTATTTACATAAATAGCACAAAATGCGTTTAAAAAGAATCTAGTAACAATGACGAAAATTTCTAGTATTTCAATAATTTAAAATGTTATAATAAATAAATAATAAACAAATAAATAAATAATATTGATTGAACTCACCTATGAACGTCCGTTGTAAAAATCGCACATAATATAGAAATAATTCCTTGTGGAAGTTCTGTGATTAAAAATACCAATAAAATAATTAGTAAAATTGTTGTCGTCCGATCCGATTTATGCGATTTCCTCAAAAAAAGAGGTTAAAATAGAGTTTTTTGACTCATTTTTGTGTGAAAATAATTTATTAGTTGAGACAAAGGGGGAATTTTTTATTTTCGGTGAGGAGAAAAATAGACTCCAAAATAATATCACCTAAAATTAAAAACGATACAAAACTTTTAAAATTTTAAAAAATCAATAAAATTGTTTTTATTTGTTTTTTCTAAACATGTATTTTTATTGTTTGATGGAGAGTTTTTTTTTTGTCTAAAACCTTTGCAATATTTCTTTTTTCTATCGATTTTTCCATCAATTT
Organism: Dictyocaulus viviparus; assembly: GCA_000816705.1. Taxonomy (NCBI): domain Eukaryota; kingdom Metazoa; phylum Nematoda; class Chromadorea; order Rhabditida; family Metastrongylidae; genus Dictyocaulus; species Dictyocaulus viviparus. The sequence continues at coordinate 324,320 of KN716167.1, forward strand.
AAAAAAATAACTTTTTTTGATCAGGAAAAAAGATTGAGTTATGATTCTCTACCTCGATGACGAGGATATGAGTCATATATGAATTACAAAAAAAAAGTGAAAGTAAACGGTTTTTTTTTTCATCGTGAAATGTTATAGTTATACGAGCAGATTTTATATTTAACACTAATATTGATTTGTTATCAAATAAAGTTTTTACTGAGGTAGGAATAAAACTGAGTGCTAAAAAAATATTTTAAATAATAACTTAGAGGAAAAATCGATAAATTGATTACTGACTTTTTTGATATAATGTGTCGATCGTCGACGAAGGTGTGATTGTTTATGCTGGCGCTGGTGAGTTTTCGACGATGTCGTTCAGCTTCACGAATTTTATTTACCAATCCAAAACTGATAAACATCAACAAAATACACGGAATCACCTGAAGAATTGTTGATAAAATAATAGCTTGTGAAGAAACAGAAAAAAAAACATCCGCTGAAATGTTTACGAGTAAAAATATTTTTCAATTCGTAAACAAACATATATTTCTGTTATCATATAAAATTTATAGACGTGAAATTTTAATTATATTAATAATATTGATTGCTTAATGCTAAAATTAGAAGAAATCGCGTTGTTTTGAGTCATACATTTAACAGATTACGGTAGTTTATTGATTTTTGTGCGCGTAGAGCAGTGGTTAAAAATGTCGTAGGAAAAACAAACTTCATGCAGATTTCCGGTCATGGAAGAAGCATCGGTAGTTACCTGACTACTTGTATCTTTTTACGTGTGTATGAAAACTCTTGAGGATGAATGAGTACAAAGTGAGGAGATATATCATGAATAAATCACGATCATCACGATTGAATACGTCCTTTGTAAAGTGACGATAAATATTCTGATACGATTATTGCTGCAGTGGTATTGCACTGTTGGTATGTTATCTTAATATTTATTGTCACTCTTTTATTTATTCTTGTTTACTCATTTGTTTACTTGTATGACTCTTCTTCACTCATAACATCGCCACCAGCAACCTTTCATTAGTTTCCCTCCTCCATTTTTTTCCTTATTTATTGTTCCTTGAACGAAGGCGCCACAGACTATTTTTCCTCATATTATCCTTTTTTGAACAATTTACGAACATAATCGGAGTGAATGAGTTCTAAGTTCTAAGGTGCAGCGTAGTGGTTGACTGCGCTACAATGGTAGATAGGTTCGAGTCCACCTTCGGATCTTTTCCATCTTTTCGTGGTCAGTAAATGTGTGCCCCGGAAAAATCTCCGAAAATAACCAGAACTAGAACTGATGAGGAATGATCAGCTCAAGTCGGAGAGGAATTGCACTCGATCACCTCAACAATATCACGTTCAAAACCAATGCTTGCTGGATAGATCCCACGGGAGCACATCAGTACTCAAAGCTTATCCTTATCTGATGTGTTTTTAGGTTGGATGGTTGAAATCGAGTAGGTGCACACAACCTCACTGATGAGAGGTTTTCTAAAATCTTGAGAATAATTTTGTCTAGACAAAAAGCTGCTGTAATTTAGTAAATATTAATTTGCTTATCATATGAAATAAAAAGGATAATAATTTGACAGCTTGTTGTTTGTTGTGTATTTCAAAGCGATAAATAAACGGTCAATTATCTTAAGAGTTGTTGATGTAGTTGAATGTATGTGATATCCTCAAAGGAATTGAGTCTAGCAGCCTCACATGCGAACTTATCATATTTCCTTCGGCAATTCGTCATCACGTTATCATAACGAAAAAATTTCTTTAAACTTGAAACACTTTAGAATATCATGTAGTCAATTCGGAGAGAGTTATAAAATGTTCTGATAGTCACTAATCAATAAAATCAATAAATATTTAAAAATAGCTGAAGGCGTTTAGTGAAAAGCAGAAAAAAAACAGATTACAAAGTAATCAATCTTGGTGAAGTGATAAGTCTACTTTTTGATAGTATCTGGCGGAAGCTCACACGATTGGTGGTGCCCGAGGGATTTTGGGAGGAAGCAAGGAAGGTTCTAGTTTTATCAACAAAATGAGGAAAAAACGAGTGAATAATACACAGGAGGCTTTTTCTATAAAAGTTAGATTATTTTATTAGCGTATATTTATTTCATGGATTATTTTTATTATGGGGAATATTCAGAAAAGATGGGAAAAATTTAGAATGATAAGTTACAAGCTTGAAGTAAATATAATAAGTAGAAAACATAATTATAGTGTATTATGCAAATATTATGTGTAATATTTAAATAATAAAAAATTTAAGCTTAATATAAGTATGAGTTAAAAGCATCCTCACCTTAAACATTATTCCAATCATCCATATATTCAACTTAAAAATACTACAATTATTTGCAGTTGCCTCTTTACTGACCTGAAATTTGACTTATAAATGATCTACAAATGTTTTATCGATTAGAAGATTCTAAAAATAGAAATACAAAGTACAACTGATTATAACAAATGTATCATATTAGCTTTGCCTAGCAGGATACTGTAGGCGCACAACCGATCGCTTAGATCGTTTGTCATACGGTATACGGTAACTGAGAGTTGGTGTGGTTTCGGTGAAAATTATGATAATGTGCTGTTTTTTTTTCCTGTCAACAACAAATATTCTATTTTCCTAAAATAATAGTAATGTTTATTGTGCGTTGAGTTTTGCTAAAACTAATTTATATCCCAGAGTTATTGAGTGTATCAAAAATTATGGAGTCTAAAACATGACTCAAATGCAAATCTCGGCAGAAAGTGAGTACTGAGCAATCAATGAGGAATTGAGTGATTACACAATAGACACCTCGTTAGAATGATTACTAGTACATTAGGCTGGAGATCTGGGTGATATGAGTTCGAATCGTGTATGAGGCTGTCAGAATTTTGTGATCAATTCAATTACATTGTGTCGTCCTTACAGCTGTACAATTTATGATAATTGATCGAAACGCGATAATCGATCGTGTTTATGACCTACCGTAAATGTGTAAACAGTTTGTGTATAGTTGGCCGGATATAGTGATGCACATGCGGATTCTGGTTTCCATACGGATGCTTCATAGACGGATATCTCATGAACGAATACACTTGGAATGCACATAATAAAAACACATACGTAGATCATCGTGCATAATTTCCAAGCAAATCGTGGACGTTGCCAAGTACTAAAAATACAGCTTAAAACTCAATGAACTCATTTTTTTCATTTTACTCTGCTTTTTCCTCATGCCTATTCATCATTTTTCACTATTTTTCCTATAATCTTTCCAATTTTCAATTCTTAATGTACTCTTTTTTCTTTTATTACCGAATTTTTTTTCGAATAAGCTGTAATAATAAAGTTTTTTCTTCCATTAAAATATAAATATTTTCTTACACGTGTCCTCAAAATGAAAACACTTGGGTTTTTTGGTTATTATTAGCAATCAAATAAAATTTTTGACCTCCAAAAATTTGAAAAATCAATAAATATCTGACGGCTGGTGTACAAACATATAGAAAAAAACTGAAACATATTAGCAACAAAATTATTAACGAGGGCCTCGGTAGTGTAATGGATCAGCACGGCAGACCGGATGACTGTAAGTGAGGGTTCGAGTCCCGACTGAGGTTCCGAATTTCGCCTTTTCCTCTTAACGGATATTGAAAGACGTGAAATATAGCGGTTTATACCACACTGCTTATATAAATAGTAGATGTAAATTTTTAAAAAAAAAAACAATGTCAACAAATTTTTCATGGCGGCGTTTTTATTTGATCTCCCATAAACGTCGTCATACTGTAATTACTGTAATTTGAGCATTATTATTTATTATAACTGTAGGTTGTAAACTCTCAAAGCGGTTTTTTTTGATCTTGACTGATCCTTAAGTAATATTTATCGATTTTAGTGATATTATTTATCACATGGTTGTTTGATCACCATCAATCAATAACCAGCTAGAAAACACTATTTTTTCGTGATGATTTCAGTCTTTAAAATAAATTCTTCATTGTTCGGTCAAAAAAAAGAGAGAATATACAAGGCGAATTTTCCTTCTAAGTTTTTAGTGTTCTAATTTTTCCTACTGAATAAATCGTTAAGCTTTAATATATTAGCCATTTTTTGTTGACAAATAAATCAATAATGAAGAGTTTATTAGTAAAACTTATCGGCGACAAGTAAAACTACGCAGATCAAATTTTGTAATCGATAAACTTTGTAAGAAGAAAAAACCGAAGCTGACTATTGCATTAAACAGTGTTCATACAAGCAATATCGATTTGTATATGAATTGAAATAATCAATAAACTCTCTAATCAATAAAATTTTTCCATCAGATTACAAAAATCATCATCACCATTATGTTTGTTAGTATTACGTGTCTATTTCAAAAATAAATAACAACAATAAACATGTAGTATTTAGTAATTTACCTCACAGAACATTTAACTGTTCGATTGGATGGAGAAAACAGCAAACGTACAGTACATAACGATTTTCGTTGTAGGATACTCACCTATTCAGTCGTTCAACTCATAATACTCACCTATTCAATCGTGTAACTCATAACACTTACTTATTCAATCGTTTAACTCATCACACTCACCTATTCAATCGTGTAACTCGCAACGTCATTCGTCTAATAAATGCCATCGCTACTGCTAACCATAATGATGTTGTATGTAATGTAATACTTAATACAACATGCCATAATAAAAATTGCATCCATCCATAAGTGAAAGTCGGACTACTGTAAAATACGGTACGGTGAAAATACGGTAACAAATCGATAACACATTCACATGGAACGAGACCTCAGATTTTTACCGTATACATCTACAATCTTTCCAATAGAAGCTGTCACTTTATGAAATGTAGTTTAAACGGATTTGTAACAAACGTTTATAAGAGATACGGTATAATTTAGGTTTAGGTTTACGGTAGACGATTGCATACGGTATGAATAATTACTGATAGAAATCTATGAAGAGTCTCAATGAAAAAAACTAACCGAGTTAATTTTCGAAATAAATATAACCCTTAGTTTATAAAAATGAGGATGAGGATGAGGAAGATGAATTTGATTTTTTTGACGATAGTCTGTCTCTTTCAAAATGTTGTAAATGAAATTTATCATTATATTCATCATAACGAATAACTTTTGATTAACCTCATATTTGAGTATTGAATTTGACTCAATTCTTTGTTCATATCAAACAACCTCTTTACCAATTGACAGAATATATGTTTGGTTTTCTTTTTTAATCTCAAACGAAAGAAACCTCTTTTAGCCTCCTAATAGTTGTTTGATCTAGCTTTGTTTCTTTTTCAGCTCTTTGTTTTTCGGTCGTTAAAATTTTTTATACTTTATAATGATTAGAATTTCCAATATTTCTTTTTTCAACTGTGGAATCACCTTAATGAAGGCAGAATCACTAAGAATAGTTGGATTCCAATTATCAGCTTTCAAAGTTAAGCTTTATGATCTTGTTGAGGTTTTGCATTTCCCTTAGAGTTCAAAATCAGGAACTATGGTCAATTAGTGAAAAGAGAGATATTAAGATTTGTTGCAATTCAATCGATAAAATAAGTGATAATAGATGAATCGATAAGATGTGACGTCATTATCTTTGATTTTTCTCGTCTACTAAATGACAATCAATTTGATCAAGTAGTGATAATGGATATATATGGGAGTCTTGTAAGCTATTAAGTGATAAGAGAAAAAAAAAATCAATTAAATACAAAACTAATCGATAACTCACCAAGTATTTCGTCGTTGTACGACAAAATGTACGATATAGATAAGATATGATAACATTGTACCGATATCACATATTGCTACAGCCGTTAAAATACAGTTTACCGCCGAATTTCTCATAGTCGGACGAGTTAACACGATTACATGCACGATATTCGTTAAAATTCCAAAAACACATAATCCAACACAAACAATTCCATGAATTGGTGCATATAAGCTGAAAATGAGGTAAATAAACATATCAGGACTCAGGACTAGCATTATATTGATTTTTTATTTATATTTACATGTACCGTACTTTTATCAAAATATCTACCGTATTACACTAAAAACATCCGTATATATTGCCTACAGTAAACCTTCGTGCTCTTCATGCTTCATTCTAATCATGGATTTTTTCTAAACATTAACAACATATCTCCTCAATGTTGAGTCAATTAGCACTCGAACTCTATTGTTAGCAAATTTGATCTGATGAAATCGATATCAGCATAACATCCAGATAAGCTGATAATTCTGGTAGCCGAACTCATTCATCATATTGACTCCGAATTTTGAGGAAACAAAACATACAAATTTTCATATTTTATCGATGAGATTAAATATACAAATAAAAAACGTTAAGATATTTTATTTTATTAACGCTTAAATGTATTTTTATAGAGTTTTTTTTTTACTATTTAATTCTAGAAAATATTTTATAGTACGACGCACCAATTGACACCAACTCTTTCCACCATCAATTTTCTAATATTTGACGAAATTCATCTATTACATAACGGTTTTTTTATCGTAGATATTTATAATTCTAATCAATTATAATATTTTTATTCTATTAACTAATAAGGAATCTTAAAAAATCTCACTTAACTAACGAGATCAACAAAATTTCCTCAGGATAATTTTCCTCACCATCAAATTCAAAATGAAAAAAAATTGTAGCCATGAATCTTTAACTCAACCAAATAGCAACAAATACGCTATGAGTTTTTTTTCTCAAAGATTTAAGCTTCATTTATAACTTTTTAACTAACTAAAGTCGTTTTAATTAAGAAAAGCAGCTTATCGCTTTCCTTGAAAGTAACAAAAAACGCAGAGGAAAATGCTCACGAAAATGAGGAGCTTTCTGAAGATCATTGAGTTTATTAAGTGAATGACGTCACTTCTATATGAAGAAAAACGTTTACCTCGTCATTTGATCTATTTTCTATCAGCAATGATAGGTTACTATGATCTCGCTCTTATATGCCTACCTATTGATGTTGAGTGAATCGCATAATTTGAAACCTCAGGCGGTGCTCGAAATTTTAACATAACCACGTAGAAATAATAGGTGAGGCAATAGATCACAGATCGCATAGCGAGGGCTGAGGTAAAGTAATCGTTAGCACGCCACACCTCACAACTGTAGACGTTAGTTCAAGTCTCGCCTGAGGTTCGATATTTTGTAGTTCGCTTAGCATTATTAATTATATTAGAACGAGTGGATTCAGTCAACCGCAGCTTTTCCCTCCCACTTCGAACAGCTTTCAATTTTAGAACGTTAATTTAACAATACAATGTTTTTTCATCACTTATTTGTATTCACTCACTTTACTTATAATATGTAAATTTATGCGGAGGGATCATTGCTACTGTTTTTTTCTGATATGATTGAAATGAACTCGGATCAACTTTTTCTGAGGGTGCTCTAAATAAAGCTGATCAGGTTTTTCCAATTTTTCGAGGATTCTCCTCCAAACTCTCAAAAAAGCCATGATAAATTTTTTCGTTGTAGACATAAACTGAATTGAAATTAAGACATTACTTGAAATTTAAAAAGGTAATAATTTCAAGAGAGCGAGGTAAAAATGAGTTATTTTCGAGTTTTGAGTTTATTAAATATTATTTTCATTAATTAAAACTGACCTTTGAAAATTCGCCAACGTGTTTATAAAATTACGTGTTGAATTTTTACTAAAATCGAAAAGTGGCGTGTCGTTTGGACATTCCATACCTCAATACCGACATGAGAAATCCATAAAAATCTATAAAATAATCGATTTTTTCTAACTAATCAATAATTTTTTTGTAGCGCCAAAAATATGAACGTATGACGTCACGACATTTTTACAATTTAAATACAATAATAATCAAATTCGAACAAAAAAAACGTTTGCTTAATGAAATTTTTTTGATGAATCATAAAATATTTCTATATTTTTTCATGTACAATAAAAAAAGTAGAATTCCGAACTTATCCAATCGATATAATCAATCGATAATCAAATACTGCTTAGTCAAAGGATTTGTATTACTTTATATTTTTTTTCTGCTTGAGATGAGAGGAAAACTACTATGGAATTATTAAGTGTCTAATAATTTATTTTATGAGGAAAAACGAGCACTCAGTGAGGAAATGAGTAACAGTTTTGCTAACCGTACGATTTCATTTAGTATTGAAAAATTTTCTGCTCACAAATTTAAAAGCTTAGAATAATTTGTAAACAACGACATAGTTATTATTTACAGTTAAAATAAATTGAAGCTCAATAGAAAAATTATTTAAAAATATAATAAAGCTAACGACGTACAGTATCCTAACTGCTTACCGTATCTCTTTTTATAAATAAATATTATAAAATAAAAATACTACATAAAATAAAATAAAATAAAAAAATACTCAACGAATTCTCATTGAAGTTTTATTATAAAAAATAAATACTAATTTTTAACAGACAACACCAGAAAAAAAAAACAGCTGAGAATGAGTTAATCACTCATGAGAATGAGGACTACAATGAGAAGTCCTATTTTTTAAGCTTTTTTCCAGAAGTTCTTAAGGATTATAACTGTTAAGAGATCAATGATCAGTGCTCATTAACGATTTGAACTTATTCGAAAAAATGATGCCATCTGAGTGAAAAAACTCGTTTTCCTCTTTTCTGAAGGATTTCTTAAGAAATCCTTCATATTTTCCAATAACATTAATTATAACAAGCTTGTATTTTTTTTTCATTATAAGATAATAGAAAAATTTGCCTCAAGCACTATTTAAGCTTTTATGTTTACGAGTTTTTACTAATGAGTTATAATATGAATATATTTTTTTAATGAGTTTCTTTTCAATTCAATTCGATGAAAATATTTGAAGTCATAAATATTTTTTGTTATGAAAAATGTCGAAGAAAAAAAAGATGAAAATATTATGCAAAGCACTTTGAGTACTATTCTAACCCTCAAACATACCTCATTAGAGGACAATAGCGGCTATTGAGTGAATATTCCTAAAATTAAATCATGGATTTCATTTACATATTTGAATATTCGCGTTTGCACAATAAGGCAAATTATTTTCCAAATTTTCTATATTAAAAATCGATTAATGTTTATTTTTTAGAAAAAATAAACAAAAGTTTTCTTCTTGAAGAATTTTTAATGAGCTGCTTATAAAAACAAAAGCATCATTTCTAAACGAAATCAGAAACATCGGAAATTTCCTTGATTTTCTAGGCTTTTCGTAAAAAAAGCTGAGGTAGAAAAAATTGAGGCAAAATGGAATGCCAATGAAAAACGAACGAAAAGAGATTTCTTAGCTTCTCGCCAACACATTACGTGTTAAAATCACTCTATGATGAGGTCGAAAAAAGAAAAATAATGAGGTTAAAAAAAAACACCTCAAACCGGTCCTGATGCCATCAGAAGATACGGTAATCGTTCAAAGCTTTAATCGTATGTATTTAATTACACACATATAATAATATAAAAATAAAATAATAATAATAATA
>KN716167.1:340506-359537 GCA_000816705.1 Dictyocaulus viviparus
AAACAATATAAGAACATTTCTATGACGTATAACACTATAAATAAACAAATAAACAAATAATTAATAATAAATAAATAAATAAGGAAAAAGTATGACGCTACTGTAAAGACTTACCAAAAATTCAACTTAAAAATGAAAGATATTATAATAAATTTTCATGGTGATAAATTTTATACAACATATGAGGGAAGAGAATTTTGATTTTATTTAGCTGAGTGAATGGGAGGATACGAAGCTTTAAACTCGACTAGAAACCGCATGTCTTATGACAACGACATATGAGAAATTCCCTGAGTTAGTGAGTTAGTTATGATGAAATGAGGTACATAAATTATCAATAGTACAATTTTAAGCTGTTGTAGTTTAGGGGAAGCAGGAAAAGTATTTGAAAAGAAACAACAACAAATTTCTATGTTTACAATTTGTTTACAAATAAGATGTTTTGTTTTTTCGTCTGTAAGAAAGACAACAATTCATCATCAAAATCGAATTGAACGCCTATTCAGATACGCTTAGCTAAAAATTTTTGTAAATAAACTGGATGTTATCCTTTATATATTGAATTTACTTAAACTCATTATGCCCTCATATTCATATATACATAATGAATGTACTTAGTATTATGAGGAAAATACAGATGTGTTTTGTAGATTAATATTGACATACGCTATTAATAGAATGAGTGAAAATGAGTTATTCAGCATTTTTCGATTTCATTCAATTAAATCATATTCATATAAATGCATTTACCTCTATTATGAGTGAATTCGATGAGTTAGTAAAGTTTTAATATCGTTTTCTCATAAGAAACTCACTCAATGACGTTTATACGAGTGAAAAATACTGAACGGATACTGTAGCCAGGTGTTTAGTGCATTACAGACTTTTCAAAGTGTAAGAAGAGAAAAAGCACATAACAATTAAATTTATCAGACAAATTTTATACTTTTCAAGTAATGAACGACAAAAAAATTTTTTTATTCTAATTTTAATTATTAAATATTATTTAATTATTGTAATTTTAAATGAGACGGACGATTAAAGACCAATGAACTTTTAAAGAACTTTTTTTGTTTATGAATGCGTTTTCTTTTTCTATCGATGAATAAATAAAATGAGGAAAATTTCACTTTTAGGATGACGAGAGTCAAATGAGGTTATAAATCGATACGTTTAAATTTCGATGGTAAAATGAAAAAAAAATTTTTCATATCACACAACATTTCATCTAAACCATTTAGGTCGACATTTATTCCTCATATGATATTTAAATGCGTCATATATTGAGGCAAAAAAACAGAAAAAAAAAATAGAAAGATAGCAAAAATAACAAGTTAATTTTTGAAATAAAATGAACATCAGTTAAATTTCATGCCGCCTTTTTACATATTTATATAAATACATATATTAGATCAAAGATCATATTCGTGAATAGTGATTAGGAGGTACGTTGAGTTTGATGTCATACGGTTTTGAATTAGCCACAAAACATGAAACCCTTATGATCTACCACCTACTGTAGTTGATTAACTTTAAAGTATTTACGGTGAAGTTGATGTCAAGTGGTTAGAAGCTTAACTGAGTCTGATACGATTCCTGGATCGCTAGATCGAATCCGTTACCGGGTGAGTGCTAATAATATATCATTACCGTGAAATGAATGCTACCTTAATGAGGTTCTTGATAGCGCAATCAGTAACAGACCACTACCGAACAACTGAAAGATGATGGTTTCATTCGCGTTTGAGGTTTTTGAGGTTCATGACTTTATTGCTAACTCAAAATCGTGTGATGTCATTGTTATAACATTATAATATATCATAGAGGATAGAAAATATCACAATTACTTTAGAGTTAATGCTAACTTTTTATGAGGATAAGAGAGGGCTTAGCAGAAAAAAAAATCATAATTACTTATTCTATAGATTAATAGTGTCACTGATATCATATCAATATCACTTAGTGAATTTCTATAGGGTAAAGTTTAACCATAGCGTTATTTGTGCTTTTACGATTGATGATCTACATGGCTTCTTCATGATCGTTGAGGTAATTGAATACGTTTGATCTCTGTATTCATTTGAGGCAAATACTTCTTTCTTACTAAATCACGGTTGGTTACGTACACAGACTATTCTGCTACTAATTCACTGCCCCCGTCCAACAATGTAAGGCTTGGTTTGCCTGGATGCGGACTCGAACCTGAGTATCATTGCGGATTACCTCTTGAAGCCACTTACTACTGCACTGACATTCCTTGAAGATTTTTTTAGAAATAGATCAAATTTTTCAAATTGATTTAAGTGATATTAATATTAAAAATAAATTTCAAGAAGTATTAGCATGTAAATTGAATAAAACAAAATAAATATTAAAGTTAAAATATGTGTATTGAATTTATTTTTCGCCTTGAGCGAAATTGAAATCGAAACTCGTTCATTTATCTTTTTTTTAGTCTTTCGTGACTGAAAAGCCTCGTATTGATCGCTCAGAGCAAATTTTTTTCGCTCCCATATAGGATGCCGTTTAGACCGGAATACGGTAAGTTAGAATTTCACTCAATACATAAATTTCAATAAACATCTGAATCGAATGAAATTTACTTAATGTCATTACTAACACATTTATAACCTTAATGACTCAATGAGGATATGAGTAAAATTTTAATACAAACTGCTTTGATCTTATGATCTATTAATGACTGAATTATAAGCTAAGCAAACTCAATGAGGCGCAAATTTCAGCTTCTATTTTGAAATACCGATTGAGTTCTTTTTCCGTCTTATAGTTTTTTCGAAAGGTATTTTTGCCTCCTTTCCGTTATTATATTGGAGGAAAATACCCGAGAAAAACGCATACTCTTTGAATTGATGCTAATTTCTTGCATAATAAAGTAGAAGACGAGTTATTCGAGTTGAAGCTTTATATGGCCATTTTTAATGGCGTTAGAAATCAATGCGATTTGTTTTTAATATTCGTAATATGAGGGAAAAACGTCCTCTTTTAGAGGAGCTCTTTTTTTTTGGCTTCAAGTTCATAAGTTGATGAGGTTACCACTCATGAGGTTTTTCGCTTTAATTAATTTTAAGAAATTTAAATCGTCCTAATAAATCTTCAAAAAAAAACACGTACTGTACGAGTGACGACTATAGTAACTCTCCACCATTTCTATGAGATTTATTTTTTTCACAACCACCCATATTTTACAAAGTGAAGATCATGAAAAAAATCAATAATACATAAAAAAAACTAATGTAACGAAAAATTTGAAATAAGTATTGGAAAAAAAAATCTTTAGAAGCCATTTTTAGGTGAAAATGTGTAGATGAGGTAACGAATCCTCAAAAAAACACTCAAGTAAGCAGTTCTGAATCTTACAGATAAGTGATATAGACGAGGAAAAATCTTATCACGAAAAAGAAAAAGCTTTTAAAAGAGTCGATAAAACAAATGGAGGGTCGATTCTATTTCGTTGGCAAATTGGACAATTTCAGCTAGTGGACATCTATGTAAATGAGCTTGTACTTATGTCTTATTCAAAATGATATACACCATTTTTAACTCAATAACTGATATGAGGTCATGTAAGTAAACAAAAACAAGTAAACACGTTTATTTTTATTACAAAAAACAAGGAGAAAAACACTAAAAATGAGTTTAGAAATGGAAACTTGACATATCAGAATGTGTGAGAAAAGGGCAGTCATTAAATTAAAGAAATTGCCACTGTCTGCAAAAATTTTCCTCCGTTGACGTATGTTTATTAATAACTGAAACCTCATAGAGGGTTTTACGTTCTTGGAATACGAAGCTATCTGACTAGAGGTAAATGAAACTGAGTAAGCTTTTATTCTATCGAAGCGTGAAAAATAACGTATTCATTTCACTTAGAACGACACCATCGTCGAATTTTTACAATCATTTTCTACCCATCAAATTACTGGGGTGGATGAACCAGTACAAATCCATAAATACGCTGGCTACGTAGGTCAAAATATCACTCGTTTTGAGTAAGTGTATGACAATTCGAATTGAGCTTTCATTCTAAAGTCATTTATCAAACTGAGGTAAGTGTTAATAAATGAGTGAAGAATTAACTGTATGTGTTTCTTTTCAGAGTTATGCATAAATAGAATATTAAGAAATGGAGGAGTTATGTTGTGTGTTTGTCAGTCTATTGGGCGATTGCGTTTTTTGCACTCATACCTCATCGGTCATTTGATCCTCAATCTCGACACTCTTCTGAATCAATGAATAACATTTGATTTTCTAAAGATAGTACATCTTTCTATAATGGAGCCTTCGATGATAAGGATAAAGGGCAAGTCCTGAAGGCCTCTTTTTCTTTAATATCCTCATCATTCCTTTTTTTTCTAAGGATTTTAGGACTCAAGGTAATTAGCGCTTCAGTACTTGCGGTTGTTCACTTGGTACTTACATGTTTAGCTTCATTAAGCACTGCATAATTGATTTTACAACAGCCTCTGAACACGTCTGGGAAGACAATATTCTTAACCGTTATGGAAAAGTCGGATGTTAACTCCCAATCGACAGAGGGATAGGATGAAGCTGAGCCGACGGCTTTTTTTTCTGGCGACCTCACATTCACTCTTTGATAAACTATAATTTTTTGCTCATAAAGAGAAGCCCCACGGTAGAATCGAAAATTATTCATAGAGTAAAGGAGTGATCCTCACTTCTATTCAAGGGCAATAATGATTCGAAAACCTCAAACCGATTTTTTTTATTTGAGGTAAATCAAAATTAAAACGATGACTATATTACTCTAGGGAAAATTGATCGTTGGGAAAAAAGAAAACATGGCTACAATTTAAAGTAAAAAGTGTTTGTTTCTAAGAAATAAACATATACGATGAGATAATTGGCAATTAAAATATGAGGGAAAATGAGGATACAGTAGAATAAGCGGCTATTAATATGCAAAAATTTCTGTTACCATAGTTTTTTTCTAAGCGTAGTTTTTTATGAAATTTTCTTATTTTTTTGAATATTAATAAATTATTGAAATATAGCTAATTTAAGTCATAATTAAAAATGTAAGTGATATGAGTTAGCAAATTTCTATTGCCTCATTTCTTTATTCAAATATATTCAACTATTAAGCTCCGCCCATATGAGTTTTTTTCCTATTGTAGGATTACTTAATTAAGCTTCAAAGTATCGAATATATTGGTAATATACATTATTTTATATTTGTTTATTTATTTTATTATAACTATGTAGATTTGACCTACCACAACTAATAGAAATGCACCAATATTCAAAAAAAAACTACTAAAGCTTACTAATTTGAATATTCGAGTTAATAACATAGTAACTCGATAACGATTTGATAGTGATAATGATAGATATTGATTGATTGCGAGTGGAAACGGAATCACAAGAATCGCTGTTCTGAGTTTCATAGAAATCATTTTTGAACTTTCCTTTATTTTTCTAGAGCTAGAAGATTCTGTTCCATAATTAGTTTGGTGCAAAAAAAAAACCAGAATGATGGTAAGCTAAGCTTTTCCTTCTTCATTATTTCTTGCCATTTGCCTCTTAACGTCTTCTTGACTTCATGAAAACTGTAAGCTTATCACTTTGTATAAAACCAAGCTAGAAAAGCCTTAAAAGCTCGAGCTCGGTTCAGTTTTTCTAGATTCTGAAGACGTTCAACTCAATAATTAGAGGTGCTGCAGAGTTACCAAAGAGTTGGTCCGTTATCTCGCTTGGAGCCAATCACGTCATTGAATCCTTTGAGGTATAAGAGTTGGATACAGAATCATTGAAGAGGATTACGAATACAAATATGACAGCGGTGAGATTGCCATACGTCACTGTGGAGACCACCTATTGTGAATTCGTTGATTCTGACAGCTTTGCGAAAAAGCCGTATCCGTAAAGCATGAGGCAGGAAGAGTCCATGAGGATCAAGTCGTCAACTTAAAACACAGTCTATTCTTTGCTATTATTGTCTCGTTTTTTTTGTGTCATGAAACGAGTTCAGTTCAAACAGCATATGAAAGTGATTGACTACAATTCTAATTAGTTTTGAAATTTATCGATCTCAAAAAATGAATGAGGCAAATATAAAAAACTCTAAGTTATAAATTCGAAACTCAACTTAAAAAAGTAAGTAATCTCGAACCGAAATCCAAAAAGCCCTTCGGGATAGCTGACACGTCATCGCTCAATCAAAGAATACAACTATAAAAAAAAGTTTTCCTCATGGTGATGGTTTTCCTTGAGGTTACGGTACTTCTAGAAAATACCGTATCATTTGATTATTTTGATGATGCTCATAAAATTTCATACCTCAAAATTCACTCTAAGAAATTCATAACAACGAAACTCAAGACGGATAATTCTATAATGGACGTTGATGAGGAAATTTTTTCTTGTCCTCATTTTCTAAAATATCCGTACCAACGCGTGCCATTTCTCTTTAACAACTCCTCATAAATTAAATATAACTCACATAATTTACAAAACTTTACCGAGATCATTTAAATAATTATTGTACCAAATTATTCAATATGTTGTTTTCTTAAAGCCGATTTGATCATTTTTATTTTTAAAATCAAAAGAAAAAAAACAAATTTGCTTTCAAGAAATCAACTGCAATTCGAGTGACAAGCAGAAATCCAATTCATTTGCATAATTTCTTCCTATATAGATCTTATTGAACTAAATATTTATGTGAACTATTGATTGTTTACTGTTTTGAATTAACATGTTTACATTGTGATTAACATAGGGAGGTAGGAATATTATCGATTTTTCATATTACTATGAGCTTTTTCTTTTTTCACTGAACGACTATTTTTTCGGTGACGTCATTAAGCGATGAAATGAATGAAATCTATGAAACACCTATAAAATCATATAAGATTTACAAAAATTACATAATAATGAGGTAAATATGCAAATTAGCCTTTCTGTATAGCATTTATATTCACAAATAAATTAAATATTACATAATATATCGTATTGATTTGAGGTTTTTTAAAAAAAAAGCTAAGATAAGAATATTAATAGAAATTATATGAATATATTTTTCTAAGATTTATAATCTTATGGAGTACTGTAATAAGAAAGAAGAACTGATTAAAAGAAGAAAAATTTCAAAAACGTCATGAAAAATTTTTAGAACTCATGAGGAAATGCGGTGGGAAAAATAAATGTGATTAAAATGAGCCGATGAAAAGTTAAATAACACAATAAGCTTCAATAATATTTCATTTCCAAATAAAAACGAATGAATTCGAATTTTTATGGTGACGGAAGTGAAATGAAAATACGTCGATGATATCAATATTGAATATCGATTACGTATCAATTAATAAATTTATCAATTCATCGATCGATCGATCGATTTTCACAAGAATCCATCATATCGTATGAGACGAAGAATTGAGAAGAAAATACGATGACGTGCATGAAACAAAGAAAAAAATAACTCAACAATGAAAAGCTCTAGTCAATATTATATAAAAGTAATTATCTATTCAATTATTTAGTACGAACGCAAATGAATGTCCTCAATGTGAAACTCCTCAGCATTTTTACAATTCGTCCCGTATTTTGACTAATTTAAAGGTTATTTTTAAAAACATTGAGGAAGTGGCTTGTGAATTTGACTGAGTACGGAACGATATTATAACCTCAATGTGAATATTTGTTTGGTTTTTCTTTTTTCATAACCTCACTTTGCCTCATAAGATATTCATCTAAGAGAAGCCAATAAACGTTTATGGATTGTAAGAAGCAAACTTATTACACATATTATTAACATTCTTACTATATATTGAGGCAAAAGATCTCATAATAATAATAATGGTTTTTGCGATCACTCTCACTCTCTATCCCTCATCTTCTCCTCAATACCCTAGTGAAATTTTACGGAAATTACTTATTTTTTTATAGTGATTGGATTATATGTTCACAAAAAAAATTGTAAACTTCTACTTAAAGTAGATACTATTAAAATGACTCATATGGAATCGATCAATAGATCAAAGATCAAAGTTTGGCAAGCAAAAATGACTTCAGGAATGGGTGAAAATTCGAGGGAAAAAATTGCCGTAAGCGATCATGATTGATGGAATAAAGGAGGAATATCATTTAAAACACTATATTGAGAATAAATATCAGATATAATGTGTATATTAAAATGTAATAGTGTAAATGTAAAAATGTAAAAGCAAAAAAAAATTGTAAAAGCTAATCGATATTTGTACTTTTCAACAGCACCGAAAACAACAAAACAAAAAAACAACTCATATGGGATGTTGATGAACGATGGATTTTTGATGTTCAACTTGCTTTGTTCAGCTGCTTCCAGCATGTACTAGCATGAAAAATTTGCATAAGTAAAAAATCGATTCATCTAAACGGATTACGGTAAGATTGTAAGCAAAACTATTAAAATTATAACTTTGTAAGTGAGGAAAAAAAACACCTTGCCTTACATTATACCACTCAAATGAGCGTACTTCCTATGGAATATATCCCTTCGTTTTTTTTTTCTCTACCTCAAACATAAATATATCGGATAAACCGATTTATGATCATTTCGTATACCTTATTAGAAATGAAACGAGGCAAAAAGAAGCCTCAAAATTTCGCAACTACGGCTTAGAAGAAGATTTCAGATATTAATTAAATTATTTTTTACTACTTCTATTACAACACAAATTAGTACTAGAGTGAAAAATTAGAAGTTTTTGATTAGACTTTTTAAAATAGCTTTAGAAAAAAAATAGTATAAAAAGAATGTTAGTGAATATCGAGAAACTTTTGATCTATTGTGCTCTCAATGAGTGACAGAGTATTATTAGTATTATTCATAACTGTAATAAATAACGGCATATGATCATCAAAAACATTGAGGTAATCAAACTCCTCTGCAGATGTATCCCTCATCCGATCTGTTAACGATTTCGCGGAAATGACGGATTATATATCGGCTTGAGATGACGAGTATTTCACCAGGTCATCGCTGTTTATCTTTCAAAATGTTCTAAAATTATCTAATTCAACTCAGAGGTATTATTGAAGGCTTGATTTATCTGAGGTCATTCGTATCAGAGTGACGTCTTCTACCACTGCGGTATTTAACAATAAGTGAACGTGAAACCTTTTTATTGGAAGAATTTTTCGAAGAAAAACGAGTACAAAGCGATCGGTTCCTACGGAATACACATGACCTCTCTCGAGTCAATACTGTATATCGTCTTATTTCTGATTTATACAAATTTCAATCTGCCTCGAGTGAGACTGAACCGGAATCCACGTTTTCATACCGCTACAAGGGATGACTTCTACCTCACTATACTGAAGGCAGTGCATATTGTACACGATTTAACGACTTTGTTTGTTGAAATGAGCCATAATGCAAATACGAAGAGAAAAACATGAAAGAACGAAGCAGCTGACGTTATTGTTTATACGGTAGAGATTTTCCTCAAAAAAAAAGGGAAGTTTACAATATATTTCTTCAGATGATCAGCTGATCACAAGAAAAAGCCGCAACTGATTGCAAAACACGGGCCTCAGTAGTACAGCTGGTAGCGTATCAGACCGTGTGTTTGCGCTACTCAGGTTCGAGTCTCGATTGAGGTCCGATCGGCAGACGTTTTATTGCTGAGGTGTACGTTATAGAAGTATCAAAACATTATAAATCATCACAGTTGTGTAGAAAAACAAGTAGATCATTTCGATCGTAACCTCAATATATTTGATATAAGCTGCATAAAATTTTATATTGAACGTTACTAAGCAATAAAAATTACAATTCAATAGAAAAAAAAATTTTACTTTAATATTACCATATTATGCAATAATGCGATCATTTAAATGATAATTTAGTCGAAATGCTAATGCCCTCAATACATGAGGTCATTAGGTTTTTAATTTTTTTTTCATAATTAGCAGATCAAAAAGAAAAACACTTAAGCATTCAAGAATTTCCAAACAATTTTAAAGATGCTACCAATTCTTGAAAAAGTTTTCATACAACTATATTGTTTATTTCAAAAAAATAAATATATGTATATGTTGTTTAACTAAAATATTTATTGATTTATTTTGTGGATTAGTGATCTACGATCAAAATTAAACAGTAACTCAATAGAAAAGCAACAGACAATTTTCATTATTAATTGATTCAACTGCTGATGTATAGTTTGATCTATTGATCTACCATTAACATTATTTGTGTAGTCAATAATACGTGTGCAATTTGCATATTCACTATGTTCACAAAAAAATTCCATGATCTACGTAGATCACAAATTTTCACTCCGTTAATGAATGTTGCGTAAAAATATATATGAATTATCTAAATTAATGACATATGAATACAAATATGAGTATGGGAAAGAAGCAGGAAGAAATTTTGCCTAAGGGAATATACGACGAAATCGCCATCAGTTTCGATAGAGAAACGAAATTCATCGTGAGGATCGAATGACCTACGTGCTTTTTCGCTTATTTTTTTTTTCTCTTCTCCAATTTAACTAAAGAATCTAATTATATGTTTGATAAGGAGGTACATATTTTTCCCTCTTTTTTGTTTTTCTAACAATAGAGGCATGAATATTTTATAAATCTTATTAAACTTGTTTTTAATCATATAGATGTTGGATGATGTTTATTATGTACATTTGAAATTTGATCGGATGATGCCAACATTTTCTAGATGTAAGCTGACTGTTGATCTACATTTGATCTCAGTTGATTCAGAAGAGATTTATGGTATCGTTAACGATTTGTGGCTTAATGTAGTTGTTGTTTATTGAATTTTTTTCATGCCTTAAACTATTTACTGTTTACATGAAATGATCAAATACTCAAAATCATTGATAATCAGTATTGATTGACTCAAGGAGGTTCAATAATTCAGTGTCGAGTACAACGATGACAATTGACTCAATCAAAACGATAAGTATATTATGTTTAGCGTTGATAAGATATATCGTTATTGAAAATAGTGTTATTTCATAAATATTGAATATCCTCAATGAAGCTTATTCGTATCGAATTGGTGAGGACCCAGATGTCCTTCGGAGGCAAGCAATTACATGAAATGGTTTTCATGTTGTATTAATAATCAATAGAAAATAATTGATTTATAAGAATATAGAATTTCTTATTTATTACTAATTAGAATATTTAAGAAAGGATCGACGATAATTTATGCAAATTTTTGCCTCAATATAATAGAATATTATTGTAGCTTAATGCAACAATTCTAACAAAATTATAAAATATACTCAAATTTTAAAAATACAACTGATTTTATATTTGAAAAAAAGAAACGAAAAACCTCCATTATATACGATCTCTATTTTTTTTTTGAAATCAGCTGATCAACGAGTTACTGTAGTGATAAGCCTCTTCATCGATCAATATTTAAGCCTCCATTAGTACTTCAAATCATGCTTGAAAAAAAAAATTCAATTCAATTTACTTTTCATCGACACTGAAAAGTATCGGATTTGTGATGTACGGTATAATTTTGTTACCGTAACCGATTAAAATCGATAGCCATTCAAATAGCTCAGTCTCACCTACCGTAACCTAGATAAATTCGTTGACTATCAAGTTTACCATCACAAATGCTTCTCTTTGAGGTATATTTTTTTTTCGTCACTACAATAATAGAATAATAAATATTGTTGCATTGTGGAAGTACATTTCGGAAAACGTATTGAGGTTGTTTAAGTTAAATGAACTTGAGGTAAAGAGAAAACTCATTAAAGAAACCTCGGGAGGCTAATTTTAGTTAATTATAATGATATGAAATAGCAGCAATATAAATAGCCTCAGTTGTATTATGTAAATACAGCAAGTGTAATTTTGTATTTGTTTACATTATGAGGAAAAAAAAATAAACAATGTCTATTAGGAAGTGATGAGGGAATTAAGTGGTGTTAGGAAATGAATAAATTCATGTGAAAATATTAAGAAAATGATTGTTTTTAGGTTTTTTTTTGTTTTGTTTATAAATTTACAGCACAATTTTATGAAAAAAAAAAACAATTTTTGTAATAAATAACAAACAATAACAGGTTATTTTTATAATTTATTATTTAAATTACTATAAAAATAAAGAAAAAAAAACAAAAACGAAAACATCACCGCTACCAGGTGTTTATTTTTTTATCGAATCGAATTATTTCATATAAAAATTCACGATAAACAACATTATTTTTCGTTTTTTTTTCTCTCCAATAAATTCTATTGTAATATAAAATGTATAAATAAATAAGCAAAGCGATTTTCCATTATATTGGCTCAGTTCCAATATTTTTTTCATCATCTTGGCTCAGAGCCAATAATTTTCTTTTCAATAAAAATCTATTTTTAGTGATTATTAAAATTAATATGAATATGATAAGCTTAATATTTTTTTTGATAAGAATTGTTTCAATGGAATACTTTTTTTTTCGTCATCACCCTTAATTTTCTATTACGTTAAAATTGCAAATCATATTAGCTTTATTTGCCTATTTAATTTTTGATAAACAAAACATTGTTTACTTACTTTTTTACTAATCGATTAAAGGTTGTTTACAGGTAAACAAATGGCTCATTATTTATGTAGGTCTGAAAAACACCCAATAAACAAATAAATATACTATTTTTTATAGTTTTTTTCTTATTTTTTTCTTATTAATTATAAATCTGTACAATAAAAGTTATTTTTAGCGATTCTTAATGAAATTTTGTTTTTAAAAATCGCTGAAAAAAACGTAAGAGCAACAATATCGGTCAGTTTGAAAGTGTTAAGAAATTAGTTCTGACAACATTAAGGAGGAAAAAAAATGAAGTTGATGCATATGTGTGTGCGTGTGTTTGTTAATTTGAGGAGGAGGAAGACGAGGAAAACGAGGAAGAGGAACTAAAAAGATCAGCAAAATACGCGTGTAAGATTTATTTGACTCCGTCTCATATATCGATTTCATGAGAATACGAAAAACACAGAAGCTGAAACATTTATAAGAACAAAAAAAAACAGGTATTTTTGAACTTGACCGGATAGAAAAAGAACGGAGAAAAGCAATGAGGATAGTTTTGATTAGAGAAAAATACCTCAAAATGGTAAAAAAAGTTTTCTATGAGGTTATTATCAGATGCATAAACGATTTTTTTTCGATAGAACTTATTCAGCTTCTCTATTTTTTACTAAAACTATTTCTATATATAATAATATCGACAGTTATGGTAAAATATATTTTTCTTTGTTTATTGCTTTCTATTTTTTCAATTCTTTTTTTATTTGCGATCTAACAGATGATACAACAAGCCAAAGTGTTACGGTAACACAGAATACAGTAAAAGTTCAAATTGTGGTTTCGAGCGCACTATGTACGATGAAAACGAACCTTTAAGAATCAAATGCTTTTCTACTCTGTTAAGAAAACATAACGGATCAAAGATTAAAACTGATACACATGAACTGAGATCCATTTTTTTCATACGTCACTATTTTCAAACGATTTTGATCTTCTATTCTAATTAAATCGATCGTTTTTTCAATGGATTGTGTGGGAATGTTTGTAATATTTACACAACATGCGAGATAAGTGTGACTATTACAATACGAATTTAAGAGGCGTGAATTTTACCCTCAAGATGTTGAGGATAAAGCAGCGGAATATTTCGTACAGAATGCGATGATGAAGCACTAAGAATAGAAGATCATTGTAACCTATCATGCTCGGTAGAAAAATATGTAAATTACTTGTGCTATGAGAAATCGTGTATGGTATCCGAGTTTGAGCCCCACAGTTATCATCCTAACTGATTGCAACAGCGGTATCAGCTCACCAGAGCACTTTTCGGGGTTTCGGGTCCGTTTGAGGTTCGAAGTTTGTGATTGCCTCAACAATACGTAAATGTGTCCTCTTTTTTGGTTTGTTTAAAGTTGTTAGTAATGTATTTACGTTATTTATGAAATCAGACGAATTCCTCATGTCAGATCTCCTCCACACTAGGAGAAAAGAAGACTGTGGTTTCTATAAAGCAAAATTTTGAAAAAAATACAAATTTGAGCCATATAGCTTTTTAATTAGCTTTTCCAAGAAGACCATCACTAATGAAATTGATGAAGGATGAGGATTGAAAGTTTTGTATTGCTCGAAGCTACATATCGAGGTGATGCAGCTAAAGTCGAACTGATGTTCAAATTTTCGAGACTTTACAAGGAAGTGATAAGAAGAAAATCAAAAGAAAGAGGAGCGAAAGTAATAAGTGGAGCGGCTCAGCTTGAACCGACTATCCTCAGCGCACGCAGTAGCCTCTTCAGCTACAAGACCAATATAATCGCACTCGGCACGAAGATGAAATGATAACTGCGCCCAAAAAGGAAATGAAGACGGCAACTGCAATTTTTTTTTTGAGAGTCTTCTTGACAAATAAATTAGTCCATCTCTATGAAAAGCAAAAAAACACCGCTCAGTAAATCTTCAATGTCAAAATCTGACGTACTAATTCGTCTGTGAAAAATTAAACGGCGCACAAAGTAGTGCATACGGTTAAACAATACTTTTCAACAAACTCCTCATCAATGCAGCTTGTGACTCAGCTCACTGTACGCTGCTGTTATGCCAGTTTTCTAGTCAACGAAAAGCTGGTACAACCGCAGTGCTGCACAACATGACGACATTCACAGCATTGGCAACTACCGTCCAGTCTGCCTGTCATGCAATCGCTTCTGGCAAAACGCTAGACGATGAACAGCCACAGAAGTACCAAGTCTCAGCGCAACAGACCATATTTACAGTAACGGGATTAGTTGAAATATTGCAAAAAAGACTAGACAACTTCTACAATGCTTGAGGAATATTAGCCTCAAATTGAACCTTAAGATAGCAATGTTTACGAAAAGAAATCGTCTTTGATGCTCCATTGATTCATTTAACGGAAAGAACATCTCAGAATATCTCGGCTATGTGTATTTAGGTAGTCAACTCAGCGTGATGAACGACGAAGCAACAAAACTTTGCAGAATAAAACCAGAGGTATAGAAAAATACCGTACGATAGAGAGTGTAGTGGTGAAAAGAAATAGCGTGAAGTTCCGCATCCACCTTTTCATCACCGCAGTTCTTCCTGCCTTATCGTCTGCCTCGAAAACTTGAGCAATACAAAAGCACGTTGAAAAATCCCTGAGCGCATTCCAACACTCCATTGAAATGGTAATCTTAGGGGTTTTTATATCACAGGAGTGAAGGAGGAAATCCAAAATTTTGCCCTATGTCAACGATCAAAGATCAGGGACACAGCTGTACACGCCAAGCTGCTATTAAAGATTAGGTGGATGACCAATAGATCATCACTATGAACGAGTTGGATTCACTGAAATATCCGACATATTACAGGGAATTCACCAATCTGATAGTCAAATTTTTCACATAGGTCGTATGAAAAATCAATAATGATGTAAGTCAGTCCCTCAAGAAACGAATATAATACACCAGCTTTATGCGAATCAGAATAAATGGAAAATGGAAATGCCTTAAGTAGTAGTGCTGTTGAGTGACTATCTAAAATTTTACGCGTTCTTTCAGAATTTCCTCACTCTGAACCATAACTTTTATTTATTAGGAAAATATAATATGTTTGAGAGAGAAAGTTGACGAGTCAAATGACCTCCAAAGTCTTAACTATTTTTTTTATTGAGGAATTAATGACAAATTCTCAAAGTAAGATATGAAAAAAATACCTTTTCAAAGTAGATTGGAAAGAAACAACACTGTTAAATTACCAAAAGTTTATTCTGAAATGACGATTATAAATTTGTTTTGTGGACGCATAGCGTATCGGTTAGACGGGCTACAGTAGTACGTATGCACTAGTCGATGCTCGCAGGTTCGCAGCCGCATTCAGGCATACCAAAAAACATCCATGCGGAAGCGATGACAGAAAAGTCTAGAAAGACAAGCAGTACTGATGTAGATCGCTCTCTTTAACGCATGGTGTAGTGCAGAATCGCATTCAATCACCTCCACGTTATTAAGTAGTGAACACTCAGAAAAGAGGAGATACTGTTTAACGTTGAGCCTTACCTCATCATGTTTCCTCTTGAATGGTATTCGCTCGAATGTTGGTTATTCAAAAACGAAAAATATTAGTTTCAATTCTAAAAATAATCTTAGCATTTGCAATAATAATGGTTAATGATAATATATCATTATCATTAATATTGGATTACTATAAAAATTAAAAAATATATGTTTACACAAATAATAATAGAAACAAAAATAATTTCAACAAAGTAAGAATGGTGATAAAGCTGATAATGACAAGAGAAAAGACTAACTGCTTGTCATTAGGCTTACCGTAATCACTTCCGGCTAGATATTTCCTATCAATGAGTTCCATGAGGATGGTGATTTGTCTTATTTCGTTTATGCATTTCCGGTTATAAAACGTCATATAAATGTTTTTCGTCGATCTACACAAATCCGCCATCAACCAAGAAAAAAAAATGAGGAAAAGCTTAATATGTCCTCAAAAGAGGAATCAAACCATCAACCTCACGTCCATAATATATGTTTTTAAATATGATTTATATTTAAAATCGTTTACAACGATATTAGTATTGTAATAAAATTATATAAAATTATACTTATAATATTGTTTATATTATATTTATAATAATAATTTTTATTATTGTAATTATTTATACACCTTGAGTGATGGCAATTATTTATAGAATAATGATAATTTTAACACTGAAGGTAATGAGTCACAAAAACTTCTAAGATGGTAGCACACCATGCAACATATCTGTAGTTGAGGATTAGAGTCCAGTCAGAGGTCTTGAGTTTTGTATGTCACTCAGCATCATTAAGAATACAAACACAGAACCCTTCTAGCTTATCATAATTGATAGTGATAACTTGCCTCATCATATCTCACATAAAAAATACGACTTTTTAAGAAGCTATGAAGAGTGATTTGATGAAATTTATCACAGGGCATAAAAGTATGAGGAAAAACGATCACCTTTATTGATGCCTGAAGCGATTATCCGAAAGTTTTTTATTATAATTAAGTGAAGTGTTAACTAATCATGAACCTCATCACTCAAAGAAAGTGCTTTGTTATGAAAACGATAGATGGTGTCTCATAAGGATTAAAGAAATCCTCACACTGAGGTGAATCATTCCATTAGAATACAATCTTTTCATTCCTTTATTTCCTCTCTATTAACTTTTTTATTTCCTCTTTTTTTTTACTTAATCGTTGTTTTGATGCATTTTATGCTATTGGTCTTTTCAAAAGACCGAAAACTACTAAAAAATATGTAAATGTAATTGAGCTTGCAAGGATGTGGAGAAAAAAGTGGGAAGTTTTGCAAATTTTTCAAAATTCCTTTCAATGATTGAAACCATAAAATTACATGAGGAACGAGTTCAAATTAGAGACTGATAGAATGAGTTTCGAATAAGGTAAACGTAAGAAACATCTACTAATTGACGAACGAAACTGCAAAGTTTGCAGAAAACGAATGAAAAAAAAACGATCCTCACAGATCAAATTTGCACTCTTCATCTAGAACGTCATTGATTTCTCTACTATCTTTTTCACTAATACCTCATTTTTCATCAAAATTCTGCTTTCTGATATCTATGCGATTCAGTGAAGGATATTTCTTACCTCAACACTAACATCATCCATTCAGATATTCATCTACCTCAATACTATACACATAACTGAAGAAGAGCTGAAGAATCAATTCTTTGAGGTTACTATCGCTCCCTTATAGTTATATTCCTACTCACTGGATTTCCTCACTACTTGTGAGGATGTAAGGCTGTCTATCCAATAAAAAAAAAGCAATTGATGTTGTTGTTAAACGAGGAACACAACAAAAATACGCTAATAAACGTCAACAATTTCGTTTATCTAAATGTATAATATTTAATGGAGTTCATTTTAGAAGTAAAAAAAAAGCTGCTCCTAATCAATAATTCTTCACATAGCCGCTGTTTTAACTCCTCAGTTCAAAAAGAAAAACAGCGTTCAAAATTGTTTGTGAAAATCACTCTCGCAAAAAAATCGATTATAACTCTTCGTTAGAAGCTCAGGCTTGAAACTAGCCAGAAAAAAAGCAACGATGGTTTCACATCGAAGTACTTTTTTAAAAAATTCGACATCCTCACTAATGAGGTAAATAATATCGAAAAAATAATTGACCATTCAAAATACGATTCAAATTCAGTCCACCGATCATTAATATTATTAGTGTAACTTCTATGTGAGTGATATGAGAGTTCATGGAAGTCCTAAGTCTACTCAACCTGCTAGCTGAGAAATGGATACAGAGACTGAATCTGCTTAAGTGTCAGTGAGTTCTTGAGGGTTAGCTACAGTCATTTCATAGAGATGAGTCACATTATTCACCTCCAATATGATACTTCCATGACGATAGGTACGTAACACACCACAGAGAGGTCGATCAACGCCAAATCTTATCTTAATTCAGAATAGATTACTGTGCTTATAAAAATAAAACAATAAAACAATACTAAGCTGCTTATTGTATTTTACCTCTGAGTAAAAGTTTCTAACTCAAACCGTTATTTACATGAGAATCAGATTCAATTCTTTTTATGACACCACATTGAAGCTGAATGTGTCGTCTCGAGCACAGTTATTGATCAACGCCGAAAATTATTCAGCCTCATCTTATTATTATCGAGTTCAAGACCTACATCTTCAGCAAAACTAATTATTTTATGACGTCATCGTTATTTAACATGAATTAATATTAAGAGTACTTCTGTGTACCGTAGTTTAAGAGGAAAAATAGAAGGCTGACTTACTCCAGGCGTAACTCAAATGTGAGTTTTGTCGATTATGAATTTATCTGATGACTTCGAATAAATTATTGAGAATTCATAGCTATCTTGAATATAAATGCTCATGAGTACTGTATGAAAAAAGAGCGGCAAAAGTACTGTATGAAAAAAGAGCGGCAAAAGTACTGTATGAAAAAAGAGCGGCAAAAAA
>KN716167.1:359637-387924 GCA_000816705.1 Dictyocaulus viviparus
CAATTCTTTTTATGACACCACATTGAAGCTGAATGTGTCGTCTCGAGCACAGTTATTGATCAACGCCGAAAATTATTCAGCCTCATCTTATTATTATCGAGTTCAAGACCTACATCTTCAGCAAAACTAATTATTTATGACGTCATCGTTATTTAACATGAATTAATATTAAGAGTACTTCTGTGTACCGTAGTTTAAGAGGAAAAATAGAAGGCTGACTTACTCCAGGCGTAACTCAAATGTGAGTTTTGTCGATTATGAATTTATCTGATGACTTCGAATAAATTATTGAGAATTCATAGCTATCTTGAATATAAATGCTCATGAGTACTGTATGAAAAAAGAGCGGCAAAAGTACTGTATGAAAAAAGAGCGGCAAAAGTACTGTATGAAAAAAGAGCGGCAAAAAATCACGTAAGCTTGTTGATTTTAGTACTGCTATCAGAACTTGTTGTATATCAATAAATTCTGATGAAAAAAAAATGATTGCAGGTGTTGAACGAATTCAACGTGACGTTGGTGATTAACGAGAAAACAGCCGTAACAACTGGCACACGTGCCGTAATTGATTGCATCATCATCTATTGAATCGATTTTATCGATTAAAATGTATAATATTATCAAATATTATAAATTTCTTAGAAGTGAATCGGACAGGATAAGCCGAATCCTTCGCTTTCAAGCTTATCAGTAAATTATCAAACAAGCTTAAAGAGATATCAACAATACGGTATGACCTCAGCATCGATCGATATAATTGATTACATTAATACTTTGGCTTACTATGTATAGTAGTATGAACGAGATTTATGAATGAGGAATATAATGAGTTATAAAATCAGAAGAAAACTGAAGGATTCGATGAAGCGTTAAGGATTTGTCGTCTGGAGAAAGTCCACCACATTGAGGATATCCGAGGTTAAATGATTCGCTATCGTTAGAAACTCATTAATTTTATAATTTCTCAACTAAGCTCCTGATTTATTTGTCACCAACGGCGTTGATGAAACGTTTCGTTAGTTTGATGATAAGCAGCTGAACTGGCGTTTTTGTGTGTGCAGCTTCTAACCATCTCACATTTATCGCCTCAATACAAACCTCATTCCCTCACAAATATTCCCATCTATTTATATATGAATATATTTTTATACTATAAATAATATATTTATAAATGTATAATTATTTTCTCATAGAAAACATACTGTGAAAAGGCATTGCATGAGGTTGAAGAAAAAAAAAGCAACTTTTATTTTTAAATATAACATTTTTATTTCATTAAAGCTCAATCATTAAATCAGCTGAAATCGAATATTTGAATGCATAAATTTCGATGCTTTTTTCTCTTCGAAATTAGAGGGAAAAGGAGGAAAAATAAAACAGGAGGACGGAGTGAACAAGAAAAGGAAACCAATCGCATAAATGAAAAAGAAAACTCATTCTATTACGAGTGGCAAGCAATTTTTCACCTCAATCTAACTCAAAAATTGTTCGCTATATTCCTATTACATTAAAAAAATGAATACATTCATATATACATTGACGAGTGTATTTTTATTATTTCACCATCACTCAAAATTGATTTATCCTCATTGTCCATAGTTTTTTCCTCAAATTCATGAATATCTATAGGAGTGAGGGAAAGCTTTTCTACAGCAGTCCAATCCGTTACTTTGATTGTTTCTTAACTAATTTAATTAGTCGTCTTGCTAGTTTCGAGGCTTGAGACAGGATTTGGAATGAGGTAATTTGGAGTCATTCCTAGGATTTGCCTCATTCTAGATAAAAATTACCAAGACATTACAAATTAACAATTTTTTATAATTCATTTTATTGTTTATTTTTTTATTTATATAAGCTTAAGCTTTATTTATATTTATATAAGCTTTATATAAGCTTTTTTATTTATATAAGCTTAGTTGATTTTTTTTTTGTTACGAGCAGCAATATTTTTATTTATCAGAAAAGCCTGCTGCCTTTAAATATCTCGTAAATATTTAATTACAAAAAAAAATAATAATTTAATAATTTATACTAAAATTATTAAAATAAGTGGGAAAGAATTCAAAAAAAAACGAGGTAAGAATGATATAAAACTGAGGAAAATAGAGGAGAATGAAATCTCTTCCCTAACTCCATTAAGAAATTATGTCAACATTTCAATTATAATCGTATTATCATTTTACAGCTTAATTGATCTAATGAGGCTTTTGTTAGAATAAGACGTAGTGAAATTGGCGAATACTGTTGAGTGAGGAGCTGAGTGACCATGTGATGAGGACCTCAGGAGTGCAATGAGTTGCATTGGAGGCCAGAATTTTATGAGATGAGGATTTGAGTGACGACTTAGGTTGATAGTTTTGTAATTAATTCAGCTATGTGACATTTCTATTTACGTAGCTTTAACTGACGTGCAATTAAACTTATAAAATAAAAAAAAACAGAAAAAAATGAGTAAGAATGAGTTTAGAAACGAAATGAGTAAAAATGCTGCTTGTTGAAAAGTCAAAAATGTTAATACCTCAATTTTTTCGAGGACTCATAAAAAAGAAAAGATGAAAAAGTAAAATATAAATTAACTATTCAAATGATCTTTTTTTTTTACTGCAAACACATAACAAAATGAGATGAAACATTTCTTATAAAATTAATAAAGAAATAAAATTTCTAATAAAAAAAAATATTTTAAAAAATTGTAACGAAAATTAAAAAAACACACACACATACAAATTTAGCTGGCATTTTTTTGTCTACGTCATCTTGTAAGCTTCCGCTGTTGTTTTTCATCGACGCCTTTTTTTTTAATATCGTGAAAAAAAAACGACTATAAAAATAAACAAATAAATATCGACACAAAAAACGTAAACATCAATTAAACATCAACAAAAGTTGAATTTTATTGTTGTGTTACAGAGTAATTTTTTCTTCTAATTAAAATGTGAAACTCATAAACACGCCTCTTAACATAGAAAAAAGCATTGGACTCATTTCTCACATAGCTGAGGCAATTACAATACTCGGAGTCTCAATTAGAGCTTAAACATGAATCTCATGGAATCTAGGCTCTTCAAGCTTATATCATATTCGATTGGAATACAATAGAGTATTGTAAATATTATATCGATCAGTTTGCAGCTTCAGTGAGGCCAATGCTGATATCAGCTCGCTAGATCGATCCCGGTCAATGAGCAGCCATCGATAAATTATCACTACAAGTTTTAAGTGAGGCAATGAGGGATCAAAAGGACCACACATTATCAATGCAATGGATGATATTTCATGCGAGAGTTCCGCGAGATCTAAGCTTTAGTGTAGCTTTTTGTTTTAAGCTTTAAGATTATCTCAGCTCAATAAAATGTTAAGGAATAATGCAGCCTGAAACTCTTATTTCCTCATCAAAGATGTTTTTTTTTAAATATTTTTCTTAGAATAAATAACCAATAATAATAATTATTGCTTACTAAATATAAGTGATGAATTCAGTTAGAGGAATCTTCTTTAATACTTCTGTTTTCCTTAAAGAGGTAGCATTATACACTTTTTATGAGGAAAAAAACAACAACGATGAGAACTCATCCATGACTTTGATTTTCATCTAGCTTGGCCGAACTTTAAACTACCATGATTATAAATTTTTGAAATACGTTCAGTTTAAAAGCTTCCTTTGCTTTCAGGATTACCATGAGCTAAATACCCCATGTTTTGAATATTTCTTGTTCTGTGATTCCCTCAATATTGAGGAACAATTGAAAGTAATATAAACATATCATTTTTCACTCATCATATCTTTAATGCATACGAACGATAGAGGAAGCTTAGAAATGTGGAGGTATCAGGAGACATTATGAGAATCATTCTTCATTTGAAGCTCGACTATAGTTCGAATTTTATTTGTTTATTTATATGTACAGATGTAAATTTGTTTGTTTATATTTGTATATGCATCGGCTTTAAAAATGACATGAGTCTACTATAACTCTCGTTTTAATGGCTGTCATTAGCGACGTCATCGTTTTTAGCGCCATGTGGATCAAAGATCAGTGCAGAACAATGTTGATTGTAAGCTGCATTCATCTTTAGTAAAACAATAAACAAAAACAATTCTGTATTGAAATTTTCTTTCAAAAAAGATCAACACAGTGAATTGATTTGATATAGTAGCATTCGATTTTGAGAGCGCAACGTAAGATTTTTAGATTTTTCTCCCTCATAAATCAAAATGAGGTTATCACTCGGATACTTGAATGACTCACCTCCACTTTAATTTTGAAAACCTAACAATTTTTCCATTCATTGCTTTCTTATACTTTCGTTGTTCATGGTGATGACGTACTCAGAGTACGTTGACTCCATAAAGAATCGATCTTATCAGATTATTATAAATTTTTACCCTCAGTGATTGATGATGTACGTTCAACTCGATACGATTTATTAAGAATGCATTCTTTGAGTCAAATCGAAACAGAACTTGTCAACATACGATTTTTTCGAACAAACCGAAAATTTAAGCTCAAATTTCAGCCTCATAAGAAATATTCTAATTGGCAAGTTCTCCTTTTTCAAATTTACAATGCGAGTGAGGTGAAATCACTCACACATCTCAAGAATAGATCTAAAAATACGAGGAAAATCATAAATCATCATGAGGTATGCATGAATGCAAAGGACACAACCGAGCTTAATACTGTCATCTGATATTGATCGGTTGAAAACCGTTTAGAGATAAACAAAGCACCTGTAGAATACCTCAGTCTCTATGAAAAATCAATAACGACCAATTGATTATAACTAAGTATTTTTCAGTTCTAATGCGTTATTCAATTGTTTATATTGTTATTTATATCATACGACTGAGTTGCTTTGATGAAAGAAAGAGGTTATGTCAACCGACAAGGTTTTTGAGTCAAATGATTCCATGCTCAATACTATTTTTTGCTTTCATCAAAATATTTTGCAGCTTTTCTTTCGTCATATTAATTTCTTATATTCATCCAGAATTTTTCACTCGTTATTGATTATTGTTTGGAAATTTTGATGATTGAATGGTTGATTCGATGATGATAACCCCCGTTGTGATCGAATAGTTTGACCCGGTTTTATAACCACGTCTATCGTTTTCTGCGTATGAACATCTCCAGCGTCCGTCGATGATCAAATGGTGTTTCTCATCGTTTTTTTTTTCAGCCCCGTTTTCGTTTTTCCATCTTATCACTAATATGATTTGTTGAGGCCTAATGCTCGTATGTGCTTTCGTTTGTTCATTCGTTATGTTTCGCTTTTATCCCGTCATCACCAAATGGTACCCCATAAAACTCACATCGTTAGGATCATACCAACCTTATAATAACGTGACAGATTTCAACTCATCCCTCAAAATCACTAGATATCGACAAGATTGATAGAAAGACTCAATTATGAAACGATGGTACTTTATAGCATATGTTCCCGCAATGCATAGTTGATTACAAAAAATGGATCTTCAGGCACGATTTGAAGCCGTAAGTCTCAAAACCGAGGCTTGATGTGCCAGTAATGGCCTCACCGATTTCCTCACACTCAGTGCTTTACGTGTGAGCAGCCCAAAGTTACATAATTACTCCATTGTTAAACCATATCATTTAATTGTCGAGATTTTTAGAGAAATTCACTCAAATTTCAGTCAGCTATAGCTTTAATTTTTCAAAAGCTCTAAGTTCAGAGTTCAACCTTCTGAGCCTAAGTTTTTTTCTGAGTTTAGTTTGAAGTTTTTTTTTTAAGTTTACTGTAGATCAGTTTAACAACTTCACGTCAACACCTCCTCAAAGAGAACTCATCTAATCGTAAGAAAAGTGGAAACACTCTATGGGTTTTTTAATTTCCATAAAAATCACTCACTACAGTATTTCCTCGTTTTATTCAAATCGTCTGCTCAATGCCGAACCGTATCAAATTTGTTTTTGTCAATTTCTATTTACAAAAAAATCTTATCCAGTTTTAAACAAATTTTTTTCGATTGATCTATAAAATTTTCGTTAGAAAATTAAATTTTGAGGATATTAAGTTGATCATACTTATCACTTTTTATCAATGAAATGTAAAAAAAAAGAAAATACTCGATACTCAGTCAGAACTCAGAGTTTTCTGAGGCAATAAAATCTAGTTATATTGAGGTGTTTTTGCAATAGCTCTAATCATCACGATGAATGTAAGCTGAGCGCCTCTAGCAAAAATTTTCAAGATCCAGTTTTCCATCGTTTTTTTCTTCTCCGAGTGCAGAAGTGATTTTCTTGTTTTACTGAGTGATGTTTTGTTTCCTCGTTCCTCTCTTATCATTAAATTTCAAAGGAATTTTTGCTTTTAGACTTATTTGAATAAATATCGAGTACAGTAATACGCTACGTATAGCAGCTTTTCTTGTTTCTACCTCTTCTTTAGAACTCAAATAATATATTCGTCGATACGTTGTAACATTAGGGACACGCACGAATCTCATTGACATGGATGTATCCAGAAACGGGTTTTTCCGATTACCTTGTTACATTCATGATCATATCAACATCATTCATAATGTTTCATGATGATCATCTACGTCACAGATCGCTAGACGTACTGAATTGAAATCGTTTTTCATATTGCTTTTTTTGTAAATCTGTCTTTGAATACGATACTGAGAGTGATCTCATGACAGGTGTCCTGACAGTGCAATCGATGACATATCAGAATGCTGATATCTCTGTAGAATCGTGTTCCAGTCCCGAGTGAGGTTCCAAGTTTTGTGATTAATTTAAATTATTCTCCTCAATTAATTCTAATATGACTGAACTCAATTTTGAATCGTTTTTTTTTTGTTTATTGTTATGAATGTTCTGCTTTATTTTTCTAAGTTTTTTTTTTGAAATAAGAAATCAGTTAATGATATGAGGCTAGAAGAAACTCAATGACAAAACATTCGCCTCTTACTATCCGTTATCAGTGGTTCAACGCCAGTCTAAAACACCTCAGGAGACTTGCCACCTCTTAGTATTTTTTACAAGTACTATTTGTTCTACTTCAATTCTAAGGTTTTGCTCCATTTAATCATAAGGATTGAGCAATTTTTATACATTATTTATCACTCATTTTTAATATAAAATCAAGCCATACTCTACTACAGCATATTCAGTTTTAGTACCTTTACTTTTAAGCATGGATTTGAGTTATACGCTCTGTCATTACGCAAACCTGGTTACAAAACGGGTTAAGAATTAACTCATTCAACTAGCTGGTAACTCTACAACAGGTTCTATTAGTCGTATCCTCAAAGTAATACTTTTCCCTCTAAACCTTATCTGCAAATTCACGGAAAGTGTAACGATTATGTTAAAGATAAAATTGTCAATTTGAATATCTCATCAACGAAACATCAGTAACGATTCGAAGCTTAGAAAGGCTATGTGAAGATTATACGTTTCTCAAACAATCTTTCTCGCCTGAGGATCATCGCCTATTCATCCTCACAACTTATGGCGACTTGTTATTGAGGTGTTTTTCGTTTATACAAATGTCCAGTTTTTCTCAAAAGCTCTGCACTTTCAATTACTTACTAAACAAAATCTTTTTTTTTTGATGCATCCGTAATTTTTTTCGAAGGAAAAGCAGAATTGTGGACTTTAGGAAGATCTAGCTTACAACTAGATATGTACAAAAGGTGACCGAGGAGAAAACAAGAAAGTGATACGATGAGGCATGTAGCTGGAGGACGCATATTGATTAATATCAATTCCTTATCGAAAATCTAACTGGTTAGCTGATTATTGTTGCAAAAGCATCAGCTACATGACGTAGACGAACATCGATAACTAGTTTTTTTGGTTGATCTGTTACGCTTACCCACTATGTTCTTCTCCTTATAAAAAACTAGAGTTGTAGCGATACTGCTTATCTATTAGGCTTTAACGATAACGATAAGCATTGGCCGTATCCCATCTCCTTGTGGAGACGCTCGACTCATTCTTTGTCTCGATGTTACAACGTAGAATTTTGAATAATAATCGCTTATATTTTGACTTGGTAGTACCACTCTGCTGCCAAGTCAGTGCTGCCAACTCTCCTAGATTACTTTGGCATCAATACTTCAGACTCATAAAAAGTAGGAAGCTTGACATACCTCGGAACGACTTTGAACCTAGGTATACTATAATGAAAATCGAGTCTCACTACGCGCACTCTTACCAATGCGCTAAGACATTTTGGATGATATCCATAAAAAATCTAAGGACAATCACTGGACATCTCTGATCACTTGAAATTATTGCTTTTCCTTCTTTTCCTTTCATTCGTACTATTTTTTGCCGTTTTTCACTCATTTATTCCTCAATGTCCTCTTCTCTTCATACAACAATGATCCTCAATGCTTGAGTTTTGCATAATCGCTATTATTTTGTTCTGTAACTACATTTTAAAACTTGTTAATGGAATTAAGTGAGATAATAATTAAAATCTGTTTAGAAAACGAAATGATTGTGTCATTGTTATCGCTTCTCTTACTCGTACAGTACTCCGAAGCGTTCTTTATAATAGGTAAGATTTATTTGCTGAACGTCACGTCAACAGAAGCCTCCTTGACTAAATTTGTAAAAGAGGGAAAAAATGTTTACAAACACTTAAACGAGGTTAGAATGACGTCAAAAGGACTATGCTTTCTCAAAAAGTTAAACTAGCTTCAAGGAATTATATAAACAAACACGTAACTAACGCTTAGATTGACGTATAATAAATAAAAAAAATATTTATAGTGATAAGATATCTGAGTTCAACGATTACATCGCTGATGTCGTCACATGTAACTCTTTATATCCGTTATGTAGTGATCAAATGAAAGACTCAAACTATCCTTCTATCCTCTTTTGCATACTCCAAATGAGGTCCAACTCTGTTTTTCTTTGTTCTTATCACATTTTGTTTATTCGTTTTTCACTTATGGCACAAATACCCGTTGAATACTGGAGACATTATAGAAAAAATTAACTTCGGCATTGATCAATCCCTGTTGGGGTCATTAGTGTTCAACGTGGTATCGAAGAAGTGATTCAGTACGAATCTGGTCTATACGGTTTGAGTTAACCGCTCTTTCCTAATCCATTGCTGATTATCTTCACAAATTTCTGAGTTACTCACCTTTAAGGAATGGAGAGAAGAGGGGAGGGGAGAGGGAGGTGGCATGCTATGCCTGTAAGCAGACTATCATCGCTCTATGCCTTTCCACGTGTCATAGTAACTAACTTTCAAAACTCATTCTCAGAGTTCAAATTAGTTTTGAGCTGTAATTAAGCATTATTTTCAGAGAAGACTTTTACAATAACTTTATAAAATACTTAGTCGTTTATTATTCCTTCGTTACTAGTTGCTCTTAATCGTTCAAGCCTCCTCCAGTGTACAAAGCATACCGTAAGATGAATGAAACTACTAATCAAACTTAAATTGTCCTCATTACCAAGACGTTTTCTTGTTAAATTTTTTCGTATTACTAGATTAAATAATATCCGTTTGCTTTCTGTTTAAAAAATAAACAACCTTGTCCAATACTGTCAATATCCCGTAGCAATCTTATAAACTTAGCATTCTTCTCTAGGAAAATCTACATACCTACCAGCTACTTTTGTTATAATTTCCGTTTAGGATCAGCATGTGGATGTCCACCGATGCATCCTATGTGTCCACCACAACCTCGATGTGCTTTGAATGGTGTCATCACTCAACAAACTCAACCAATATCCGTACCTGATGAACTAGAATTGGTAAATACAGTAATCGTTGTAGACTCTTTTGATTTGAGAATAAATATTCACAGTAATTGTTCAGTTTCCTATAAACAATGATTGGTTATAATGGTACTGTAATTATATTTCACAATTTTGAGTTTAAAACTTCGAACCTCAGGAGGGACTATTTATTGTACCGTAACACTTCAGTTGACATACTGTTCAGTAAGCTTTTGACAGAAGCTTAGCAAATTTGTTTCATTCCCATACATCCGATCAATACATATCAATATAGCAAAGCCTGGTCTATATAAAAACATCTATTAGAAAAATATAGATATTTTTCTTGTTTTTCAACCTTAACGTAGAAATTTCAGGAATAAATTATTCTGAGGGGAAAAAGTCCTCGTTTTCCTTTTTGATTTTCACTCATTCCATAAACTCTATTACGTATGGCTAATAATATGGCTTGTAGAGAGCTGCTGCATTTGGAATACCCATAGGACAACAGCAACAAAATCCAACCTCAAATTTGGAACAGTTCGAAAAACTTGTTGATCGACAAGAAGAAAGTGAAACAGCAGTGACGAATAAACCACCTGAGCAAGTGAGACAATTCATACGAAAATTTCAGCGTGTGATTATAGATCTCTTTTTTATTTTATTAAAATCCAAAATTCATATTTAATTGTAAAAATTTCTTTTATTTTTATAGCATTTATTTGTACAATGAGGGATAATAAGGTAAACTTTGGCGTTGATCAATTCCTTTGCGTGGTGCGCCTTTTCAACGTGATGTGATGGAGGTGGTTGAGTGCGAGTCTGGTCTATATTGTGACTAGAGTTCACTGTTCTTCATCAAGTCAATGCTCTTCACCTCACCTAGATTCCACGGGCACCAATTCACCAACTCCAGAGGTATGTCGGGCTTAGTGGGCCTGGCGCCGACCGCACACCCATTTGGGACCAACGCACCACACTGTCACCACCACCACTGCGCTGTGTGCTCCTTGTATAAAGTACTGCTGCAATACTTCTTAGGTAAAAATTTATACCGAAAAAAATTTTATTGTAGTATAGCAAACACAGATAAATGTGAGCTCCGTTCACAGTGTGAGTTGAACTCACTATTCTTAGTCAGTGCTGCTTATCTTACTACACTTCTCTGCTAGAAATTTAACGACTTCAAAGGTAAGGAGCAGGTCTGATCATCATCACGTGAAACTGCGAGGAATTTTCGAAATGCGCTCAAAGAAAGCGGTAGTAAGTCATTGAAAGATTTTATTGAAGAGGTATCGACCTGCTGCTAACGGAAAATATTTACTTGTCACTCGTTTTAAAATTTGCATAAACTATTTCGTAATTTCCATAGTTGTGCTGAGATTCCATAGTTCATAATATGAAATAATGCTTTCCATAATGGAAATAATGGAAAGCACGGCAGACCGGATATCTGTAAGTGCGGGTACGAATCCCGCCTGAGGTTCCGGGTTTTGCGGCCATATCAGCACAACTATGGACATTATAATACCATTGCAAAAATGCAATTAAATAAAAAATTACGAATATTTCGTAGTTGTACACTGAAGATAACTAATAAACATGCTATGTGCATAATATGAATATCCCAGAAAATCCTTATATTTTAGGAGGAAAATAAACAACTTCTTGTTGCCCTCGACAGTAAGACGGAGGTACGACGAGCTCCAGCTTCTAAATTCGACCAATCGGTAAGTGAAAATTATTACAAGATTGCAATTAGTATATGGAGATT
The DNA here is from genome assembly GCA_000816705.1 of Dictyocaulus viviparus. Classification (NCBI taxonomy): domain Eukaryota; kingdom Metazoa; phylum Nematoda; class Chromadorea; order Rhabditida; family Metastrongylidae; genus Dictyocaulus; species Dictyocaulus viviparus. Next base: position 371,128 of record KN716167.1, read on the forward strand.
TTGGGTATAAACGTTAGCATTACTATGAAATAATAAAACACAATGCTAAAATAAGATTCTTGTCCCTCATCCCACAAGTTATCATTGCTTATAATTTGAACTTCACCTCAGCTCTACGCTCTGAATTTCTGCTTATAATATAAGCTTCACCTTGAAAGAAAAATAGCAAGTATTGAGAACAAAAATCGGTGCACGAGTAGTATTCCGTTAGATGACACGGGAAAAGCACGTAACTTTGTTTGAAAAGAAGCTTGAATACGTTGACAAGAAGGGTAAGCCTTCATCTCACAGATCACATTTCGTGCTCACTAGTGACTGCATTACAGAGGTCAGCATTTGGTGACGAGACCCTCTTGAGGAACAGAGTTTTATGAGTAACTTAGTTACATGGAATATCAAATACACTCTATTATAACCTATCATAGTTGATGGAAAATGAAATAAATTAATAGGTAAACGAGGTTAGCTCTTTGAATCCGTGGACATTACCGTACTCGAAACACCACAAGTCTTTTCGAAATTATTTGCAATGAGATCTAATGCTGGGCTAGGTATGGAAGCTTTCCTGTCCTTTACCATGATTTTCCTTTGATTGAAAAGTTCAGCTTGACCTTTTTGACATTCAGAATGCGTGCAGTGATTCCATACTAGAAAATCTAATTCTTTTAACGATGTATTCAGAAGGAATCAGAGGTCTTAACTGATGCTAGTGAAACCAACAGTAATACTGATGATGAGGATTTTACTACACCAATTCCTCAAGCTACCACTAAATGTAATAGTCAAGTTCTTCGAAAACTTATGTATGAGGTAAGTAATATGATTTATTCTATTGATCACTATGATAAGAACAACAAAAAGCAACGACTACTTTGATTCTCACTAAGAAATTTTAATTGTTTGTTTACCTTCCTTATTAATGAGGCTCTAATTTTTACAAGAGAATTTCAAAATTCTGAGTATTTATTGCTGCCTGATGAGTTTAGTTAGGATGGGAGCGCCTTAGACGTTGATAAATCCTTGTAGGAGGCACTAAGTGATCCTTATTATTGTGATATCGTAGAATCGATCGTTTGAGACTCATGACGAATTGAGGCAATCAATCTATATCGTTATATAAGATTTTTCTGCTACAAATTCACTCATCCTCGAATGATCCTGACAGACAAGGGGCAGATGTGAACCGCAGCGTTCGTAACGCTATGGTATCTTCCACCATTAAGCTAAGCTCACCTCAATTCTCGATATATACAGATCACTTCATTGTCGACAATTGGATTAGCAGTTAATATTAGTGCTAAAATATTGCTGGTATAAATCAAACTTCTAAAACCAGCTTATAGAAACTTGAGCTTCTTTGATAGAAAAAAAACTTCCTTATCATTTTTGTGAATTTTCAGAGTATGACGTCAAACTCATCCGAGTCAAAACGGAAAGTTAACGCTGCTGCTGAAATGAAATTCGGTGGAAATGTTGATGTGATTTGTTCTCGTGGACATTTCTCATATGTTTTTGCATCGAATTTATTCTGTGAAGTAACGAAAGATCTCGTTACATGTATAGCATTCCGACAGGCATCATCATGATCATCAATCGATTATTCTAAAAAAGAAACTCAGGCGTTTTTAAAAAAGAGTTCACCTAGCTTCATCCTACATTATCATGAACCTTTTTATTGATTTTCCTCGCTAACTTTATGTGTCTTTTAACAAATCAGTTGCCGATAAACCAACTGAAAATATTTCAGTTGTTGATTTGTTTAATGTTTATTTATGAAACTGTATCCGTTTTTCAGTCGAACTATCTCATTTTCATAGTCACTGCTTGTTTATTACTGCATACGTAATTAATAATATAAATATTCTATTGATCTACATTACATCAATTCTATAAGTATTCGAAACGTTTTTGGGTAATCGATCCACTTCAAATTGCATTTACTTAGAATCATCATAAATCTCTTTTTTAAATGTGCTACCGTACCCATGAGTTAAGTAATTGAAACTTGTAAAACTCATCAGGGAAGTCTCGTGTATCTAACTCGAATGAGTGCCATTGGTATTAAAATTTCACATAGTTCAGTATAGTTTTGCTGAACAAACGCTGTCAGTTCAACAACTTTTATCATTTCAACCAAGCTTCCTAGATAATATGTTGGTCAAAAATTAGTTGAAATCTTGTTTACTCAATGAGTGAAATCTAAATCGCTACCTCTTGCTCAGTAAGCACTCTTAACACATGTACAATACATTGCATTAAGACATTATTATCATTATTACATTATCAGTACATTAAGAACAAGTCAACCCTTTGATAACTGCCGCTCCATACACGTGGAGTTCTCGGATGATTTTGAGATGCTTTGTCATTACAATCCAGATGAAATGCTAGGAGGTAATACCTAGGTAGGATGTATATATTAAGGTTATGTCCATATTTGAATGAATGTAACCTGGTTTGCATTCGTCTCCAAGCGTACCACGCCACTATTTGTTGGAAAAAAAAGTACTTCCTACTGAAGCATGGTAACTTGAAATCAGTATCTAAACAAGAACCGTACCCAATCACTTTCTCTACATCACGCCCTCAGCAAATACATAGAACTTCCCTCAAAGATTGATGCCTGATATCTTTCAATTCCAATAAAAATAGTTCATCAATGGCTCATCAGCTCTTCATGTGTCTAATTGCCACTTTTGCTTCTTTGTAATAATTTTACATGTGCTGGTGGTTCACTAGATACCACGGAGGACACGCTTTCATAATTTACATTACGCCCGTTACATCATAGAAGCCGTTGAAGTTAGCTTTACCTCGCACTTGAGTTATTCAACCTTTATTTGAATAATTATACGAAATATCAGCAATACAAAGGTAAGTTAAGATGATTATCCGAATACAAACTTGATCATAAAAGATAACGGGTGTGTTGACACGCTTCTTATAGTCCCTCCTTCTTTAAGCTGAGCTGAGGTTTCATAGTATAATTGGACGGATTAAAGTGTTAATTGTCTGACGATTTCGTCGTTTTAGCAGCTGAAAAGATTAAATTTGTATACAACTCCTCATTTACTGGAACATCCCTGTCACTCACATATAGGGAAAAACCACAAGGTAGATTCTGACTTAAAACACATTAGTGCCAAATAACTTTCCTGAGAACTCACCACTTTTCAACTATTCTTCCATTGAGTTCACCGAATTGATGCCACCTTTTCACTATCCATGCGCACTATGAATGCACTACTTACATGAAAACAACAAGCTTATATACTGTCTCATATCATAGTTGATAACAGGCGATTGTCTTTAGGTTGATCTTCGAACTATTCATAGTACTTCTATACTCTTTCGCTTTATGAATTTGTCTACTTACGAGAGGATGCATATCTTGATTTTAAAATCCTCTCTATCATGTACTCGTATCCTGTGAGTATCAAGTATTGCCTAGTTTTTGTTGAGACTTAAAATGTTTGTTTAGTTCTTCGGCATCTTCTCTAGACTTGAAAAGATCATCTTCAATGAATGTATTCAACCGACTGTTGTCAACTTTTCAAAACCGTTAACTATGCTCGTTATCACCAAGACTTTCGTGTTCTTTGCAAAACTTTTTGAGCCACGACTGCACTCTAAACTCGTAGTCAGCCACTCCATGAAATGAGTTGCTGGCGTTGCAAGTGCCTTCTACTGCTTCACTACCCACTTTGAACTGACTCCTGTACGAAACTAATAGATGTGATATGCGATGTGTCACAATACTGTTCTTCTTATCATCACCATCATCTGTGCAAAAGCCAGAGAATTCCAATGTGATGTTTCAAATCACAGTTTGATTTTTTGAGCTGCTTATACTTCTTAAGCATTTCCATTAAACATTAGGATTAGGAAGGTGGGTGTTGAATTCTGAAGCTTTCAAGCTCAGTTCAACGTCTACGTTCTCTAAATAACATGTGATTGAATACAAATGTTATTTGATCACTACCAAGTTACTCCATGCTCCTGCAATAGTTCATTCACCATCTCTGAATAAGCCTTCGGATTCTTTTCTTGTTTTCCGGAAGATTATCGCCCGATTACAGTATTGACGAGTAAGTTTGCTTTACTTAACAATTGTTTAATTTTCATGATTGATTCTCCTGCTACCGCCACCACTGCTTAAGAGTTGTAGTAAGTGTAAATCAACTATAATATGTAAGACGAATTGTTTTCTGATGCTCTTAGTTCCTTTCATGTTTATGATATGAAGCTTAAATAGATAGATGGTTTGGTGTTGATATAGTAGCACCATCTAATGAATGTGCTTCAGTCATATGGTGTAAATCAATTAGAATTGTGAGCGTTTAACTGGTACTTGCTTTCAGGACTGGATTGAAGTGGTTCAATGATTTCCGGAGCTTTTTCGATTATTTAACATTTAAGTGATAGTAGAAGATTCTTGACTAATGCATTGCAGCTGTATAAACAGGTTCTAGTATGTTTTTCATAAATGAAAGGACAATTTGAAATCATGTGACTCATGTTGTGGCTTGTTCTGACCGATCTGCTAAATGTAAAAGTTGTAAGTTGAATGAAATATCAAAGTAGTGAGAACAAAAAGGTACATGAGGGGTCTCTGTTACAAATCTATGAGTCTCACAGACCGCACTTTTATTGACTTATCGAGTTACGAAGTTAAGTTCATGAGCCATATTGTGCCTTATTGCATTGAAACGAACATATACTGCCCAATTTAAAAGTAATAGTTTCGACTTCCAAAAAATACTAATTCCATTCTGTTTAACTCCTATAACAAAGCGTTACAGGACCCTATTGAATCAATTGGCTCCAGTTGAGTATTCGATGTTAATGTGTGTATCTGCGTACGGACTTAAAGTCAAATTGTTTGTTGTGCGATTGTTGGTGTTGTCGAGGCTTTGTTTTTATTTCAAAGTAGAGTTACATACTCTTCTAAGACTTTCTGAACTCAGTATGCTAACTCTAATCAGTCATGCACCTCATCTTTCTTTCTTATAAATAAACGATCATTCACAACGTTTTTGCTTTAATAGGTTTTGGTCGCCATGTGTGATTGGTATGATGAAAGATGTATATCAGTGTCTGAATTATTGTCGAAGAACACAAACATGAAGCTAAATTTGTCGTAGTTTTATCGATTCATTTTTAGTGCTTAAAAATGCAGATATTTATCAGTGCACTGGATGGCAAAATTCATCGTCTCGATGTGACTCCAGAAACGACGGTTGCACAGATCAAAGTGCGTTAATCATTGGTTCAATTTTTTTCTCGTATCATTTTTTATGTTGCTAATGTATTGATTGATTTGGAACCACACTAATATAGGTACCAAATGAAATATTCACAATTAAACTGCGCTATATAAACCAAACCTTTATTTTTTCCAGAAAAGCCTAGAGGTGGGCGAACATATCCTATCTCACGGGAGCACTATCCTTGATGATTCTTCAAGCCTCTCGAGTCTTAACCTTACTGATGGGGCTTCGATTTCCATAAATGCTCGACTATTGGGAGGTTACTAAGTTTTTTTTTTCTTCAATTTCCCACTAATTTTTACCTGAGTCATATGGATTCGATTAGACATTCATAGTTTTCTAGAACTCTAATTCTCAAATCCACTTCTCTTACAGTATTGGTATATCTGCGCACCTTTAAAATCTTGTTGATTTTAATTTTTCTTCCCCAATACATTTTTAAGGTAAGGTTCACGGATCGTTGGCTCGTGCTGGAAAAGTGCGCGCTCAAACACCAAAGGTTGACAAACAAGAGAAAAAGAAGAAAAAGAAAGGTTAGTTCTATAATTTACCGTGCTTTGTTCTATTTGTGGTCTTTTCTATGGGTATATCTTACTGTTTTCAGGTCGAGCAGCAAGACGAATACAATATACAAGGAGATTCGTAAATATTGCCACTGGACCAGGAAAGAAACGTGGACCGAATTCTAATGCTGCGTAATCTGTTTGTAATTAATCATTCGAAATAAATTGTTATTGCTCTTCAAGAATCACATGGCAGCCATATGTTATTATACTATGGTACTTTAACGTTAATTAGTGACCGTCATGTACTGGAATTTACATTACAATATCAGTCTAAATTACAGATGAATCGTTTTTCAGTGATTATTAAGCCTGCTTAACTATATAGAATGTCAGAAGATTTGCTACAGAACTTCCTCCTTCAGATAGAAGAGGGTTAGCGTTTCATTACTATTGCTGGTATAAACGGTGCAGTTATTGTCTAATTACAATGATAAATTGACCTTTGACTGTTTCATTACCATATTTCGTCTAGTAATTATAGAATTACAAATTATTATTGCTGATTATGTATACGGACTAAGTTTGCGTTGTTGATTGTTCAACTGTGTGAAGTCAGAGGAGATACCCAATTAAGAAAGTTGATACCTCATAGCGCTTTAGAAGATGGTATCTTAAAGAAAGTGAAACGAAAACGTACAAAAAGTGAAATAGAACGAGACAATGTAAACACGATTCTTGATGCAGCGTCGAAGGGACAGGTTAGAGTTTTAAGACTATAAACGAGCAGGGAATTAATTTGTATAAGTGGTGCAATTTGGTCAAGTTCTACTGCTGTTCTTAGGTAGAATTACCACCAGAAGAGCGTTTCATTATAGACGGATGGAAGCAGTTGAAGAATTCTGAGAACGAGCTATCTGATAGACTTGCAGCTCAGGTTGGGAAAGAATGACATCTTTTTAAAACTCTTAGGGTGATCTTGCATTAATGATTCCTGTTTCATTCCATGATTTATTTAGGGCGGATAGTATATTGCACTTTTCATATTTGTTTGTTATTATGGATCTTACAGGGGTTCTCCTTAATAGAGCAAGCAAGGGCCAAACGACCAAAAGATTTAATGGAGCGAAACCTGAAATACATGCGCTACGTAGACAAAAAGCGAAAGTTAGACACCGAAAAAGCGAAAAAAATTGTATTGGAACATTTTAGGAAAAAGGACTCTAAAGATATGGTCCGGAAAGAGCGAAATAAAATCACATGTGAGTGCATTTTTTAGCGAGTTGCTTGACGAGATTATGGGTTTTGGACAGATTATTAAACGTATACTTCGCCAGTTTTCCTAAATTTGTGATGATTGCCAGGTCTTCGTGAGCCGAAAAAACGAAAGAAAGAAACCGGTGTTTTTAGCGATGCCGATTTTGCTGTTGTTGGAAAAAAGGCGAAAAAATTGGAAAAGAACACCGAATATCTTTGATTGAAATGTTAAAACTTTTTATCTGTCGTACACGCACAGTCGATGTGACTAAGACATGTTGCATGTTGTGAAGTGATTTCTACCTGGAAATTGCTATCTAAAATATTTACCTCTCGTGATCGCTGTTGATGATCATCCAGTACAATCCTTTATTGACTCTTGATAGCAGTATCTCTTTGCACATTGCGATGTAATATTGAAACTCGAATGACATCTATTTTGAGTACCAGTTTTTCAAAACACTTTATGTTGTCTTGTTCAAAAGATGTATTGTTTCTACGTTATTAATTATTTATTAACAGATATCATGGCAATGATTTGACTTCAATAGTAATATAGCTGCTACATTTTCATTGCTTTGTTGTATTCGGCTTGTGTTGTGATCTGACGAAGAGTGAAGTGTGTCCTGAAAAGTTTGCATTTTATGAAAATTAAAGCTATGTTCTTTTTAGAGAGAAAGATGATAGTAGATCATTGCGCATGAGTCTGTGTAGCCTATGCTAGGCATTTTCACAATTACCTAATGACAGTAATCATTTGCATCAGAGAAACTGCTACCTTACCTTAGTGCTTAGACCGAAGTACCACGTGTAAAGATGAGTTCCACGAAGGAACGGCCTTTGAATGTTGCAAAACTCTTCTCCATTTGTTCTACGATGACTCTATAAGTAAACAAATGCACAAAATGAAAAGAACCATATAGCTGGGTTTGGGTGAGTTCAGTAGAGAGGTACTGTTTCAGATACAATTTGCCAGATGAGTCTTTTCATTTAAGACAGTTCGAGAAATATTACCTATGCCAGTAGTGAATGTTTACACTCAAAACGTTTGCTTACCTCGACTATGCAACCTGAGTTAGTTTTCTCAGCACAGAAGTAAACGTTAAGAACAATGTCATGTCCAGTGATATTATACCTCAATATTACTTACATGAGCGATACAAGAGTAAACATAAGGAGTCTAAACTATGGTGTCAAATAGGTATTTCAGTGGTATAAGAATTATTTTACAAAGAGGTTAGAGTTATTTACGTGTGATGACAAGCCAAGATTGTTGTTTTTTACTCAAATCTTGTTCAAATTCTTACCAATTACGAGACTAAAAAGCCCGAATCTTCGTTATTAAGAACTAAAAACACCACGAAGGAACTAAGATGCTCCTCCCTAAGAACTAAGGTCGACTTCATCCTATAATGTATTGGTGATGTTTCTTATCAGTTATTATCTATCGGAAAAAACTTCATGAGGAAAGTGGAGAGGTGCCGCTTCGAGCTTCAACTGTTTAACATTTCCTACTGAAATCAATCGAAGAGTTAACGTTTATATTTTTAGTATTCAAGAACAATATAAATAATAAAGGGGTCAGGAGTTGACTTAAATCTCATAGATATCGGACCATCTCAAAAAATCACATGCGACCATCTCAAAATTGGATAAGCTTGTTTACATTTGAATGGAAGAAGTTCAAGTACTAAAGCACTACTTCAAGTACTACTACTACAAGTTCACAGAAAAAATCGCCACCGGGCTAGTGGTTCAGCAGTAGTACCAGTAGTTAGTGATATAATAATTTTTAGTTGAGAAAAAATCAGAATCTACAAGTATCACGACTTATCAAAACAAATATTGATCGAATGAGATCGGAGCGAGGATTATCCTCAAACCTGTAACCATGACAAACTGAATAGTCGATCCATTCAGGTGCTGTCTTATGATAGGTATGATTACGGTCCAACACAATGTGCTTTAACATCTTTGCCTTCTCCACGGGTTTCTTCCCGACATCTATAAAGTAATGAGTTAATGAGTGAGTTATTTAGCCTCATATATCTATACATAGTTCAATTTCTGTTCAAAATTTCGTTTATACTCACTCATTTATCGGCATGTTGTTGATTGAAAAGCTAATTTTCATGATCATTTTGTGGTATTGAGACTCTCTTATAATTTTTTTAAACGTCTTCAAAGTTTTTGTTGATATTTTTTTCCATATAATATTGTTTTGAGGAACACTTCTATAAAATTAACTAGTAGGAATGAGGAAAAAGATGTTACTAGACAAATGAGTGTTACTATTTCGGTATGATAAAAGCATAATTTCTCGTATAATTATTTATATTTGCGGTACGAAGAAAAGTCACAGCCGATTTGTTGTCGCGATAACTTCTTCATTTTCGTTTTGTCTTCAATTGAAATTGGAGTTGATGAGGCTCTAATGCCTCGATGATATCGTTTTTCACATCTAAATTATTTGGATTAAATCGTTTAGAAATAGTTTTTTTTTCTCCATTCGTATTATCCAGTACGTACTTTTCATAACATTCTTCTTTGCTATGAAAGTTATTACCGCTTTTACCACAGCCAGTATAGTGAAAACCCTTGCATTGACGTGATCTCTTGTTGAAATAGTACCTGTAGTATCCACTTAAAGAAAAAAAACCATCTGATAATCATTCATCCCACTTCTATTCTTCTAATTTAGTAATTTTTTACCAGAATAAATACATTTAGTAGCCTGTAGCGCAGTTACATTATAGGAAGCGATTCGGCATTACATGGAAGCTTCATGTTCGACTAGGCAGACGAAAATCTACGAACAATGGATTACGGTATGGATCTCGTTTATCTTACAATGAGGAAGATCATTGTTATGATCAAGTCAGTAAAAAAGTACGTGGATGAAATGGTATCGGAATAATGTAGAAGCATGAGCAAAACTCTATTGGAATCAATCACCTCAAGCCAATGTACAGATGAGTCTTCTACTCAATCAATCTCAACGACATTATGACAAAGCCGAATACATGTAAGATGTCACAAGGAATACTCTTCTACTTCATATATAAGATCCCACACAGATTGACCAAATCAACTTCTTTGATCTTCTCTAGCGTTATTTTCTGTACGGTTCTAGAATAAGGTCGAGAGGAAACGAATAGCGATTTGTGATCTTTTATGGATTATCTTCGCTATATAGATTCCTTCTATTTCATTAATAGAAGAGACTTATACCTATCCTCAAGAAAATGACTTGATTTCTCTACGTTTTTTTTGTTTCAGAACACACTTTATCAATGTTAATTATTCTTCATAGGTTAAAACTAAGCTGTTCTAACCAAATATGTTCCTCACCACATTGTTACGTTGTGTGTAACTGAATACGAACAATGAGTTACGGTATGGATCCCATTCATCTTATAATGAGGAAGATCATTGCTATGGTCAAGTTGTCAGAAAAGTACCGTATACGAGAAAACAATCAATACGTCAAAAGTGACCAAATCATCTTGAGGTAGCGATAATCATTCTATAATCAGATAATTTATGCTTACTACTTTCCTGAATAGTTGCTATTTACCTCGCTATATATTTTCTTAATTTTAAAATCAATGCATTAATACGATACACCTGATGAAAGCTTCAGTTCAGCATAGTCAGTAAAGCAGTTGGAATGAAATACAAGCTCTGATATTATTTGAATTCCTTAATTAAATTGTTTTTAGAATTCAACGTTGTATTGTCTTTTGAAAAATCCTCATCCTCAGCCTCCCTATATAGATCGTGTTTGTTTTATGCTTACCTATTTGACATAGCTTCGCACCAATTGCCTCGATCTAATGGTTCTAAGCATGGATCTAAAATGTTTTTCTCTTTGAAAATTATGGATATAACTCATCAGTCTGATAACATTTTGAGGTTGCTTTTTTAGATGTACAATAGATTACGATAGATAAAAAATGTGTTTAAAAATATATGGTTTTGTAAATTTTGTTACAAATGTGTTACTGCTTCTCACCTGGTCTACTACGTTCAGCTACAGCAGAAGCCTTATAACTTTAAGCTTCCGCATATTAATTACTAATATTTTTTTTGTTTGTAAAGTAGTATTTCTTACCCAATCCGCTTATTTCGCAGGTTTTCTGACAAATTTCGAACGTTTCAAATTTGTTCGGATTGCCATCACAACCTATCAAATATTTATACTAATTACTATAATTTTATTTTAATATTCAGCTTATAACACATACCACCGTAAAGAAATTGTTCACATGTGCCAATTGTCTGATTGTAAAACCACATGTATCGTAACTGATTACACGTACCCGAATCGGGTTCGTAAGAGCATAATGCTAAAAATTCCGAATTTATCACTGATCTAATCACAACTGATTATAACTAGAGAGGTCCATTCATTTTCTCCTCATGGGAAAAGTTCTAGCTGATAAGGATTTTCGTGAAACACAACTCCTGCGTTCACAGTGCAATCGATGGTTCAGTCAAGAACACTGCGAAACCTCAGATCTTAGTTCTGCCATACTTTTCAAATGATTAAATATGCTTCAAGGTAAGGGAAAAATATCATATGAACTCCTCCAAGAACTCCAGAATTCTAGGATTGGAGTCCTATGAACGATCACTAGAACCCGATATGTGCTCATATGTCAATAATTGGAATTGAGGATAATCATATAGAATCAACTGATTTACTTACCTACGTTGTTGCTGGGCTTCTTGCCTTTGCAAGTCTCTTCACAATCTCGTTGAGTAGCAAATCTGAATATAATATTGAACAGAAGCAAACTGCGACAACGATAGGAACAATGCCTAATTATTTTCTACAAGACTAATGTTTACAAACAATTTATAACCTGTTTGCACTTCCACCACATCCACTATATGTAAATTGTACGCAACGAAGTTGTGCCGAGTACGTCCACCTCTTCAAAAAAGTAACGTAAAAGATATTACTATTCAAATGAGTATCACAAACATTGCTCATTCTTTGATCTTTCTTTCTTGAGCAACACGATGTTTTTCAAGAACACTTTATTGAAATGGCTAACGTTTCGGCGGTTTCGTTTTCCTCAGAGCCTGGAAAGGCCAGGCTATTTACAAATATCCCAGCCAAATACCTCCATTACTCGATAGAGATAATTGTCAAACCATAAGATGCTCAAGAAAGAAAGAACAAACTATTTATTTATCTACTGGATGCGAGGTTAATAGATAGTAGCTCTTTGGAAATTACTGCTAGTTCTATTTCCAGAAAGATTTTGTTTAATCCAAAAATCATTAGCGATTGAGGAAATAACGAAAATATACAGAATCTCGTATAGATGATGGAGGAGTCCTTAACAAAAGAAAGAAAAACATTCCTCAAACTAAATAGATCAGACTCAAAAATGTACGAAACAGATCACGTCTATTCTGTATAAGCATATCCTCGTAAAAAAATTACATTTATCTCGCTTTAGTGAGGTAACATAAACGAACGAAGAAACGATGCTTAGACAAAAAAAGCTGTTGATATGATAGTGCTGAAGTGCAACGTGTACTTCTTCGGACAAAGCTTATTTTGGTGACATTAGAGATTTAGTACCACTATGTTCGTAATATTGATTGCAATCATGGAAGTGGTAGTTCAAAATAAAATCCAATTATAACAGGAAGAACCGTAAGAGCTTGCAAGTTGGTCAACAAAATCCAAGTCTATTCATTCCCGTTGTTTGAATTGCTGAAGCTCTGTGAGCAATGAAGTCGCTGAGAACAATATCGACAGTGGTTTAGTTTATCACGGATTTTTTTTTTGCATAGAAACTTATTGAGGTGTTCGAAGAAGTGGCGGATGGTAGGCAAACGGTTTGGGAGGCGAATTGAATAAGCAGTCCGCTCACTTTGCTACTCCAAGCATTTCGATGTTCGTCAAGCGGTATGTGATCACACATTATATGCAAATGAGCAGCTCTTGATCAATGTGGAACGCAAGGAGCCCTACCGCTATGTTTTTGATGAAATTGGTTGATAGGTCGACTGGATGTAATTCTTAATCGCAGTTGTTTATTCCAGAATGAGAATGTTGACTGAGTTAAATATGATTTTTGGGTCAAGTTGAACCTCACGAGATACAGTGAGACTTGATCGTAGTCAATCCCTCAACTGCTACGACATTTTACCGCACTGATTCTTTCTTTAATTGCCACTTCTCGCTTTTCTTGAAAGAAATACCGTCGGACTTTGTCGGAGCTTTAACGTCGTACGTTTTCGAGCACATCATAAAGCTCGGAGCATCACTAGAGGAAAAACATTCATTAGTCGCATAAGAAAGAACTCGGTTGTGTAGTCGGCAGCACTTTAGATCGGTCATCTGTAAATGCGGGCTCGAGTTTTCTAACTCCTGAGGCTCCCAGTTTTCTAACTCACTCAAAAACGTATCAGTAACCTAATTTTCATAGAATATTTTACGTTTTTGGCTATCTCCATCAAATTTGATCTTATTCGGCTATCTTTCCTACATGTGAACCTATTCGGAATAGCTTTTATTCACAATATTCTTCTTACCTGCACCGTATGATTGTCGTTTCCAAGACAGTTACCTCTGTCACCGGGTAGTTGGAAACACGCTGAAAACATTCTGCTAAATGTAGTACTACCAAATACAACACTATTATGTGAAGTAGTATAGACAGGATTATAGAATTTTTCAGACATGGTGTCTTTCATACATTTCAGCGCTTTTGGTATTGATCAATCTCTACGGAACTCATCACCCATTTCTAGTGAGTCTTGCTTCTTTCTACCTCAAATTGTACTGAAATTTAACCGAATCTAAAGTAATAAAAGGCTACCTTGGCCTTAGGACATAATCGAACGGTCTCGAAAGCCATGCGCTGCGCGATTTTTTACATTTTCTTTAAAACGTTTGTAATTAAATTATATTTCATGCTAAAACGTCAGTGAAAATGGAACCGAAAACAGAATCGTTTACATCTTTGAGTTTTTTCTTTCAAAATCTATTTTTATTCTGGCTACGGTATAATTTTGAGAGGGCGGAGGAGAGTAGAGAATTTGAATAGATAAAGATTTTACTTGAATTCAAAAATAATTTACCGTTACTGTTTGCTATTGGCTTTTTGTTAAGCCGTAGTGTCTGGCTTTTACATGCTCTTTCACATACTTCAGATGAATAGAAATTATTCGCATTCCCGTCACATCCATAATACCAGAATTGTAAGCATTTCCCTATAAAGGGAAAATGAGTCAAAACAACTTTTCCTCTTGAAAATTATCTAACAAAATAATTTCATACCGACATTTTGATCGAAATAAAAACGAAATCCAGAATTTTCTAGACATTTGTCGTCATTTCCATCAATACCGTTATCCAACGGCATGTAACAGTCGAATGCACTTTCTATAAGTATTGATTATATTAGATAATTATACTAATTTTATATTGAATTCCACTGGACATCAAACGCATTGCAGGAAGACCAGTAGCCCGATGGTCTGACCTCTTCACCAAGACCCTAGAAAGGAATTATGATGCTCAACGAATCCCTCGAGCAAAAGGACCTCATTGGACTACCGTCGCGCGCGATAGGGAAAAATGGAAGCTTTACTGGTGCCAGCTCGACTTAGTCGATGATCAACGTGAATCCACGTAATCCAGGTAATTTTATAATAACGTTTTTGATGTTCCAACATTGTACACTGTTGAACAGCATTAAATTCTATTTCTGATTGCTTATGTATCAAAAAATGTTTTCGTATTATCCAATTCTTCGCTTATGCGCAAGCTGAAGCAAATAGTTGTGGGACCAGCAAGCAAAAAGTTGAACTCGTCCAAATAGCTTGAAAATAGCACAAGCTAATGTGTTGTCATGAAGTTGACCATATTTGTCCATTGACTTCTCGGCATTGAAAATACAATAGTAATTGAAAAATTACCGGAAAAAATACAAAAACTGATGAAGCTGACGATAAAAGAATTTCAGCATTTTAAAACAGGGTTCGCCTAAATTTTTATAGAATACTAATGACGAGGATTCCCATTAATTGGCAGTTTTTTATCACTAGAAAGTAGGAATATTAAAATTATATTCTTCAAAATCTTTTAGAATCACGATAACGAATTCGGTAGATATAAGTTTTGACGCTGATCAATTCCTTCTACAAAATCTGCCTAGTCGTTTTCAACGTCATTTCATGAAGCTGACTAAGTACCAGCTTGTTCTTTACAGTGATTTGCCTTGACTACTCTTCTTTTTATCATGACAAGGTTTCTTCAGTATCAATTTACCGACCTCGAAGAGATTACGGATCTAGTAAGACTGGAGGCAACAACCGCGAATCAGAAGGATAAGATATTTGTTAAAAATCTTTATGATCTATTTTGATCAGCACCAATGTTAATTGAAAATTTTCTATAATTGTCTAGATACTTGTAGAATTGACCTACCTAAAATATGCGTAAACGGTTCACACAGATTTTCACACTGTGAGAGAGTTAGAAATCGATTCTCATTACCTCCACATCCAGAATAGGAAAATGGTAAACAACTTTTTGTGGATCTATCGAAATAATAGGCTGGATATCTGAAAATGATAATGATATTTATTATCTTTTTTATAATAAAAATAGTCATTAGTTAATATCCGTATTTCGTTAGCGTTTTGACATTCTCACACTGCGTTTTCTGAGAAAAGAAAGAAGTAGATCACTGAGGGATTAATTTGATGATTGATTGCCGACATCAAATAGCAGCTTATACCTTAAGCACTTTTAGGACCAAATTTTCGAAACAAAACTGAATTTTGCATGGATTTGATCTTTCTTGTTCTACTGAAGTAGTACATCTTAAGACTGACGTTTCTTTACAGGTGCCTATCATAAGCGGAAGTAAACAGCGATATTTCTTATCGGGTTCTGGCAATCGTTTAGAGGAGTCAAATCCTGAAATTGATCAAGTTCTTCAAGAGGTCCATGTGGTATTTCTATTCTCACTTGAAGCTAATCACTTAGATATCATGACAAAACTAAAACCTGGATTTTCGCAATGTTTTTGACAGGACTTCAAATCCATGAAGATATTCTGCGATTCCGATATACATCCGTCCCACCAAAAAGTTTGACATCTTTCCGTTTCATGCTAAACTCATATTTAAATCAATACGAACTGATTTGTTGACTCCAAAACGAGGTTTTCACTCATGGAATATGGTATCCATGATGATTTTTGATATGTGATGAAAGCTTATTTGATTTTGTTATAGTTATAAGTAGAATGAGTAAAAGTTGAAAAATTGTACTAAGTTTTCCATTTAAAGTATACAGTAGAAAAAAAAAATAAATGGTGGTGGTTCCATTCATCATCATTTAAATAATATTTTTATGCACATTAACGATATTTTTCTAGCTGTACGAGTTGAGTTATTCCAGTGTAGATCAACGCAGACAGATCTGTAAGATGCGGGTTCGAGTTCGCACTGAGGCTTTTACTTTTATGATTGACCTAATACCTTGAGGATATTAATTGTAAAAAAATAGAAAACCATTAAAACATATCATTGCTGGCAGGAGAATCGGTAGAAAAAAGTGGATCGAATTGTTTTTGAAATAATAAGATAATAAGATAATTTTTGGCGTTGATCAATCCCTTGTGGTGGGTTGCGCCCCCGCATTCATGTTCAACGTGATATCGTGGAGGCGGGTGAATGCGGGCCTGGGCTATACAATGAATTGAGGTGACCACTCTTTACCAAGTCAG
>KN716167.1:388024-412374 GCA_000816705.1 Dictyocaulus viviparus
ATGCGTGCCTTGTCTATACATGACTTGAGTTGACCACTCTTTACCAAGTCAGTGCCAGTTATCTTACCCAGACTCCTCTGGTACCAATTTACCGACCCCGGAGGGATGGCGGGCTTGGTAGGCCTGGGGGACGGCCACGAACTGAATCGGCCGGCGTGTCACTGCGGCACCTCCACCACTGAGGCACCCCCCTTTGAAATTATAATGATTACAAAATTATACTGATAAGATAACTCACATCAAAGTACGACTTTTCAATCCATTGCCCATTTCCACATGAATCTTTATACGTTGTATCGAATCGATCGATACATGAAACTAAAAGTCTATTTGCGTCAATCGATAAATGAATGGTGTAAATACGTATGTCTACCGTAACCTGATGTTCGTTGATCACGACGTCGTTCGCAAATCCATTGACATAATTCAAGTGTTGGATAGATATTTTGACCAGTACTTGGACAATTTCCGAACCTTTAAGTCTTCATATTTACTTTAATAATAGCATTGACAGCTGTCAATAGCTTTAAACGTTTTTTATGATACTGTCGTTATTTTTTTTTCTTATTTATCACATTTTATCATTACATGTTCAAAGCGATGTTGTTTTCGCTTAAGAATGTTACCGTAAACAAACCAGAACATTTGACAAGAATTTAGATGATTATCAAAATAGTAGTACTGCTTATGACGACCATCTGAAGAACAAGAATTCCGGTAGTTAACATCAAATGGCTCAAGGCATGTTTCTGAAATAATTATCGACAAATCGATTGTTGTATGAGTCAAGATCAAAATAACGAGGATTATGTAGATCAATAAACTGACGAGTGAGTTTCGTTGATTGTAATTCACATAGTTCTTCACAATGATTCAGTGACATGAAGAAATTCTGCGACGACGATTTACATCCACCCCAAGAAAATGATTCACATTGTTTTCTGAATATATGAAATTTACCATCTCATTCTGTAAGGTTCAGATGCAACAAGTTATATTACTAATATTTCCCTCCAAGCCATAGAGTTCTTTCCGTTACTGATCTAACATAGCTAACATATTTCGCTTAATAAAGAAATCCATGAACGTGAGCAGTACATGGTCGCAGAACTTACAGCTGATTATTGAAGTAGTAACGATCACTGAATTCACCATGTCGACAATCTTCAAGATAAACATGATCGAACGGATTCATACATGCTTCTAGAAATAAGCTGTCTGTTTCAGTACAATAGTGGATTTTTTGATTGAAAAACCGACCTTCACTATTGGGATATCATGAAAAACTAGAACAAATAAAATCTGGATGACTCAGGAGGAAAATGATAACTCACTGAAAAAATGTTCTATGTGAGTGCCTTTACATTTCCATAGACACGTTTCTTGATTAGAGAAGTCGTTTTGAGAAGATGAAAAACAACCACCATGCCAATACATTCGACATAAACGCAGATCACTATCGTAGTAATACCTCAAGAATTTGAGTTAATTGCACGGAAGAAAGCTTATTCGAGTAACAGTATTGATTTCTTATCTCTAAAAGATCAAAAATCATTCTTTATTTACTTTTATTGTCTTTTATTTTGTAGTATTGTATTAATTGTATGATGTAAATTCTTACCTATTCGTCCATTCCGTACCGTTGTTGCAAGATTTTGTAAGATTTTTGTCGAATGATTCAAGACATTCCACTAAGATATTCTATTGAAAATGAAAAGAAACTTCAGAAAAAAAAACGAGTACTGAGGTGGAAATAGAGACGATTCAAAAGGAACTACAGTACTTCAAATGATTCTCGTTTGCGTAGGTCAAATTCTCACATACTTCATCTACCGTAATTTTACGTGAGAATGATGCATGAATTAGCTACAATATTTTTGACATTTAGAAGCTTTGTAAGTGAAAAATGAGAGCAAATTACTCATTGAATCGTGGTATATTACCCGTATGAGGGATTTTTTCGAAGCTATTTTGATTTCTAGCTGTTAATAATTGCCATTATGTTAAGTAGCAATTAGTGTAGGAGGGAAATGAGGATGCAATCAATATACTTCTTCGTAAGTTAATAAGCTGAAGATTTATTCCAATTTTTTTGTCACTCTTTTTTTCTTAGTCACAATTTCGATAATCTTGATAAAATTTTAACTTAAAGGACTGCAATATTACAATAAACGAATATGGCTGAATTGTATTCCAGAGAGTTATCGAGGAAGAAAAACATCTGCTTCATTCTTTACATATTTTTTCTTCGTATGCTCCATTTTTTGATCTGAAGAATGAACGAAACCTTGAGTTTTGTAGCTTCTAAGAAAATGTTCTATCTACAAATTGAGGTCATAAAGGGAAAGATTAAAGAAGAATTTTGAGGACACATGAACATCTAGATGTTCCACCCGTCACTACGAGCATCATCAGTGTCACTCATTTCTTAATTAAGAAGATATTCGAGTATAAATTGAGATCATCGTGATTACCGTATGCCAGGCTTTCACTGCTTGCTTTGAGAGGATTGTTTCGTCGTATAGAAGGAAAAATGAATGATGTCTTATTTTGTATTGGTCTAATTGCAAATAGCACTGGGTTTTTTTTGTTTATGAGGAGTTGATTATTGAGTGTCTTTTTTTTTCGGTTCTTAACACTAACGATGTCTCTTCACTCACTTCTCACTCACATATAAAAGAAAATTTCAACTGATATGAACGCGACATTCAAACTGTACAGCTTTTCCTTTCGTTTCTAATCCATTCACTCGTTCTACACCTATTTACAGACGAACTTATTATCACTGAAAAACTATTGCTCAACTTTTCTTCGAGGCATGTCTCCTCCTTAATGTATGAATAATAACTATCATTTGAGGAAAATGAAAAATTTGTCACAGAATCGCTTTTGTCAACGTTACTAGAAACATCGAAAGTGTACGCAAAGGAGAGACTGTTGCTTCTAGGGTTGATATAAGAATAATTTCGATGATTTACTAATCTCGTCATGGCATAAACCGTAAGTATTTTCGCACCATGTATAGAGAAACATGTCGATGATCGTCTATGTGTGAAGTGTCAGAAGTTACCGTACTATACAAAACGTACGTTGTTTAAAATTAGAACTATACATGGAAAGCAAACAAAATCATTTAGGTCTTATCATTAACTAATCGATAAGTGACTTCTACTTAAGCACTCGACAGATTGATCTACTAACTCAAACGTTTCATGAAGTTTACACCACTTAAGAAAAAAGTCAACAGCTTTTGAAGAGCATTTATCTTGCTTCTTATCTGGACGATTTGACTTACTAGATGTTTCGTTAGTAATTTTAAGCTTACCTCATTTTGTTTATTGTTTATATAATTGATCACATTTGTGTACTTTATACAATTGGTTATATAAATCATTGTTAATTTTATTATTCGATTAGATTCATTACAATAATCTTATGAACGATAAAAACATACATGCTATTGTGACAGGATGATCGACGAGCTTACTGTAAGCTTGATCTTGTCGATTTTCATGATGACGTTTCACATTGGCCAATTGTCGTTCGATATCCACAAGAATCATTCTTTCATTCAGAATTGCTTTTGACCTCTCACGATGATGTTGAATAGCAACCGGTGATGCTTTCATCGTAGATTTTTGCGCTTAAAGCAATTAAGTCAAGTACTTTAAGTAACTACTAGGTAAGTACGACTGTACGACTTCTGTTGCAGCAGCACGTACTGAAGCAGTATCCATAAGATGATGAACGTTTTATAAGGTATTGTCTAATTCGCTTGGAGAATATTTATTATAAGATCGATTTTTTTCCAAATTTTTCTTTTGATTGGAATCTTAATGGTTGCAGTTTGCTATCCTTCCTTCTTTTACCATAGTACTAAGCAATGAGGATTGCTAGTGCTAGTGCTTCTTACATTTTCAAAATACACTTCGAATGATTGACAACAACTTTTAGTAAATCTCTTGCTATACGAACCAACGATTTCTCGCTTCGAGTTACTTCGTATCGCCGGTGTTGCTGATGTATTTGTCGTAAGGCTTGACGTAGTGGTAGCTGATTCCGTTGCACTTGGAATGAAAGTTGCTCCAGTTTTCAGCCGATACGACATCGTTGAAAAATTGAGCTTGTGATGGCAAGCTTCTCGGCATTCCTGCAAAAGATTTCAATCTCGTGATAGATATGGAGAGATTTCGTATTTAAGCATGACAGATTTGAAAAGAGTTACAGTATACAAACATTGTTTACACTTTTTATTTACTGGAGAGTACGTTATTAAGCACGACAGATTTGAAATGAGTTACAGTATACAACCATTGTTTACAATTTTTGTTTACACGGAGCACGCTATTCAACAAATAGAAAAAAACATAAATTTCGTTTACTTCTGACAAGATAGAGCACAGGGAAGAATTCAATATAAAAGAAGTTAATTGATATTAATTGCTCTCAGCTTTTCAAAATTCAATACTAAATTTGCTACATAACTTTTCTTTTCTATATTTAGGAGACCAAAAATCTAGAGTACTTTGCTATGTCGTACTATTTATTTGCCTTTGCTAGAACTCCATGTGAAGACTGAGAGATCAACTTCGAGTATCACAACGATTTTCTAATTCAAAAACAACTGCTTAATTTTAAAAATATTCGAAATATTAAAAAAATAATTTCAATGCACATGGCGGTATCGATTCTGAATCATGACTTTCACAGGATTGGAAAAGTTCATCTTCTCTTATATAGTGTGATATTGGCAACAGTTTTTACTCTGATTCAAAAAAATTCTGAGCTGCGAAACGATTCCTCCATAATACAGGTCGGAATCCAACCTCAACTTTAGAATAACCTCAATACACGGAAACAAATAGGCAGTAAGATTTGCATGCTTATGCGACAAAACGGTACAGAAACAATATAAGTGACACTAATAAAGCAACCAAGCAGTTTGTAGTCTTTTGCTACCTCAAAGAGTTTTAAAGACTGAGAAAGTTTAAGAGAGTCAAATCGTTTCTGTTACACAACAAGTTTTTCCACTTGTGTTACCAGATTACTGTAGACATACATGAATTGTCATCCAAAGATTCTGGTTGGTGGTCTCACATCCACCCCACCATATTCGCTTACAACCGTTCTTTTCCGGATCATAGTATGCTCGAATAGTCCAGTTATCATTAGCACAATCCTAGATAATTCATAAATACTTGCTAAGCAAAATAAAATGAAAACAAATTTTTAATAAGGATCCATAATAAAGATATACATTTATCCCTGAGCAGAAATATACAGTACTTTTTTGAGTTCACAGAGACTCACTAAACCTAT
Organism: Dictyocaulus viviparus; assembly: GCA_000816705.1. NCBI lineage: Eukaryota > Metazoa > Nematoda > Chromadorea > Rhabditida > Metastrongylidae > Dictyocaulus > Dictyocaulus viviparus. The sequence goes on from KN716167.1 coordinate 393,344, forward strand.
ACTCACTCACCAAATCCCAGTCAGGATCGTAACCTTGATCGCAAATACTTGTAAGCCTAGTGTTTGAACTAATCATAGCTGTTAAATTCTGTTCAGTTAGTCCACTGTCTTGAATGAGTGTCGAGACGTTGAAGTGTTTTTGTGTTTCAGTGAATGTTTCCGATGTGTTCGATGTGGCTGCCGTCATTCTCTCAGTTGTAGAAGACATATTAAATTCAGGTCTGAATGAGGACGTGGAAACAGATTTCAGTACTTGTGAAGTGAGTAGAACTTCGTCGGAGACCGAGTATTCGTGAGCACACGTCTTTTGGCAGCTCTGAATATTATATATAATGGTATCATATTATTTTTAATTGTCCTGAGCTTTAGTGGAAAAGTAGAACTATAAAAAATAACCGGACCACCTCGATATCACTAAAGAAATTTCTAGCTTCTGCTTCACATCCACCATACCAAAACGATTTACATGTTCCACGCTCATTATTGAAATACCATTTAAGTTCCTTTAAAAAAACAGAAAAGCTGTAAATTATTCCTTGAACTTGAAGCTATTTATTCAAATGAAGTCAAATACGTCACAATTATAATGCTTTCTGCTGAAAGAAAATCTTAATTTGATCCTGCCAATATAATCAATAACTATAAGCTTCATCAAAGTGTAGCCTAAAGAAACTACTAAGAAGCTATCAAAAATTCTTCAGCAATTTTCACAATAACTCATTGTCAACGACGGAACTAATTTTGAAATACTACAATCAGATGATATGACTTTTCTTCTAAGAATACAATTTTTGCCCATCGGCGAACTCATTATGTAGTTGACTCATTTTCATTCTTTAGAACTAACCCAATTCTCATTATTACAACCCTCTTCAAGTATCGGATCTAAAGATTCTTCACATATATCGTCTCGTTGCAAAGAATTCGTTGATACGTCGCTATCCTTAAGGAGATGTTCTTTTATTGATAATTTTGCTTTTCACAATTATCTGAAGTCATTACGATATCAATTTCTTACAGTTCTCCATTCAACTTCCAGCTCCGACGGGCTGATCGACGAGCTGATCGACGTGTTAACGTCTTGTTCGTTATACTCAGCTTGGAGATCTTCTCGATTAGAAAATTCTGTCATCATTTCGTTATCCATCGCAATATTATCGCTTTGACGTCCCATACGGTGTTGTTTCACGTTTCCCTCAACGGCTTGCCTCACTGCTTCTTCTGAGGTCGTTCTTTCCGAAAACGACAACGGTGAAGATGATGACAGCAAAGTTGACGATTCAAATGATGGGTTGTTAGAATGCTTTGTCGACGGTAGTTCAGTCGATTCAGCGGATTCAAAAAAGTTGTCTGTCTCCTTTTCGACCACGTCATTTGACCAACTTAGCATCCTCATCCTTAATTCCTCAGCAAATTTCCGCCTGTCAAATTTTTCGACACCTAAAAATCTAAAGTTGTGTGCTTACTCGAATATATGGAGAGAGTTAAAAAAACAGATCGTGGAAGAGGTTAATGCAATTACTATTTTAATTGTATTAGAAAATCTTTCTGAAGTTTAATTCACTTGAGTCCATGGTAACCAACGAGGAAAAAACTCCACTGAAGTTTGTTTTTCTGTATTCTACGATAATAGACATTCTTCACTCCCCTAACTTCTAGGCATTCGTGTTAAGTATGATACCACGAAATTACCACTTGAGTCCAAATGAGGAAAATTTGAAAAAAACGATTAATCACTTATCGAATGGCTTCTCCGTGTAATGCGATATCGTTGTCGGTGGCAATATGGATGATGGTAGAGAGACCTTTTTGTCATCTATTAAAAGTGAGTTCAATTTCTTCCTGAACTCATCCATATATTTCTGACGATCGAATAATTTGCTGGGTGTTTTAGCCTCAAAATTACTGACTCGGTGACGATGAAATACAACTGACGCTTGAGTGACGGATGGTGATGCTGAAATTTTCATGCATATATTTCTTTAGATTTCTCTTGATTTTATATGGTGCCTACCAGAAAATTCAGTCTGAAAACAATTCAAGTATGCTTTTTTTGTGTTCTACTTCTTTTTCAAAAAAATGAAATTTTGATAATTTTCATGCACTGACTCAAGAATGCTAAAGAGTGAGGAGGGTGACAGATCAGAAGTATGGAAATTTTGTTGGTCTCATGATGTCCATCAAAAAAATAAGCTAGGGAATAGCTGCATAAGACGTCTATTGTTTTCGAGTGCATTTTTGAATAGAATTTCAAAATAGTTTTTAAATTTACTGGTTAAAGAACAAATCTTGTATGCAAATTAGTTGAAATACAACGTGGTTAGTATGAACGCAGTTAAGGAGAGAAAGGAGGTATAGAATTATACGCGATATAGTAAATTTTGTTGCTTACCTACGTCTTGTGTGTGTTTAAACAATCCAAGAGGATCATCTTGAGAATAAATGCGTTTTGTAGATGATGAGATTGTCATTGACGTCTTCTTTTCTTCATGTTGTGAATCTGACAATGAGACACCAGAATATTTCCCTCGCTCAGTAATTTCGCTACGAGTGATAGAACCTGGTGTGGTAGAGATAGATTCGGTAGTAGAACAAGCAATACGGCACAAATCTAACGATTCAAAGAAGTTCTTCTCCTTAACCGCTTCTGCATCGCATGAACTATCGTACCAGAACGCTTCACATTCCTAAAAATCCCAGCTTCTTAGTCAATTGTTAGTGTTTTCTCACTTAAAAATGGATATCACAGAATCTGAGGTCTATGCTCATAGTGGAAATGAGTAAAATCTTTTTGGACTCAATGTACTAAACTTGGATTTGAAAAGAACTTGAATTTTTTCAATACTGCTATTAATCAGTCCAACAACTAATCAAAAATTTTTAAAAATGAATCAATTTAACGATGTAAATATAGAAGGAGGAGTAACGGAAATTCCTTCTACCGTAACTCTTCTACGAATATGCATCAGCGTATTATTTTATTTTGACTAATTTAATTTGTACAACAATAAATTTCGTTTGAAATTAACAAATATTTGTCTCATTTTAAACGTGTAAGAATTTGGTTACAAGATAATTATCGACTATAATTAGCATGTTATAATTAATAGTTACTATTCAATAAATTGTAGCTGGGAGTTGCTCGTAAGGATATTCCCATTATACACAGAATCCTAGCTAGGAGTAAACCTATCAAGAAAGCTATTACCTCCACAAAAATAGACTCACGAGGAGGATACTATAGACTAATAGACTTGCCTACAAAGGGTGGTTGAATGCTTAAACCTCCGCCTCAGTAAATCATACGCTGGGCTGTGTCGTCTACAGCATCGGAAGGTGAGACAACTGGTTGGAAGCGTTCGAATCTCAACCAAACGTAACGACAATGGAGCCGATAACCAGATCAAAATGTTCACATCACGCAACGGAAAACTTCTCTTTTTTGTAGATACAACGTCACAACAGTTTTTACAGACGTCGATATCTGTGCTCTTCTCAAAATTGGAGAACGCAGTTAACTTCACGTAATAGCTTAACAAAAGATCAAAAGCAAAATCAATATAAAACCATTCAATAAAGCTACACTTCTTATCAAAGAAAAAAAGGTCCCTGAACGAAACGTCATTGACGCATCCTTTGTCGTACCCCCATCCAACGTTTGTCTCGCCCTACGACGTTTTTTTTTTTTGAGTACCAATGAGTATGAGAGTTGCCAACTGGAATGAACACGCAAAGCCTGAGCATACTCATATTAACAGAGTAAGGTCTCTTCTTAAAAGGACGGTAGGACCATTTTTTCGCATCTTTATTATCCTACGGTGCTGTACTAACTCGGCTACTTACGACGTTAAAATCATTCTACAATAACCTACCATATCCTTTCAAAGTAGTTCAAGAACCTAAATTGGAGGTTTTGCATACGAACATAAGAATTTTTCTTAGATTAAGCTACTTGCTTAATATGATCCGTAGTTCCAGAAGGACAAAATATCTACCGTAATGTCAAGCATAGTATGGAAAAAAATCGATAATTTCTTCATCCATAATAATGAGAGACAATAATACGCATAATTAAGGCACTTAAGAAAAAATTGCATCAGTTTAAAGCTCTTAATGAACAATTTTAGTAAAACTTCCTAAGAAAAATCGATTCAATGGAACTCCACAAAAAAATTGATGAAATTTTCATGTAATCGATAATATTGATAAGTCGTAAACGAAATGAAAAAATGTAGTAGTAATTGAATTATGAAATATATTGCAAAAAAAAACTCCAAAAGAAGAGGCAGATGGAGGGAAAAATTACCTGTTTATAGTTGTTCCAAAAAAATCGCTCCACCCACGATGCGTCCAGACATTCCAGTCGAAGAATTTCATCGAATGCTTTGGAACATTTTGCTGAAGAATATTCTCTTAGAAACATTTTCGTGTCAAAATTGAGAACAAGCGACACCTCTAGACATTCTGATATATAATATATTGTTTTCCAACGATAAAGAGTTAATTAGAAACTCTTGGCCTCAGGCGTATCTAGAACTCGTATCATACAGCTTTACGGTCTGATGTGATATGAATTCGTACCGAAAACTATTATGACTTACCGTAATTGGTGGAAGAAATAAACAAATAACTACGAAGTATTGTAAAGTTCATAAACCCAGAAACGCAAACCTCTATATGAATTCGTTAACGATATTGAACTCATTGGAACCGTTACTGTTGGAGTGCTAGTGCTTCGTAATTGAACCATGACTGAAAATCTAACTACTAGATATTTTAATGCCTTCAAGGCTTATATCATTGCTTCTTGAAGTTATTCGCCTTGTTACGATACTAGAAGAGTGATATTTAAACCACGTATTCATTTTTAACTAATTTTTCACTTTCCTCATCAACCAACAAAGTGTCAAGATTACCTCCTGGACTTTGTTGAGTGCTTGAAAGATAAGCAGAAGTCATTGATGTATCCACATTAATAACCTTACGATCAGTTGCACAAAGTTTTTCACATGTCTGAAGAATAAAGAATTTTCTTTAATGATCTCATCGAACGAGGAAAATCAGTTGAAAGTATTAGGTCAGCCCTCTTTATCTTTCAAAATAATTGTGCTGCCAGCCAACCGAACGAGAGCTATGTAAGGCTTGGTTTTTAGTGTAGCCTCAAACTGTTCGCATGACCCTTCGGCTTTCCCTACAAGCCCTCTACACCCTGAGCCTCGTTTTTGTTTATATTTGCAGTAGAAAATACGTTGAAAACAACATTTCCTGTTTACTAATTCAATATGAAAATACAAGGTTCATAGAAAGAATGTATTATAAAGTTCAAACCTTTAAATCAATGAAGATATTTCGCGATTTCCCTAGACATCCACCATAGAGAAATTGTTTACATAATCCAGTGTTTTGGTCAAAATAGTACCTTTAAAAATTCTCTACGTATACTTATTGAACAAAACAGAAAGAATATTAGATAAGCTTTGACGTTCATCGATCCCTGCCTGCTGCCGGATACGCCTACGCATTCCTGTTCAGTGTGATATCGTGGAGGTAGTTGACTGCGAGCCTTATCTATACAGTGACTTGAGTTCGACACTCTTCACCAAGTCAGTGCTAGTTATCCTACCAGATTTCTCTGGTACCAATTTACCGAGCCTGTAGAAATGGCGGGCTTGGTAAGCTTGAGAGCGACAGCCAACTCATTTGGGTCTACGGCCTGTCATGTCACTATGGCACTTCCACCACTTCCATCACCTTTGGAAGGATATATGCTGTGAATTATAGACGGTTTGTCGCACTTCTGGAGCGATTAGATAGAAAAGTTTGTGAATGGTTTATTTCAGCTCGTAATGGGTGAATAAGGTTAATTTACAAACTTACATATTAAAAATATCATTATTGATAATTAGTGAAGGGAGGAAAATCGTAGCGACCTTATCAATACTATAGAAAGCACTCATTTTCCTTTTCCTGTGACTTCTCGCTTACCTCATTTCCTTTTTGCCGTCGTTACAATCCTCTTCACCATACCGTATATCGAATGGGTCTTTACATATTTCTACAAAGTATCTGACTTTTTCTATCGAATGGAATCGGTTCACTTGATTGATTTTCGCTATGTTTTATTCCCTCTGTTTTTTCCCTCGTTAACGTGAGAGTGTTCGTATTTCTCGAATGAACAATTTCTATCTTCAAAATAATTATGGTCAGAAATACAGTATGTAAATAGAGACTAATGCAAGTTTATGGATATTCAAGGGCACATATGTATAAAGATGCGATCAATACTTGTTGTCGTAAGAAGAGTCTAATAATGAGGTAGTTTTAGCTTTTCTAATCTACAAAAGTCGATGTCGGCATTAGCTTGACGAGTTCAAAGAATTTGTTATGGATTTTACTACGAACCTCACAATGAAATATGATTCCTCTTTCTATAAGTCACACGTTTTATGAAAGCAAAACACATCCAGAGCTAACGCATTGAGGAGAAAAAACCTGTAGCACTTTCCTTACGACTTTTCTCTCCTATCAATTACCACTACTTTGGTTATCAATTGTTACTATCTGTTACCAATTATCATTATCCCAATAATTAATTTGCATATATATCTTATAAAATTAAGCCTACATACCATTGCACATTTTGCCCAAGTTCCAAAATCCAGCAATACAGTCACATAATTTGTTTAAGCATAAATTGAATATCAGATTGCATTGTGAGCATTCAAGAAGACTGGGCGTGGTCTGTAAATAATATTATTTATTCTTTTATAAATTCCTTCAGTGACTGAACCTTCTATCATATTTTGAAAGAACCTCACGATCAATTAGTGATCACTTTCTAATTCCTCAGTGATTTTCTATAATCGTTTAACAGAGCACAACGAATTAAGCTTTTATTAGACTAGGAGGAAGCCTAGTGATAAAGCAGTCCTCATTCTTGTAATCTACAAAACACGATTCACCAATTGATATACATTCTATAATCGTTCAAATTGTAAATTTATTTTTACTTCCAGTCAAAATACTTGACCTCAACGATTTCTTCAATTGGACTGAAGTCAAATGATTGAGGCTATATAATCATAATAGCCAATTCTGTGAGGTTAATGCAATGAAGTTCTCGAATTTAAGTAGAATATATGTAATAAATTAAAAATGGTTCGTCATATAACCATTCAAATTTGTTTACGAATGGGGCTGTTAGGAACAAGAGAAAATAAAACATCCGATGAGAAATTTTGCGCACGATTTGACGACTTTCTTACGGTAGAACGCTTTCGTTTCGGGACCATCAATTATGTCAAAAGTGATACATCAGAGCAACAAACTTTCAATGATTCGATTTGTGAGACGGTATTCATCTGGATTGTCGTTGTCGGGGTTGTAGACGTCGTCACCTGCGGTATTCTTCGAACCTTCGATACCTACGTGTATTAAATTTTTTATCAATACTAAATTTTTAAAATTTATTAGAACAAACGAATGATATTTTAAATAAACAGTAAAGCACTTTTAGTGAACGTGATGTGAAAAAATTTCTAAGAATTCTTGAAACTCAGAGTAAATTCTGTAATGGTGAGGACCTTTCGTTACTAGTACTATTGAGTTCGAAGTTAAAAATACTTTTTAGAACGCTCAGTAAATACTGTATACAGTATAGGCCTATAAATCGCTAGTGGTGGATATCTTCAGTTTGATTCAATTGTATGATATTCGATTATGAGGAGAAAAAAACAGAAGAAACATCTGGACTCATTTCCTTAATTTATGCAGCTTAGTGAAACTTACGCTGTATGATCGATCTGAAACTCCCTGATTCTGTTCTGGCTTTTGACTTGATTGTTCTAAATTTATTTCGTTCTTCTTCATACATCGATTCTTGCAATTTATTCGTCTTATAAATCGATTTGCATTTCCGCCACAACCACTGCAACATTGCAGATTACAATCGATATCATCAATTCTTTTCTAATGACTGAGGTTATATCGAGCTTTCTTGATCGACTTCTAAATACTCCTCAGATAGCTACAACGAAAAATTCCTTACGTATATCTGAATATTTTGCATTCGTCGTCTACCGGATCATAGTAGTACCTGAGCAGTACGCGACTGCAATTTCCGACATCCTTAGGCATCTGAGCGAATATATTCTAATGATGGCCCGACGATGAATGAAATATGCAAATTTATTTCAATAAAAACTGTTTCTTTGTCTCTAAGCTCAAAGTTTCAAGCTGAATAGTCCCAATCTATGATGTCAACAGTGTTGCATTTTTCCCTCTTCGCACTTCCGGAACTCCTATGCTTTTTTAAAATAGTATGATAAGGGTCATCCTAACTAAATTGTTAGCTAACAACAAGAAAAATTAATACGCTCATACTACTGATTAACTGACGTTGTTCCCTTATAGGAAAATATCCAATCAATAATTATAAACGAAATTTCAAAAAAAGACAAAAAAATAATCAACATCTACAGTAAATGAATAGATCATAGTAGAGTACGCTGTTTATCGGATAATTTGACTCATAGAGGTAGTCAAAACCTAATTGAAATCACGATAAATTACCATAACAACAATGTATATAACATAGGAAATTTCGTCAATCTTCTTGAACAAGGATTTTTTAAAAGAGGGATAGAGTTGTATCATACTGCTTACTACCTCATTCGACGACCTACTTAAAATTTTACGAGTTCAAAACCAAATGTCTTCTATTCATTGATTTATTGTGATCAACCTACTATAAGTAAATGTTATTTTTTCTACAAAATGATTTTGTTACCGATACACCAAGCTAAGATAGGAAGGTAGTTTTCCTCCTACTCGTGGGATGGAACTATCATCTGAATCCCCATGATCCAGCTCTCATCACTAAGGTTTATTAACTAGCTTGAGCTCTACTGAGGTTTACTGACTAGCTTGAACTCAAGCTCGTTCTTACTATCTAATACTTTCTTCAAACTACGTCATTACCGTGCACGGGTCGATAGCGCTGGCAGCTTCATTCATTGGTCCTGCAGAGTCGTCAGAATACACATATCGTAAAACAACTATGGTCAATAATAACATTCGCTATTTCGTAAGAGAACAAATTCTGAAGACAAAGAATAACAATAAACAGATCGAAAATAACTTGTGGCTTATATGAATAAAAGCTTACATGATATTAGAGTTCAAGAAAAAAAAACTAGTAATTGTAAAATATAGAGCAGTTAAAAATAAAACTTATTACAAAGAATCGATATCTATAAGATACTGAGTTTAGTCACAAGAAGGTTTGAGTATCATTAAAGGTTTTGAGCAATGTGACTAAGTGAGCACGATGCTCATAGGAATAAAGATTCTGTTATATTGTTATTCTTCATGAACTAAAACTATAAAAGATTAAATGAGGTAGAAGCTGAATATTTGACGACGGTTACAAAACAAAATGAACGATATATGAATTTCACATGTAAGAATAGAAATTTTCAATACTAAAATTCTTCAAGTCTTACAACCATATTTTCTATATGTCAATCGAAAAAAAAGTCCAGTTAGTTGTTATTGATATTTCTAATCTCTGAAAAGATTGAGATCAGGTTTATGAAAAGAAGATAAGATGAGTAGTTATCCGCTTAAGATGTAGAGAGATGTAAGCCATCTTTTTCCTCAAAACTGTGAGTTACTTATCCGTTATACTTCTTGTCTAACATCTTCAGTTATAGTTTTTTTCCGTAATTTCATTGCAAACGTCAAAGAATAAAAAAGCTAAAACACTAAAACTCTCATCAAGAAACATCTGTTGAGAGCAGATCGTTTGCCTCGTGTGTCTTGCAACGATTTTACCGTACACCGTAGTGACGTGGTTGCACAGAATATTGATATAATGACGAAAAATTATAGTATTTCAATAGTAACTTTAAGTGTACTGTATAGTTAGTGCAGAAATATTCGCATGACAGATATCAATGGTTGGTCAAAAATCACATCAATAAGCTGAGATAAAGGCTTACAAGTAGCTGATAATGATAATTAAAAAGACGATCAAAAAATCGTACGTCCATATTTCTTGAATAATCACCTACAAAATCTCATTGTAATCTTAATAACATACCTCTTTATTGATTTACTTATTGAGTTTTCTTAAAAGATCGACTTTCCCGTAAAAGCTGTTAATTTAACAGTTTGTTTTTTTTTTCTTCAAAGCTCACAGAAACAACATGACGTCACTTTACAAAAATCATTAGCGGCTAGAAATTGTAGGAAATGCTCCAGATTAAATTAAAACTTAGGCAAAGGGGGTAAGTAGTAAGTAAAAGACTTCTACATAACCTAACTTATGACTTACTAAAAGTTCTTTGGATCAAAGATTCAGTCCAGAGTCAACTATCTCTTAACCTCAACATTCCTGATTTTTCTTTACTATCCAGAAGAATGAAATTTTGAATCCGTCAATCAAAATCTAACTAGTGAACTTCTCCGAAACATCGTTTAAAAGTAGTTCATTAGCTTTTGTCGTCATGATGCTCATCTTGACTTTCTGCTCGTTAGGCCGCCAACATACTTCACCATTGCAAGCACGTTACTACATGCTTGCATTGGTGCAGTATGTTGGTGCTACTGGATGACCAATCGAAACTTAATTTAAGCTGCAGTTAACAACACTTCTAAACAGTTTCTGGATGAAGACGAAATGACTGCTTATCAGATGATATCGAGTTGATAAATTTATCACTTCAACGACTACCAGGTGACTGACTGTAGATGAACAAAGAGTCATTGATGTTACGTAATTACACCAAAGCCCTTGTACTCTTATTTTCACTATGTCTATAAGAAAATAATATAGGTGCTTAAAAGTAAGGTTAAAATTGAATCCAGAAGAAAAAAAAACTAAACAGCAATTGTTTTGCGTGGAGGATTTCCAGCTTATCAATAAAACACGTTGTAAAGTTTATGATGAAAAAAACTACTTGTAGATGATGAGTACAATGAGGAAAGAAGTAAGGGAGTTCAGAAACCATTATTCCGGAATAATGAGTACATTCCGGCGTCGTTGTTGGACGAATATCGTTGCTTAAAAATGCATTATGAATTTGAATTACTCTAATATGTATGAACTTTTCAATATTCACATTTTGAAGTACTAATATTTTAACGCATCCCTTCCTATGAATTACTATAGAAGCTACAAAAACAAAACATCAAACGCCTGTAGCAGTACAGTAACAGTATAAGTTTAGTGACAATTCGAAATATGGTACTGTAACTTATTGCTACAACTTCGCAACTCATTTACATAATGAGTTCGATAACGAAACTCACTAAGTTGAACAAAATCTTTGAATCAAAAGAAAAACTGGTTAAAGTTAATTAATTATGGAAATATTATAGCGTATTTCATGGATTTGCATGTCGACATGAGAAACAATGAAAAAGCCAGCAAAGATAAATTAACGAGAGATTTTTCCTCATTGACAATGTCGTTCATTAGAGGTTGTTGATTTTATTACAACATTTGATAAACAGTAGTGACGTCATGTTAGCTAATTACTAAGAAATCTAAATGATTCCGTCTCATGTGCTTGTTGTTGATTTGCATTTCAGAAGGTTTATGGTTTGTTTTGAAAGATTGATCAATTTGTTTTGAATTCTTTTTTCCTCAAATCGCTTGGTATTAAAACTCTTAAGGCTTCTTCAAAGCAAATTATGGTCCTCACAACGACGTGACCATTTCCATATATTAAGACGTCGATATACTTTGTTTTTATTTCGTCGACTAATTAACCATTCATTATTTCCAGTTGCTTCGTCGGCGTTTTAAAGTCGTACAGCACGAGATCATCAACAGATGTCAAAGTCATTAACCATCGTTTTCTTGAATTCTATTAGATTTTGAGCTTCACTATGAATATTGTATACTAGTTACCTCTTAAAAGAATTAACTAGGTGCTCAACGTTGCACCATCTTCAAAAATGGGGTGCTTGTTTTTTAAAAGTCGTAAGAAATGCTGCTGGTGTAAACATTGGTCTTTCAATGTTCAGTTCTAAGGTTAGTCACCTTTCCACCCATGAACGTTCCCCTTTCTCATCGAACTGACTCAAAACTTGACAAAGAAGATAAAAACACACCACGTTAATCACTACTGGTAGTACCTCCTGTTACCTTAAAGAGGAAATTTGGCATACAGTCAATTATACACTTCATTATCATCTAAGTAATCGTATAGTCGAATATTTGATATCTTTAAACTATTGAAGCTTTTTTGAAACTAAAACGAACACAGTTCAATCTTAAGAAAATAATTTCGAAAGCACAAAAAAACATTTTCTGTTGAACCACTTTTCAGTCTTTCTCTTCCTCACCAGAACGAGGTAAAACATCGACTTTTTACAATGCTTTCGGTTTTTTTCAAAATTTTCAGTACTTAGTCTGGCCATACTCTTCGACTTACAAATTTTGCAGGATGTTTTTTTTTCTCGTATTCACTATCATTCTCTTCTGAAAAACAATTGAACTAGTAATTTTATAGAACATATCGTTCGAACTTGTGAGGATTATGTGAGATAAAGGAGATTTTAACATAGGCGGGTATTGCAACGTAAACGGAAATCCGTAGCTTATAGTAATCGCAATGTTATGGAAACTAGTTGTTCTGTGTATTAATGTAGTATTTATTAGAAACGGTAAGTGTTTCTACATGTTTGACTTATTCCTCCTCCTTTTCATAATCTAAAGTTTTCCTCTCTCTCAATTCATCACGTTGACAGACATGAGGAAAAAATAAAACACCATGCATTTTAGGAAACAAGAAAGATTCTACTCAAAGAAAATCATGGTAAACTGATCAAAACAAAAAATTGATTGGAGTTGCCTCCGCAATAGCTCTGGTTTATTAATTTCTATTTACAATAGGATATACAGTAACCACGACATTTTGATTGCTTTTGAAAATCCTTTTTTTCGAAGAATTAGTTCACCTCTTCGGTTGAGTTCTATGCTAGAAGTAACGGCAGCACCTCTATAATGTACTTCCCGGTTATTTCATTACTGCCTTTTAGCAATACTAATGCCTAAAGCGAATTGGCGATAACGAAACACACAAACTAACTTAACAATTTACTTGTTCAAATTCTTTCTATGAAGGGGATCCGTGGTAACCATAATTAGACTCGGAGCTAATTATAGCCAAAGTTGATTAATAATCAAATCAATTAAGGTGATTGTATAACGGATGATGAAGCTCGAAACTTTCTCATTGAACTATTCGATGCGAGCTCTAAAGAAAACATTAACAAGATTTTTACTGGTACGTTTTAACAATTGATTTCAGATGATAATTTGATCCGTTGGTATAATGTATAGTATCGAGTGCGTTCAGCATAGGAGGTGCCATAGCATTGAGCAAATCTTTCGAACTCAAAGTGCACTGATAGGATAAACTGATGAGATAAGCAGTACTGACTTGGCGACAGATAGTCACCTCAAATCATTGACTAGATTCGCAATCAATTATCCTTGTGGTACCTCAGTGAGGTCGAGTATTTCATGTATCCCAGTACATTGATTGACACTAAAATCTTACCTAAATGTGCCAATAATAGTCGACTTTTAAATCACCGAACACTTCAATGAATAATAATGATATAGCCTCGTATTTTATTGTAAATATCACATTAGAAAAATCACAATAATCGATCTAGTTCAAACAAATGAAGCTGAAATAGTTCTGGAATCGATTGATGCAAAATCAGCTACATATTCCAACGTGATTTCTGCAAGCACGATCGGAATCGAACTTGAACAAAACGCCAGTGAAGGTTTGTGATGTATTTGATTCCGATTTTTCACCCATAGTTATCCTACATGATCGATATTTTGGAAATTATCCATAAATTACATTTGAAAAAGGTAGGTCAGTTAGTAAAAAAACCCCAAGTCCACTTTTCGAAATAAATTAGCTTATGTCTGGTGTCGTTGCAAGATTCGGCTACCTCTTAACCTACGGCAATTGTTAATCAATTGCCTTAGTTTTTAATTCAGTGAAATCTGTTCAATTTATTCTTGGTGCCGATAATCATAAAGAAGGCGATCAATCAATATGCAACGAGGAATTCCACTTGTACTCTTAATCGTCTATTAGTTGCTCCACTTATTCCTTACATCATATGGTTGGTCAAGTGGTTACAAGGACGGCCTGTTTTCAAGCGGAGTGTGGACTCCAGCAATCCATTATTCAGTTCATTACTGCACGACTGTCGTCCATGGCGGTGGTCTACTACGTAAATAGTGACACTGGCGTGGCGCATTGTGTGATCCCGAAATCGTTAGCTGTAAGCACAGTAGCATCACATGGAACACTTCTACCCATCTTGCAGATGTGGTTGAAATATCTACTCAAGTATCGGATGCGTATCAAAGCGTTGGGAGAATTCTGATGATCGTGTATTTCAGGGGTTTGTTAATTGAGCAGTGAGTTCTTTTGGAAGTCTCAACACAGCTCAAGCGGGTCTCCTTCTTTTACGTAATTTGTCTGTAATGTCGTTTTCCACGTTCATTGATCTTCTGAGACAGATGTGGAATTGGTTTACGGATATCTTTCTTCCAACCTGATGTTAATTATTCATCTCAAGGTGACAGTGAACAGCTCCGGCGAAATTATATCGTTTTGTCGGACTTTTTTCCCAATAGGAATGGTAAGGGACCGGTTGAACAGCGCTTTTTGTTGTGTCGTCAAGAATCGTATATGAGACAGTTCCACTCCTAGGAAATAACCCATTTTGAGGATTAGTGAAAAAGTCTGAAGATAGAACTTGTGATCAAACTGTTGTGTGTTTGTTGTCTAGTTAAAAAAAGTGGTTACTAGTCCTAGACTCATTTCTTTATCACTTGCATGACTCAACTCATCCGTAATCCTCCGCTTTAACTTCGTGAGCCGGAAAACACCTAGTATCGTACTTTTGATGACCTACTGTGCAAAAACTCATTCAGTTCACATGGCTTGTAGTTTTCCATTACATAAATCAAGGCAAAATGATTATTTTGTGATGTGTTAAAAAACCTAAGTCCTACTAAGCACAATTTACTTCTGTTCCAATGGAAGTCTTTTTAACTATTCTTTAAGCCGATGAGGAAGTGTTTCTTTTAACTCGTTACTCAATTAGTGGGAACATGTTTGTCGGTAGAATAGCGATATTCAAGTATTCGACCACGTTCATTCTCATTCTATTCCATTCTAACGCATTTCAGAATAACTATGAATAATTTAAGCAAAGTGATATCGCAAATGAACTACTTTCTCTATTTATTTATGTTTCTACTAAAGAGTGGCTAAAGAGAAGCAGATGGCTAACTAGCTCTTTTATAAACAATAACGTCTATAATAAATTGAAAGTTTTTCTAATGCTATTAAAGTACATACAAAGTGAACCTCCTGAACTCACCTAATAGTTCCATAACTGCCATTATTGTACGGATATGGTCCATAGTGCTGGGTCATTTTTGTAAACCTGTCTATTTGGTTGTCCTCTGTTTGACATCTTGAAAAGCCATCTTTCTAAACTGACAATAAACCCATCAGAATATGTTCTTACGTAGTGAATGTAGCAATACCAAATCGATAATTGTTGCCTCATCGTTTGAAAGTTAGAATTCTGAACGATTAGTGTTTGACAGGTCGAGCTCGTTTATATACGTATTAAAGATACGTCTTCTATATGTTCTGATTCGATCCTACTCGCTTCAAAGGCTATACTACTATTCTCATTCAGTACCACCAAGATGTTATGTTTTATTTTGAATACAAAAACTTCAACAGTGGTACGATTCTCTTATCACCTCACATTGATACACAGTCAGAGACCGAGTTCAACGACGCATGTGACTCTTCTAATTATCTACGTGATGAAGTGCACTTGTTGTTTTTGTCGTTTCATTGACCGAGTTACATTCATTTCGAAATATGGCTCATTTTATTTCTTGCTTATCTGCTTATGTTTTCAGCTATTCCAGCTATCAATGAAACAGTGCAATCCAATATCATACCATCGGAATTTTAACTGATATTTGAGTGCTTTTGCACCTCATTATCATAACTCATCAATTTTTTCGTTATCAATCAAGCTCTATTAAATATAGAGGAATTCACTATCTTTATTTCATAAATAAAGACACAATGAAAGCTGTGTACTCGTAATAATATATAGCAAAAATAAAATCAACAATAACATCTATACAATTGTTCGGTAATAATTCTAATTGGTTTGAGGAATATAACTGAAATTCTACGGGTTATATTAATCTCATCAGGGTAGTCTTAATGTATTCTGATATCTAATTCAAAGTAAAATTTGTTCAGAATAGAAAGAAAAATGTGAAATTACATGAAAACTGCCATGTGATGTGACGAGACTTTACCTAGAATCCATACAACGTAAAAATTTAGTACACTATAATGAAGCAAGTCAATTAGCCTTTTAGCACTTAATTAAGAAGTCACTTCAAGTGTAGCAAATTCGGTAACAAGCGATGTATTCTCACTTCAATGAAAACATATTTTTCTAAAGCGCACCATTTCATTACGACCTAATATCTACTTCTCCACTGTCGATAACATTCAATAATTTATTTCGAGAATCGATCATTATTTAACTAAAAGCCCTCAAAATAAGAAGAGAAAAAGATTTAGACAAATGAACTGAACAATTTTCACACACATCACAATCTAAAGAAGTTGTCAAGGTTTCTTATCCTGAAGCCAAAATGACGTAGACTGATCAATCCTTTCTAGAATGCGCTTCCATCCTATTACGGTGCTCAAATCAATCTCCTGACCACATGTTCTTCCTTTCATGCTCGGCTGTGGAGCAGATTTAATATGACATCCATATAATTTCTTCAGAGCGAAATCCAACATATCTTGCGTACTGGATGTAGTCGTTGCCTAAAAATTCTACTAGTTTTATGAAAAAGTTATTGCGATTTGAATCTCCTCCATACTGAAATATATTCCTTAATAAGTTTAGACACACCAATCTGATGTACATCTCACGTTTTATGTTTTGTTGCTAATGACCTATTACTTGCTGATTATTTTTTACGTAGATCTCCGCAAAGGGTTTTGAACTAAAAGCATTTTGATCGATGTTCTTATTCGACTTAAAAATGCGTCATAGAGCAGCAGCATCAACTCGCAACACAAACATTGTAATTAGTCCAGAAATCACCAACGGCTGCAGAATACAGTCATTCGCAGTTTAAAAAATTTTGTAAAAAATACGAAAATCTTATAGATGAGGAATGTAGTGATCGGGGAAAACTATATTTATTTTACAAATCTCACGCCCACCTATAATGAATTTTTGAGCTTTCGATTGCTTATTTGAAGAAGAACGCTCCCATGTATAAAACAGTATCCGTGAGTTGGTCAAACATTTTTTTGTGTTATAGAGATAAACAAATATATTTATATTTCAGCATAGCCATAGTAATTTAAAATTCATGGCTTAATACTGCAGCTCCTTTTTGACCGACTTAATGGCTTGACTATGAAGAAACGTAAATGTAAGGCATATCATACAAACTCGGAGTATTTTCAAGAGACATACATTGAAATTTGAAAAATCTTATCCAAAAAAAAAATCACACCCTCACATCACATTCCTGCTCATTTGTTGGTGATTGTTCGTTTGAGCTCGTCACCTTTAAAACAAACAGCATAAGAAAACAACGGAATTTCAATATTTATGAATCATACAAACGTATGCTATCAACATTAATAAATTCCTTTGAAATCATACCGGAGCACACAATTCCTTTGGCCTTGATCCTAACATCCAATCTTCATTGTTTGATAGTTGTATCTTTCGAATGACATCTTCAAATCCGTAACGTCTAAATTTTAAAAGTGTAAAACAGACGACCGAATGATATTATGTGGAAGGTAAACGACAGCCGTTTATTCCATTGGAGAAACCACTTAGATGCTACAGTTTCAAGAAAATTGTATAAAATATATAACAGATAATCACATGAAAGTAGATACACACGTCAATATAAATTATACAGTAGATAGGATGATATTTGATGGTAAATTGAATAGCTTCACAACCTAGTATATACAGGGCTACAATTTTAACATTAACTTACTTCTCGTCTTCAAAACTATGTAGTCGTTTCATGTCAGAGGACTGAAATACAAATGATTTGTTAGGAAGACTACAACAATAAAAGTGATATAAAAGAATAATAAAAATATCAGATGTTACTTTTTCCTGCTCTTTTTGTTTCGCACGTATTAACCAAGAAGATAACGGCTGTCGAAGTGTCTGGAATGTGCACTAATTGTTGATAGAGTTTTAAATCAACGCAGATAAATAGCTTCGAACATATTGTTCTTACATTAAGAAATTCCGCGCTTAAAATTTCATTCATTTTCGTTGAAATGCAGGACTCTGTAGAATCTTTAGCAATTGGATCGAACGATAATGTTGAGTCAGAGCTCTCGCTATCAGACAAGGCAGTGCTCTGATATATAATTAAAAACTGCTTTCATAATAATTATTTCAATCCAATAACATGTTAAAATTATACTAACATGGTCTACTACTAATCTATAAAGATAAATGATCAAAACACTAGTATGGCATGAAAATTTCTCACTTTGATCACTTCAAATTCATTCATGATAGATGACATATCTGTGCCTAACATACTTGAGCCTGAAGGGATCTTCTTCAGCCATTTTCTGACCTAGAACAATGATATACGCGTCACTTAAGCGATAACGCCAAGAAATTCAACTTTAAAAACTATTGTCAAAAGCCAGTCATGAATGAAACTATTGTTATTTTGATATTCAAAAAATGAAAACAACTTGCTCAAACATACTGATTCAACTTGTTGCTTAGTCATATTATAAGGATTTGCCGGAGATGAACCTATGCGAAGCACTGATTTATGAGCCATTACTGCATCGTCTTCTTCTACTTCCACTTGGTAACTTTTCACCAAGTACTACAACTTAAATTACCACTATTAACTT
>KN716167.1:412474-445857 GCA_000816705.1 Dictyocaulus viviparus
GATTAGCCGGAGATGAACCTATGCGAAGCACTGAATTATGAGCCATTACTGCATCGTCTTCTTCTACTTCCACTGGTAAGCTTTCTCCAAGACTACACTAAATTACACATACTTTAACCATAAGTATTAGTCGATATAGTGAAAAGGAATTAATAGCAATTGTCAAAACAAGTTAACGGTGAAAAAAGACATGACATATCATAATATAGAAATATAAAATGTCTTAAAAAGTATATTCTTTAGAGAAGACAGCATGCCCATGAAAAATTAAATTTCAAGACAAGTTTTTGAGCTTTAAGAACAAATGAGTATTAGTAGAACACCTGCATAGCACAATTCTACTAGTTGAAATTGTTAATGACCATTTATGTGCTAGTCAGCACTGTGTCCGTCAATAATAACAGACATCTGAAAATAGTCGCACTACTACAATTGAGCAAAAAGTTATTTCTTATTAAGAAATGGGAAAGTCAACACAAAAATTTTATAATACTCCACTCCTACTCCACATTTCGATCTATTCATCATCATCGGCATAAATTCTCACTGTTTACAAAATTAACGTAAAACTTAATGTAACAATGCTTCGTCCAATGAACACTACAAAAAATATTTTCAACTGATACATAAATATAAAAAGTGATCAAATTTAAGAATACTTGCCCTTTCTCGTACCTTCCTAGCATTATCACGATCCGGTATCGTTCGGATGTTACCAAAGGATAATAAAGAAGATCGAAGCCCAATTGCATCCGATTCAAACGACACATGAGCCCAATCTTGAACAGTAGTTTCTACGTGACACAGCCTGAAAAGATTTTTACTTTTAATAAAAGTTCGGGTGAGAAAAATCATTCCATATATATATATATATATATATATATATAATACAATTAGCATTTCATAGTCAATTCAGACAGTATCATGCACAAAAAATTGATTATATTCAAAAATTTCAAAACACAGATTATAAAAAGGCTACGATTGACAGTTCTAAAGTAACACATGATTGATGGTCACTCCAAATTGCACAATGAGTATTGTCTTCCCAAATAATGGAATAGGTTTCACGTAAACATTTCTAAGATAACTTAGTGTTGACAAAAACGTAAAAGTAGCATGAAATGATGAACTAATTGCTAAAAAAAGAGCGCCTCTATGTTCTTTGACCATATAATAAACCACGACGAAATATCAATAAATGCTATTCTGCTAGCACCATTCAAAGGAAAAATTTGAAAAGACAATGAAATATTTTTTCCAGAAAAATAGTATTAATCTATATACCTCATGAAAACAGCCTACGTGGCAAAAAGTTAGTCAAAGATATAATTTTCCAAGTGAAGCTTCGGTTACATTCTTACCACGCATACATTTCTATAAACTCATTATACTAAATACCAATAACGACATTCGTTTTAAGCCATGCCAATTATGAAAGATATTAATAGACGACCATCGTGTCCAGTTTCCATACAAAATTCTTAAGAAATAATACCTCACCTAGAAAACACTTCAGCAGCATCAGAGTTCGAGTCAGCATTTTCATTCAATTTCTTCTGCGCTTGTTTACATTCCCCTAAAATCGCTCAGTACCCAATACTGATGACATGCTATGAATTTGAATAACCATGGATATATCGAAAATTCAAAGAGAAAAAACAACATGAGATTCAAACGGACATATGCTTCTGTAGAGCAATTGTTGTTGATGTTCTAAGCCCCGTTCTCGATAATTTGTAATAACATCCAATTCGTCCAACAATTCCTGCTCTCTTGCACGAAGTAGTAGCATCTGCTGAGACATTACGGACCTGATTTCTTTGCGAGCCTAGAATACAAATTTGGTGGATTTTTACAATTTTTCATTTCAAATAAATGATAAAGGATCAAGAGAAATAACCTATCGTTTCCGGACTTCAAATAGAATCCTAGGTAATAAGGTTGCTGAATAAACTTCCTATTCAACAAAATTGCAAAGTTTTATACCTGATCTGTATTTGTCCTCAATTGTGCTCTAATGGTAGCAACTCTTGCAACCGCATTTTCCATGATCATTAGCTTTTGAGCTAGACCGTGTTCAACCGACTTAATCTCCATCGTCGTGTCACAAGCGGATTCTTATGAAAATGTCGAATTAATTGCTAAAGATAAACATATGTAGGCGTTACAATACACTTGACAACCTCTTACTAACAACATATAATATTAATATGCAGTGACATCAATTATTATGACAAATGGTGACACTCAATTTTAAAATAATATGGGGATTGAAAAAATACAATGCATAACCATACACAGACAAAATCCAATTAATATGACCTTCCGAAACGTATAAACTCTGCATGCTATGCATTTACGCTAACAAGCTTTTTATACGAAATATCTTGAGGTAAAAAAAATGAGGCGCTAGAATTTCTACATTCCTTTTGTCTGTACACTCAGTTCTAACTTAAGAGGCCCACCTAAAATTAACGCAACGAGTAGCAATGGCATAAATAGTAACTTTAAAGAGAACAAACCATATTTAAACAATCATTATGTGCTGAAAAGATCCTGAAGCAGAGAAATAGCAACAGACTGTATTTAATTAATATTAAATACTAATTAACACATGCATGCAAAAGATCGTAAGAAAACTGCTCAACGATGAAAAAGTACTCGTCTGAAACAAAAGGACAAAAGCAGCACTATTATAGATCCATCCCACAACATAGAGGATGGGAATGTCGGTATCAACTATTTTTATGAGATCATTCTCAATTCTTCTTTAAAATCTTGACACAAACCCAATACTTCTGGAGAAATTTAGAGTGGTTTTCGTCGTCGATTAGCTTCATAGACTTTTTACTTGTTAACCTCACCTAACTGGTCTACATTGTTTCACATTATGTAGATCTATGTGGTTAAACCATGCACCTAACTACCAGAAAATTATCAGTACCGACTCTAATAGATAGAATTCGACACAAACATTGCTTCTAGATCAGTAACAAAGAGAAATAAAATTTAATAGACTGATAATTGCTACGCTATCATGTGTAGTCGGAATAGTCATATCAAAGAACAAATATGAAACGATACAGAGAACACTAGACAGTGCAAACTGGCTTGCTATGAACTAAACTGGCTAGCCTTGAACAGAAAGTGCTAACAATAGGGAAACCGTAAAATATCGACCTCCATCAATCTACAGAAGCAAGCATGATGCTATGAAAAGAATTTTGATAACTTTCTATCATTTAATTAATGAATATCTGGTTCTCTATGCGTATTGTGTATTTCTTTGACAGATAATTTACTGCAAACTTTTATACTACTTCCAATTACAGCGACACGAAACAGAAAACAGCAACACGACGAATACAACATAAAATAAACGATACAATCGCGAAATATGAGAAGTAACAAAATAATTCTTTCCATCCGCCATCCTTCTTTCCCACTTTGATTACTTTTTCCAGCAATAAAAAATCTACATGGTCACCAACTATGGTTATTAAAAGATAAATTTAAAAACATTTGCTAAGAAGTCCTCAGTAATATCTAATGTATTCTCAAACTTAAAAAATTATAAGCTTTCGACTGTAACACAATTTTTGGAATATTGGAAACGTCTGAGAAAAATCTGCGTATTTCAATCTAGAATTAGTACATAAATCCATACAGCTTAGCTTTTTTAAAGTTAGCAAATGAAATAGAACGAAATAGATATGATGAAACAAGTGAAATAGAATGGTACTAAACACTATTATCACTTTCCATTGCAACTCCTTGAAACGTCTCATTATCGACTTTTCGAAAGTATTAGGCTGAAAATATTTCGTAAATTTCATCATAGATTAGCGAAAGAATTGTTTTCATGTCAGCATAAATCACTACTCTTAGTAAAAAATAAATAAAGTAATTTGAAATGCAACAAAACATCAACAATACAAATTAAAGGGCTGGATATTTATCAGTAAACCTAGCAGATTTACTACAAATGGATAATTAATTACGAGTACCTATGGCAAGTGAGCACTCAAATGCCGGGCCGACGGCCACGCAAATGTTGCTTAGTCTCGGTGTGTACGAGATTCACGTGAATCATTTTATACCAAATAAGAATGGTACTGGTTTAATAAGCTATTTGTAAATATTAATCTACGGGAGAAGGACAATGTATCTATCATCGATCATTTGCTTTACCGCTTTGCTGTTACAGACATAATCACCATTGGCAAACGAAAAATCACGATAAAAGTTAATTATTCACTATTTGCCGGAATGGGGTAATCTACATTATATTTTGTAGAAAATAGTTTCTTGTCTCTATAAATGCTACTTCGCTTCAATGAAATTAACCGTCTGATGTTACAATGTTAAAACAGAGATCTTGCTGCTTTCGAAAATCTACCTAGAATTCTGAAAATTGGGTTCCGATGAGAATATGATAAATAGTGTGTATGAGTCTATAAGATAATCATGAGAATAATATGACTGCATTGTTGTTGCGATGCTTCATTTAAGGATAATTGACAAAAATATATGTTTCAAAAGTATGCGAATAGTAGACCAAGTACAGAGTTATTGAAATCCTAGCTCATGTCATTTTAAATAAGAAATTGTTTCTTTAGACTTACTCAGCAACTAAAGTGACCAGTGGATTGGGAAAACTTGCATCTGGATAATCGCCTGCTGCACACCCCATATCAATGTGAGTGAACTTTAATGGGTGTTCGCTATCACATCCATGTTCGTCTAGTCGAGAACCCTATAAATAAACTTGTTAGTTTCACAATGAACTTTCAGTAGATAAATCCATGGAACCGAAATACTTTAATCTCTATATTCCGTATGCTTCGTTCTCATCAATTGTGCGTGCCTTATCACATCCTAGTCAAGTTCGCAGAGGCCTCCCAAGCCTACCAAGTCTGCTATCACTCCGGGGTCGATAAATTGGTACCAGAAAAATGTGAAGATAAAAAGCACTGGTTTGGTGTGAACGCGAATGCGTAAGCACGTTTCTCGACAGGGATTGATCAACGCCAAAATAAAAAAAAGGATGAATTGTTTAAACAATTCCACTAACACAGCTTCGCGTCTTTTTTTATATTTACGTATCTTCCAAGATGTCGCCTACATGCGCTCTGTTCTTTGAAAATGGGAAACTAAAGCACATTCGAGTACACCGTAATAACTTGCGCTAAACAAGCTCAATCGACACAGTGATTTCTTATTATCCTAAATCATTCTGTACCAATTTACCGAAACCTATAGAATGGAAGTCTAGGCTTGAGCGAAGGCAAGATCTGAGTGAAGAGGGTTGCCGAATAACGGTCTAGCAACTCCTACATTTGCGTTACGCACCATTGTAATTTTGAGAATAGCTAAAAAGTCGACGCACGCCTCTAGTCGTCGTCAACAGTTGTTGGGAAGCGGGTTGCCCATCATCCAATTTCCTATCTTGAACTATTACCTAGATGTCCAATCTTTTAGTCAAAATAGTAATTTAAATGAACAACCATGATGAGGAAGGCGCCCGGAGATTGATGACCTCGCACGGTTTGAGTAGATGGTTTCGTATTCCCCTGTCGTAAATGGGCTTGCTCGCATTCTGCTTTGTGAAAATCAAAGTCCTGAAAGCAATGTGGAAACATCCGTCTATTTTATTTATGACTGTACCTCAGGTTGCAGTCGGCTGATCTCAATTGGTTGTCCGTAACGATCACCAGTATCTTGAATCCGACGGGTCCATCCACTCTGCTTTGCAGGTCCTATAAAGATCCCATTGGCAATCAACAAGTGAAGCAATACAAATTAACGAGTTGCACCCTGTCTAACATATTTAAACCACAATAACACATATTCATTGTAGAGAAATTAATCACAAACTTCATCGCTCACTGTAATATTTTGAAGATTGCTTGTTTAAACAACGGTACCCAAATAAAGAAACAAATGTGATGGTTTGACTTTCTCTTTCCATTATAGAAAGTTTTCTTGGCTTTATTGTCATCACTACTCTCGATATGCCAGTATAATTACTATCGGATAACTACAATTTAACGAAAAATCGGATGGAAAGTGTTCTATACCCGTAAGATAGTACACTCGTACATCTTGTTCACTTACACAATATGTGATTCTTAATCTAGTTCTTGCAATAATAAAGGTACCGTTATCCATGAAAGCAGCATAGTAACCATAAGATATAAATTCGTGTCCTGTTAGAGTAGCGATTGTCATTAAATGTGGGTTAACCTCTTTCATAGCCTGGAAAATAACAGAGCACACATCAAAAGTGTACCAATCGACTGCTGAATTCCCTATAAAACACCCATCTCTTTTGTAACTGTAGAAAAAATCAGAAACCACATACCTCTTCTTTAGCCCTTGTCAATGGATCAAGCATTGTTAGTCGGCCTTCAGCATCTGTGTTGTATATATGTATACGCTTACCACTGCGCGATGTTATAACCTCGTCACAGGTATAAGCATTTGATCCGATGCTATTACGAACCATACACATGTAACCTATGGCCTAATAAAAAAAATATAATGCACTTACTTTAAAATTATGAAAAATTATATGCTTCTTGGGTTTAGTCTTCAAAAACTTAGTTATTGCTCTTCTATATGAATTCTTGTCAAATGTCTTGTCAAGAATAAAATTTCTTTATTCAAAAACACATGATATGGGTAAACAATATTTATTAAATAAAGCGAAACCACTTTATGACTTGTTCTTAACTTAGAAAGATTATTATTAATATGCAACCCGTTCGATTCCGCCAAAACTTCAGACTTTATCTAACAAACATTATAGACTAACGTCGTGTTTTGCTAAATGAAAAAATGTGCCTCACTACTACTACTACTTAATAATATTTACCAAAATTAGGAGACAGCCAGTTTTGGAAAAAAAATGGAAAATTTAATAAAAAAATGTACACTCTCCAATATGTAAGTATTTTATCGAAGTCCCGAAAAGAAAGAAAAATTTTTACACCACACTACTCGTAAAAATTATAGAAATGCATGTAGTATAACAATCAGATATAAAAATTCTAAAAATGGACATACTTTGAGATTTTTGGGCTTAAGTATTTCTAGAACCTTGAAAAATCCAGCTACTATTGCACTTCCATATTTATCACGACACATACCCCACATATGTCCGCCTGTCTTTAGATCGCAGCCACATGAAGAAGAAAACTATTAAACAAAAACAACCGGTACGCTTGAAAAAAATACTAATGCGCTATCATCTATGAAATAAAAGGAAAAACGTAAGCACTACCCTAAACGTACCAGTGTCAATAGTTACACCTTTTCCTACCATAAAGTAAGTATTTTCGACTGTACCACTTCCATTGTACTCAAGTCGGACAAGACGTGCCTAAATAATAATTATTGAATTCAGTTAAATTATACGCTTCCATTTACGTATCGAATGTGACAGATCTATTACCAACGTATCACATTTTTTTCTGTAGACAATCACAACTACTGAAAACTTGAATTATATTAATATTTTTGATATTAGTAGCTATTTTACTATGCATTTATAGCCTGAATGATACAAGCTACTGCTGAATCACCCATGAAAATTTTTTGGAACGTTTTCTTCTCATTGAGGTGAACTAATATAAATAGGACATACTCATTGGATAAATAGCTAATTGAATACTAGGCGTTGTCGCTGAGTTCCCAATACCCTATCACTAAGCCTACCACATTTGACACACACCTTGAACAATCACAAATCAACTTTATCTACACCAGCACTTTACTCTACATTTCTTTTATATCGTATTGAAAAAAGAATATATATATATATATATATATATATATATATTACCTGATGTTCTTTAACAGTATTGGCACAGCGATTAACAGCAGCCATTAATGGATAGTCCTTTTTTATTTCATCTTGATTATCTGTCACCTCTATGCGTATGTCACCATTTCCAAAAGCCAGCTAAAATAAGCGCATAGACAAATTATAACGTTGCAGTAAAAACCAAGGAAAGCACTTAGCAATGCTAAGTTACCTGACTTTGATTCGCTTCACCGTTCAACAACACAATCCGTTGATTACGGATCCCTATTTTATTTTATAAGACATATCGATACCCTCACACCTACCTTAATATAGTCGGCAACTCTTGGAGGAGACATTCGCTCTGGCCCGGTTTCCCCAACATCGCGACACACGGTAAACGCAGCATCAAAGGCTTCGACAAGTTCCACCAAGTGTTCTGACATAATCTACAAAACGTTATATCTATGGAAATACATGTAGGACGACATAACAGAATAATCTTGAAAAGATAAGTTAGATAAGTGATTAATTTTAAAAAACCCATTTACAACTACTAGATTTGTTGTGCACAAAAATCTTTGAACAAAAGAAATAATTGTAAATGATCATCTGTTCTCGAAACAAGCAATGTAGAAAAACTGACTGGCAATAATCCAAATTTCTGGAACTTTTCATTCTTTTCCTCTTCGCGAACGTTTAGCGGTGTATACAAAGGAAGAAGCGCACCCAACGCTGATACTAATTCTGCATGAGGATAGCGTGGATGTGGTACCGTCACCAATAATGGTGATTTGATTCCAGCAGACAGTGCTCTAAAAATGAATATCATTATAATTCAATTGTAATCTCTATTGCGTGTCTTTGAAAGCTATTATCATTACTTAGCGTGGTGTATTTTTAATACAACTCCTTTTAGTCACAAAAATTTCTTAAAGTTGTTTTTTTTTCATTAAAACAGTTCTTCATATGTTTACAAACTAGTAAAAATCTTAATAGTTTGAAACAAAATTTTAGAATCAGCACATATAAATAACAAACTGGAGATGACATATAATTTTAAGACGCGAATGATTCAAACTATGTTTAGTAAATTAGTGTCATTTCAACTTAATTATATGGAAATACGATCTGCATTCGGCTTAATTGTAAGCAAAATCTGACTACCAGAGAACAGTTCTTATTAAATTTTGATTAATCTTTGATAACGCTCGCGAACTTCAATCCTCAGACCCTTTCGATAATGATCTACCATTTACACAAATTGCCAAACGCACTATACGATCAATTTAATCATGCTCATTTCCATCAGAATCTGTTTATGCTATGTACAGTGATAAAACATAATAGATTAAAGAATAAAATTTAGCCATAAACAGTGCGTTTGAAAGCGAGTTCAGATATAATACCTAGTCATTTTGAAACACACCGTTATAACATAACACCACAGTTATCAGTACACAGAAATAGATATTTCAAAATATAAAAAGTTACTCACAGTTTGACGCCATTTTTTGCCGCAGTGTGGAATCGTCGCACATCATCAATATCTCTGGTTACTGGTCCTGAGATAAACGATGAAAAAGGATTGAACTAGTTACAGCAACCAAGCAAGAACATAACATAATTGAAGCGAGCAAAAGCACTAGAATAAACGCAGTGCAATTGCAACATAAATCTCATAAAGTTTACAAATTACAGCACACAACAACAAACACCAATCTAAGTAGTAGTTAAATCGGAAGTAATACAGGAATCTAATTCATAGACGTTTTCATGAAAATAACAGGAAAAAAAACAAGACTTTGATACGATTAACAAACTGTGGCCATTGAATATTAAATGACAAATTGGATGTAAAAGTTTGAAATGATATAATGAATTCTTAAACGCATACCTGTTCCAGCAAGAACAAGTCGCCCGGACGGTATTATTTTCTTATCGACTGGAACTATGTTTGCTGACGTTAATGCTCCGCGGTGAAACTGAAAAGAAAATTCTCCTCATTGCTATAAAACAAAACGAAAAAAGGACTCAAGAATACATATCAATACCTACAAGAACTCTGAACGTTTCGTGTGCAAATGAGCTTCAGAAAACTTAGAAAGTTTCTTACCTCAATAAAGTCCAGAATAGCACTTGAAAGCACTTTCAGTTTTGGTGTCTCTTCAACAATTTTCCCGCAACTGGTTACAAGAATCACACCATCGTATGCGGCATCGCACACCGTTGCTGCACGAACGAGACGAGTAGAAAATAATGAAGCTGGATTCATAACCAACTACAGTTTATGATATATGTCTGAAAGGTAAATAAGACCATAAAGTAGTAAAATGAGTCAACTATAATCATTACGACAAAAGATTGATGTATTTTCTTACACTGTCAAGACATCCGTCTGTGAAATAATCTACTACAGAGATTAACGATTTTCTTAATAAATTATGCTCGTTAAACATCGATTCTCTATTGCCTAAATGGACATGGTTCATAAAAATCATGTTTGCAACAACTGGAAACATTTAGAAGTACTGATCGACATGACTATTTCATATCAGATGTAGATGATTCATTGCTTCAGATAATTGATTTTTGATAAGCAGGCCACACTATAAGCTCAGTTTGTACGAAGACAAAATCTGAAGCAAAAAAGTACGGTTAATTGTATAGAGAAATACAAATAACTAGTAAAAATGCCTGAGTACAAAAAGCTTGAATAACTACGTTCAACATTTAGATGTAGCCTTACAAGTCTCATACCAACATTGAAGTGTTAACTCTAAAGCATTGGAAACACTATAAATTTGATTTGCTGCATTTCTTTTGTGATCTTTCTTACCGATGTTTAATCGATAGTCGCTTTCCTTCTTATGTTGCAGTTCAAAACGTACTAGAAAAGTTACATTTCAATCGAAAAATTACAAAAACCGATTTTTGTACGAGTTTGCTTGCTTGTAGCAGTGCAACATTTGAGCACAACATCGATATTTTAGCGCATACCAAATCGAAGGAGTGATTCTTAACGGATAGGTAATCCTGGATGCTCAAAAAATGAAGTCCGTTCTTGCGCAGTACTTTACCCATGTATGTGCAGTACTATCTTTCGTATATGCTTTAATTGATAAGTAAACGATGCGAACTCTTATTCATACAACTTTATGTAAATCAGATAAGAAGACATTGATTAAGCCATCACGACGTCACGAATCCTTTTATGTGAGTGAGAAATTTGCAAAATCAGTTTCAAATTGTAGCATTAAAATATTCAAAATAATAGTAATCAAGATTTCATGACCACTGTTTTATGTTTGATGATGGCTTTCATGGCCAAGTTGTACGATTTTTCAATTCGAACTGTAATGACCTCAAAGGACTCGCTTGTGTAGATGCACTTTGTGCAAGCTAAAGCTTTTACTTGTAAGTAGACTAGAAACAGAAATGATACATACTGAAGTTCAACTACAGAACAAGAATCAGCCTAACATTTTGAAAGTTGTAATGTAATTATCACAAATGAAGTAAAACTGATCTGCTTTATTCGTAATAGTCTACAATATTTCAGGTTATTGCAGAATTCCAATGTTGAGCTCTAGAACTTTTAGCTTCTGAGATTCGATGATTATGCTTATTCATTTTTGATATCAAAGATCGTTTGTTGAATTTTTGAATAGCAAAGATCTTACAGAAACGTGTTCCGTCTAACAGGAACGGTAGCGTTGTAGAACATAACATTGGAGCGTTCTTCGTTCGTATAATAATCATTTCAAAGCAAAAATTTATGAACATTGCCAAGTTGATAGGTAGTGATAATGTTTTTGTAGACTCCTAACTTTATAAACTAGCTCAATATTTTCTTATCAGAACTATATTCTCATCAATCTCAAGGCTAACTTGTTTATTTATGTACTCCTAAAGTTTGCCAGTGAGTTCCACGTGTCTTGATAAGTTATTCCTCAATAAAAGTAGTGTTATAAGCTTGATAATTATTTTTCGATGAAAATTTGCTATCTGGTTATTCTACAAGCACTTCAACTAGTATTAAGCTACAGTAAGTTTTAACATAACCGCAGTTGTTGAGCTCAGATTGAAAAGTACATCAGTAACAATAAGGCTTTTTTGATGAGTTGATGATTTTTTTCGGCAGCTTTTTTCTCGTAAAATTGAAGCTTTGATAAAGTCACGTGTTATACGGTAGCTTTAATGTCGTTAACATTATGGTTTATCAGACTTCAGATCACTTCATTGATTTTGATGGCATCTTATCTATATATTTCTTTAAAGCAATAAATTAAACACACACACGACTTTACGACCACGTTAGATTCTTCATAAACCAGAGCGACTATCAGACTGATAATGTAAAATTAATGAGGAATTTGATGAGGAAAAAAAAACATTTGAGAGGTCGAAAACTAAATTTGAACCGATAGACACAGCTTTCTTCTGACTGATTGTATGGAGATATTCTAGTATACATGAAATGTATTGACTTTGATAATTTGATAACATCATATATGTGAAATGGATTGCTCATATGTAAAATTCACTTCTAAGCACCACGTGTTAGAACTATTTAGATGAAAAGCTTTCATAAAATTGTATAGTGAGGACATCGATCGATAATTAAAACGAAGAGTATACAGAAATTATGTTCTTGATGGAGATCAATAATATCGATCAATACAGATAGAATCTAGTTGATTGCAATAATCTACACGTTTCAGTAATACTAGATCATAATTTGATAGAAATAAGATGATATTAAATAAACGTCAATCAATAATTTGTGACAATGTGAAAAAGAAAAACTGAATGAATTAATGATAACAAGAATCGATTGGGTCTGAAAGTGATATAAAGGAACGCGACCTTCTGTAACTGATCATTGGTCTGATGTGTGATCAAAAACTAAGAGATAAAAAAAAAGAGGAAAATACCTCATGAGATAACAATAGGTCCACGATATTCAGAATTATACGGATAAACTGTTACGATTAATTAATGATTGATGTGAATGAATACTAATCCCATTTGCATGGATAAAGCTACTGAGTGATAATCACTAGACGATAATTTCTGAGAAAAATATCATTGCCGAGTGGTTTTTTCTTCTTAACGAAGAACGTTGAACGTTTTTAAGCAAACAATCGATAATATTACTGTAGTTTTTTTCAGATTGTACCGATTATGATCTATACAGGAAGGATTTTAAGAGATTTTTTCATAAATGTGGGAGTAGACCGACGTTATCGTTTGGACGAACGATATCACCTCTGATTGATGCTAGAAGATTTCGTGGCGATGAATTCAATTGGTTTTTTTCAAGACTGAAAAAATTTCAAGTTTGTATTCGAATACGAAACACATCGTTAAGACGTGTAGTATTTCCAGCAATACGTCGTAAAGCAGCCGCTAGATGTAGTAAATATTGTAAGTGACAGTGTATTGTTTTTCCCTCAAATATGTTTTATTCATATTAAGTCAAAGTGGATAACTATTTAAAACACACTGAAACAAAAAAATTGATGTCAGACATCTCCTCTCCACGGTTAATTGGATACCTCAAAATTCAATGAGTTCTTATTTGTAGCCTCTGCCGTTTATTTCTCTTACTAATTTCTAAGTTGTTCACGTATACTTATTTTCTTCAAGAGTACTGAACTACTAAAGTGTCTTCTGGGTAACTTTTTCTTCTTTCATACCAACTATGATAAGTGATAATGGATTTTGTTTTTGAAAATTTAACAAATACAAAATCATATTTTCAATAATTTATATCACTCGATGATGAGTCAATCTGGAGAACTCGTTAATGTACTAGTGCTGATAACATATTTACATTACAAATAAGTAAAACATTGATTGATCTGAGAAGAATATGGACATTAGTGGTACAATCTATAATACAACGGACTGGATATCTGTGAAATGCGGGTTCGAGTCCCGAATGAGTCTGCGCGTTGTTCTATGAGTGACTCAATATCGTAATGTCGAAAGATTTCAAACCCACTTATCATCATATTACAGTTTCTTCATAATTATGAAAACACCTAATCATCAAGTTATTAAAAGTCTTGTTTATAAACCTCATTTTCCAGTTGCCGCTATCGTAATCCTCGACAATCCTCTGTTAGAAGAAATCGTCTTCGGTAATGGTACTGTGTTGAGTAAATTTGTGCCAACTCTTTTAGTACGAGGAAATAGAAAACTTTCAAAAGAAAGTATTGAGAGGATGAATAAAATAAAAAGAGGATTCAAAATCTCTATACGTACTTCTATACAAACTGCTGGAGGTACGAAAACAAATTTCACTAATGAAGGCTTTTTTCTTTCAATTCAATTCAATTTCATTTTTTCTATTGTCGTAAATTCTCGTACATACTCGAATTTTAAAAAAATGTTGAATAGAAACTCTGTTCAGAAGCATCAATATGACACTTTGAAACTTCTTTTCAATACATCAAAAATTTTTCCTCAAATGTTAATTTAAGAGGTTGATAAATTAGTGACTGAGGATTTTGTCGATAAGTTATCCTCAGCACGTTTTTGTCTCGTAGGGATCAAAACTACTCAACTGTGCCTTCCTATTTTCTTCACCACCACTCTAGCTCAGTAAGTCTCGAAAGTTGTATTAAATAGTTATGTACATTTATTTTTTATTCAAAATTATGATAAACAACTGTGCATTCTAAATATTTTTGATCTTGTGGTTTTTAAAAACGCATGAACGCATCGCAAAAATACTTCAAGTATCAAACCGGAATAATGAATCTGAGAAAGAAAAGCTATATCGAAATCGGTTTGTTAAACTTCGTAGGTGACAATTTTCCACTCATAAATACCCAACAGGCTGGCCTTTAATGTTGATGAACACCATGTCAACATCATTGTTATATCAAGATCGTTCTATCACCACATGTTAGAATGCAAAAGATCATAATATATTGCATAAATACATTTTAAAAAGTATCATGCCAGCTTTACTGTGTTGAGGAACTCTATTTATGTGTCCCTCATCAGCTAGAGGAATGTGAGTTGATGCAACGTATCAATGTCTGTGATTAGCTTCAGAAAGCGAACAAAAATGAATCATTTACGAAATAACAAATGCCTTTCGAGGAAAAGTGGACAGTTCATAGCAGCGCTTCTCGAAAAAAGAAGTAGATAAAATGGGATGAGTCTGCCTAGGCAACTTAAAAAATTAGACTAATCAGAAAAAGATTACGTTACCAGTTTAGATGACGAGGGTAGCACATATAACGATAGATTCATACAAGCTACAGCAGCCAATGTTGAAAAGGATAGACTCCTCATTAGAATGTCTTTGACTTTGACTCCATATAATTTGGATAAGATAAGAATGAGGACATGAACATTCTAGAAACTACTACACATCGTATGCTATGTGTTGATAGTACTGAGACATGTTATATAACCTTAATTCTACCAACGTTTCTTCTGAATTATTAATAGAACTTAATAAGTGGTAATTTTCATAAACTTCTTTACGCGTCATTTTTAGAATGCCCTGTTCCAAAACCATTAGAAAATCTTGACGATCTTATCGGATGTGAATCGTTGTTTGGAGATATTCTTCTGGAAGATGAGACTCTGAAACCACCTAGTGAACCGTTGAAAGCTTTCAATCATACAGGATGTGTAATTGTTAAGGATTCCAACGTGGAAAATATCAATTTTCTATACAATTTAAGAAATAACACTGTGCCACCATGGCTATGTGATAGTGGTATTTTATTTATCCTACTTTTCATTTCTGTTTGTTTAAAAGAAGTACTAAGATTTCATTAGGACGGTTAGCTGCAAAGTATAACGATCGTAGGTCACTGATTGATGATAGAGCACTTCTGCTTCTTTTGAAATTTTGAATGCTTTTTACATTAGGAAACTAGTAGTTTTAGTGATTTGGACTCATACGAATGAAAAAGAACGTCGAGTCTTGATTTCCCTCATTCAGAAATAGTCGATAATCGGAACTTATGCATGCGTAAGGGATTGATTAAGCACCTCTATGGAAGAGTTGTCGACTTAAATATAACTCTTGCAAATGAAGAATGCGGTCCGTTCCTCCATTTCCCTTGTAGTCAATTTTAATATTATTATTAAAAGCAAAAGCGATTCTAACTATTCAAATAGTCCAGTTGATATTTTGATTACAAAAATTCGTTAATTTTGTATTATGCTATTTAGCGACTCATTGAACTATGGTGGTCTAAATCCAGCAATATTTAGTAATCTAGCTAATCAATAATAAGATAGATAAAATAATTGTTGGCGTTGATCAATCCCTTGTGGTGGGATGCGCCCCCGCATTCATGTTTAACGTGATATCGTGGAGGTGGTTGAATGCGTGCCTGGTCTATACAATGACTTGAGTTGACCTCTCTTCACCAAGTCAGTGCCAGTTATCTTACCCAGACTCTTCTGGTACCAATTTACCGACCCCGGAGGGATGGCGGGGTCCCTGAGGGGCGGCCACGAACTGAATCGGCCGGCGTGTCACTGCGGCACCTCCACCATTGAGCCACTGCGACCCCTAGCTGACCAATAGCTGTAAAAAATAAGCTCAGATTAGATTTAGCGTTCATCAATCCCTGTTGCGGGAAATCGTGTTCAACGTGATATCGTTGAGGTGATTAAATACTAATCTGGTGACTTGAGTTGCCCCAATTCAGTGCTGTTCATCACACCCAGATTTGTGCAGCACCAATCTACCGACCCCGGAAGGACGATAGGTTTAATAGGCTTTGGAGAAGGTCGCGAACTGATTCGGACATGCGTGTCATTGCAGCACCTCCACCATTGCACCACAGGCCTCTTCATAAAAAAACCAACAGTCGCCAATTCGAATGGAATTGTTAAATTACTTAGAAACATTTATAAGATTTAAAAAATTGAGGAAATATGAAGTTTGTCTTTTTTCTGAGCTTTTTTCTCCAGAACTCACTTGCATGGGTGGAATTGTGACACCGGACTATATCGCTTCAACTATCGCTAATCAGAAATGCGATATCATCCGAGAAGACGTCATTTTACAGAATTGGACAGGTTCTTCACTTAATTAGTATAAAGAGACGAATAGATAAAGCACTCCCTATTTTAGTGGACTCTATATAATTTCTTATATTGATGGCAACGATCTTAGCTTTTTTCATTCGATACATATAGTTTGTATATATCCTTTTTCCTTTTGCAATTGAAAACAGATTCGGTGTTACATCTCTTCTACGGAAGAATTGAAATCGTGATAGGACTCATGAAAATGCGAAAACTCGTCCACGTAGTCATTTCCTGCTGCCACCTACCGTTCTATTAAGATGTACCTCTTTTTGCTACATAATGCAAAAATTAGAATTAGAGGAATTATCGATCGAATATAAAATAAGCTCAGAAGAAATGTAGAGCAAAAGGAAGTAGCTGAATGTTACATGTTGAAGAGACTCATTCAATGTGATTTTTAGGATTTCTAAATAATTTTGCATTCTAAACAAGATCAGTTGTTGTTATAGATGACAGTACTGCTTTACAACATTTTAAATCGGTACGAAAAATTATTGGTGTACTACACGTGTCGGATTGTCCAGAACTTGTGACGTTAGATTTTTTCAGTAATTTACAAGAGATTGACGCCGGTGCGGAAGATGAACGTGAGTAGTGAAAGTGTTCAGCTGGTTCAGTACGGCTCCATGAATACACTATTTTCAGGTGCTGCACTAGTAATCGCTAATAATTCAGCTTTACAAGAATTGCGTTTAGCCTCATTGCGTAGTGTGAAATCTAATGCATCTCTAGCTATTATCATTGATGATAATCCAATGTTAAGGACGGATTTTAATGAATGGTATGAGGTATGTTAATGTATGCTTAGACTTATTTACAAACTAAAAGCTGCTCAATGGTAATAAGAGGTCCTATCACTTAACTCATTCTTGTCTTTTTTCTTCAATTATGTTTGAACTTGCTGCAATTTTTAGTTAGCAGGTGGACAAAATCGTTCAAAACTGTTCATGATCGAATCTGAAGTAGAAGAACAATCACATGGTAATTTTACTAGAAACAAAAATTGATAGTTGATTGATTGATTGATAAGTGATCTAAGTGGCTAAACTTTGATGAGGATTATACATGCATTTCGTGAGTTCACGACTGTAGTCCATCTTTTTCAGGATCATTATCACTTCCTATCGTGTTGGCGCCTACAATATCATTTCTAATAGTGCTGATGCTATTAATATACTGCTGCTCAATAAAAACAAAATGGAAAAAATTCTCTGGAATGTCAACACATGTTGGAAGTGTGGCAGCAAAATAAACAACGAAACCATGAATTTTAGCTTTTTTTCTTGATAATAAATACTAGTATGCAATAAATTGAAAGTATGATATCTCCTAAAAGTTTAACAAGACAATAAACTTATCAATGCTAAGTAATACTAGTAAAATACGTCAACAACTAATCATTTTTCTCAATAATTCGTCAGTACAGTTAACCAAGTACTGCTGTCGTGGTGAATCATTTTCGAATGACACTTTTTAGCCATATTTGTAATGTTTAATACTACGAAATACGAGGAGAAAGAAAAACAGGTCTGCATTTGTTTCATTTGACTGATCAACACGAGTTTAGAATAATCTCACCTAACAGGGTGATGTTCAAGGAGACTCTGCATTAATGAAAGCTTATAAATCAATTTGTTTATCTCTTACCTGTCAAAAAGGACACAGTGGCTCAGCGATGGCGGTGCCGCAGTGACACGCCGTCCCAAATCAGTTTGCGGCCACTTCCCAAGCCTACCAAGCCCGCCATCCCTCCAGGGTAGGTAAGTTGGTACCAGAAAAATCTGGGTGAGATAATTGGCACTGATTTGCTGAAGAGTGGTCAACTCAACTGTACACAACAGGCACGCATTCAACCACCTCCACACGATATCACGTTGAACACGAATGCGTTGGCCCATGCCCCCACAACGAATCGATCAACGCCAACAATAATCTATTATATATCTAATATAATCTTATCTATTATCTATAAGTCAATCCTAAAAGTATTACACGACCCACTGTTAATAAAGTAGC
Source organism: Dictyocaulus viviparus (assembly GCA_000816705.1). Classification (NCBI taxonomy): domain Eukaryota; kingdom Metazoa; phylum Nematoda; class Chromadorea; order Rhabditida; family Metastrongylidae; genus Dictyocaulus; species Dictyocaulus viviparus. Next base: position 431,379 of record KN716167.1, read on the forward strand.
GCAAGGAAACTCAATATATATTTCAAGCATTAGCAAACAACCATCGTCCTAGTCATCGTCCATCATAAATGCAACAGAACACATACTACATAAACCTAAAAAGACTTGAAGAAGTTTCAAACCAAATTTCCGAAATGGAAAGAAAAAGGACTGACCTACAGATGAAGATAAATTGGGTAAGACAGTAAATAGCTTATTTCTTTAAGATCGTTTCAAAAACTTTACGCCCTGTTGCTCCTCGTTCTCTTAAAGTGCAATGCAACCTTTGCAAGTCAATCATCTACAACGTGACTTAAGATCCTATTAGTATTTTGTACTCACGTTATAGGTTCCCATGTAAATGTTCTTAGGTGATAAAATTGGTTTTGGTTCTGGCAATGATCAACCATTGTAGCAGAGTCCACCTACGCATCCAGGTTCAACGTAATATCGTGGGATTGGATGGATGTGAGTATTGGCTATACAGTAACATGAGTTGACCACTTTTTACCAAGTCAGTGCTGTTTGTCTTAATCAGATTTCTCTGGTACCAATTTACCGGACCGATTTTGTGTCCTTAGTAGGTCTTGAATGTGGCCAGCAGCGCCGCACCCAATCTACGCAGGACATAAATTGATTCGCTTATCCATGCCAGTGCTTGCCGCTACATTCGCGAAGACTTAATCCAAGTTTGCGGCTATTTTCTATCCCACCAACACGTAGCCAATCACATACAAATTGAAAATAATACAAATTACACACATGCAACAACTTGTCTCTATCTTTAGAACAACAATTCTACTAGTAAACTTACGTCATGTTGTTACGTATGTTTGCCTTGATATTTCCTATCATTTCATCTAAAAACACACCTCAATACATTGAATTTAATGGACCCAGCAAAGAATTGTATCAACAGGCTGCATCAAAAATCATGAATAAAAGACGTCTTCGTTGAAAATATTTATTTAATACATGTACAGCATACACCACATTACAAGTTATATACATCGAAATAGAGAAACATCACAACTAATAGAAACTCTATTGATTGACCTTATACCACATGAGGACGTTCCGAACGATGGCCAGATCGGAAAAATTATACAATTGCTTTAGCAATTAAATATGCTTTAAAAATAGGATCACCTATGAATCTCATAAAAATCGACTTAACAACGGTTCAACGCGATTGATATTTTCATTTTGAAAAAAAACGACGAGTCTGCCACACAAATGTTCTCACCACATATCGTCTCACAAGTTAATTGCTGAAAGATACATATTTTAAATACACCGAGAAAAACGTCCGAGGATCTAAGCCCAGTGAAACGTAACATTGAAAAAGCACCATTGTGAAATTTAGGCGCCAAGCTACATCTTAAAAACTACCGAAAATCCCTCGACTAATCACAGCACAAGTCATGTTAACCAGAACGAACGTGAAAAAATTCCGTGAAACAGACAATTAGACAGTAGAACACAGCACACGAAATGTCCGGCTGTTGTTTATTAAGCTTTTGGTTGTTCCTGCACAATTGACGTTAATGTGCGGTAAATATAAAAGTAACAAAACTTGCAATATTATGTTTCAAAATCATCACTAGCATTTAAGCTGGACGACTTCGAAAGGATGTTCGAAGCAAATAATTAGAGTGCGACTTGTGAATAACGTTGTTATTAACATGAAGTCTAAAATTTATTAATTCCAAAAACTTTGCAAAATAAGCAAAATAAAAGAATTGGTACACGGCTGGCTCATCGGTATTCTCGAGAAATTATGAAAATTAGCATTGAAGTCATACAGAAATTGTATGATCTAACCTGACTTCAATTACCTATGATACGAAGTAAAGTTTTAAAATCCAAAAACAGTTCTATGGATAGAAAAAAAAATATAAAACGACGCATGGACAGTAGCATGCTCAAAGATCCAGAGAAAAAAACTGCACACAAAATGAAGTAGTTCAATACAACGTTGACAATATCTCTTCACATATGTTATATCACACATATGCGCACGAACACAATATTGTCTTCAATAATCAAACGACGAAAACACTCTTAACCGTTCTCGGTACAGATCCTCATTGAACTCGCTTTAATCTTTGCTGGAAGGACAAAAATTGATACCTTTTTCATTCTGATAACAATGTGAAAAAACATTTGAAGACGTACAAGAGATATTTCTTCCACATGTAAAAAATCAAAGAGAATAATACATTGACACTAAGTTACTTTAAACTGGAGCACTGTTAAGACCAAAATTATGTGAGAAGTTGAAAACCAGTTATTTCATTATTTCCTACAAAACACTGATGACACAATCATGTAGTACATAAAAGAGTCTTCGAAACAACACAAATAATGGAATAGAAAGTTACTGCGTCAACCTACTTGCTAAAACCGAGCAGTGACAAGAGCATCCAGAATATATAGACGATGTCCAGGAATATTTGAACTGAAGCAAAAATGTGATCTTCCGGAGAAATCTCATACTTTCGACCGCCCATTAGCATCTATAATAAATATCAATGAAATACTATATGAATTACATTGAATTAATTATTATTATTATACTGCACATTCGATATGTACAGAAAATTCGACACAAATTGCAATCACACCGATATGTACAATATTCGCCTTAAAACATTATAGATGCAACGTAACCTTTAGAATAGATCATTCTAATGCTATAATTGTATGTATCTGTATTATGTTGTCTATTAAACATTGTCTATTATTTAAACAGTTGCCTGCACGTCAATTGCGAGATAGAACATGAAAAGCAACGAGGCAAGTGCAGCATAAACCATGTAAAGGAACGGCACTTTGAAGAAAATAGCTGAGATCATTGCCACCAAACCGAATACCATTAAACACATGGAGAGGATAAACATGATCCCCATCATACTGAAGTGATCAAGTAAAAAGAAACAAATAAACAAAAAAACTATCTAGCTCCATATCTCAATTAAAAAAAAATTCATTACTTAGTTAAATCATATTTTGTCTGCGACGAGAAGATGATGATAGATCCGCAACAAATAGTACATATGATAAGCGTGAGAAGCACTGAAACTACATTGTGATGGACAGTGATCATCATAGTCATGTAACCGACGGCGAGAGTCTAAAAATATTGCGACAGTTGCAATTTACTGGACATAAGCAAGAGTATATGAAAAAAGAACTTGATACGAAGAAAAACGACTTACAAAAATTGCAGTCATTATAATATTGGCCGGAAAAGAGCGTCTCACTGATTCACAGCACATCAAAGTAAGATACACAAAAAGAAAACACCACTGAAACAGACAGATTTACCCAACAGACTGCTATTATATATGATATACATTTAATGTAATTAATCAATTACATTTAAATTGAATACATATTACTCACTAAGCAGCCCAATACATCCCCATGTTCCTAGCTACGAAAAGCTTCGTATCATGATTGAAAAACGGGATCGCAGTCATAAATGCCACCACACCAAGCTGAAAACTATATTGTAATACCCTGATATTCAAGTATAGCTAAGGCACATAAAAATGTAGAATAAAATAATAACAGTTAAGAGAATGTTGAGACAAACTAACCATAATGGATACCATAAAGAAGACTTTTCGAACGAATGCAGCACGGATAGTGCGATCACTAAATGAAAATGAATAGGATGAAATAACTTATTTTACAAGCTCTTCCTACTTCATTCGAACCAACTTCAAATGTACCGAATACTTTGATAAACCCCATGTATGCATGTTTATTACATTTGAAAAAAGGGAACTATGGAAAATTAGTAAGAAATACAGAAATGAAAAGTTGCTAACTAATTCTACTTTCCCTTATAAATTTTGCTCACCTAAAGTGAAGATTGTATTTATCCGACTCTCCACCTTCCATGTAATGTGGGTTCGCACCCATTCCCATCATATTTGGATGTGGCATCGGTGGTGGTACAAATTCTAAGAAATTATCCAGGTTGTCAAACAAGGTCTACTGCCGAACACAACAAAATTACTAAATTACCAAATTTATAACAGAAAGATTGTACTTGATGAAACTACAGTTACATTTATAATAGTCTGAAAAAACCCAGAACAGATTGTTGCCAACAAAGATAAAGTCCAAGACTTCAGATAGTCGCATCTTTAGTTAGCAGACAACGGTTCAACACTATAGCACAAAAATGCGAGCCTCTTATGAGAAAAATCACCGCAGCTAGCATGCTAACGGGACATTTCGGCATGCCAGCTGCGGTGAAACTGCTGATTCATACAACATTTATACATAATTCTAAAGCAATCTTTAGAATTTAAAGGTGTCTATTTCTAAACATGTACGAAAGAAATCTGGATCACGTACTTTATATCGATTTCGTTCAGGGAAAAAAAACAACACGAGAAGATTAACAACAAAAAACACAGACACGTTAATACGTGAATATAACTTTGTGAGTAAACAACACCAAAGACCTATATATGTCAGAACTACTGTCCTTCAAATAATAAAGCTTTTAAGCTAATAGTTTGCAACAAAGGACGCAAGACGATAGGAAAGTGATGAATAGTTTCTAAAGTCTACCCAAGTAAGTTTTTAAAATTCATTCTATGACAAAGGTAAACATTATAGACTTAGAACCAGTATATAACTAATGTTCATACTTCTAACAATGGAGAAAAATACTAAAGATAATAGGCAACATACCTTGTTGTGCTCCTCCCTGATTACTCCAACCTGGTGGAGGTGGCCCACTAGCTGGATAAGGATTTTGATACTGTGGATTGTAGCCAGGTTGCCCGTACGGTCCAGACATCGCTAAATTTAGTATTCATAGCTGATAAGACCGAAAAATTACAAGCACATACGATTAAATATAGATTCTGGAAAGCTCAACTACTTATGGCTCATTCATAAAATATTAATTAAGGTCATATTTCCAGGAATTTAGAGAAAGAATGAAAATGATAAGGTCCCATCATCCCACTATGAATCCTTGACTTACAAATTATGTAAATAACAATGAATTGAATGTGGTGCATCAAGTTAAAGTGATTGTTCCACTAACAAAAACAGAGTACATAAGAACTCAATATAATGACAGTTTGTCATCTACCAAATATATTCTTTCTCATAAACCAACACTACCTATATATTACCCATCAAAAAAAAAGCCCAAAGTTTGCTCTTACATCTCTTCATCATTACAGAGTTATCAGCATAAAGAATCCCTCACTATTTAAAAAAGCTACAAATAAACGACTTAATATGTTAGTACCATAAGGCATATGACATATGGCTAGTCGCCTACCTCTCCATGATCTTCGCATTTGTGACAAACACAAAATCTGCGTCCAAATATGAAAGATAATCGAAATTAACTAAGTGCTCTCTTGATATGAGCACCGCTCAACCAGTAAAGAAGTGTTATCAATTCAGATCAAATAGAGATCAACTCGTTACGTCATGTTTTCGGAAATAAACTATTCTCTTACAAATGTAAGTAGAATCGCCGGATTCAAATCAGCTTCAATCACATCCTTTTCGAAATTAACAGTTGGCTTGGTGTTCGCAATATATAGAGACTACTGTGCGCAAAAACCACATAATTATGAACTATGATTATACTTTTGCACGGAAAACAACAGAATCACTACTGCACTTTGTGTTTTAAATGAACATGCCTAGAACGTAGCACGTAACCATAGAAACGATAGATTTTTTAACGACACAGTGAAATTACGTCACAGTTTTCTCAGTACGACAACTATTAGGCCGACCGACATATATAGAATATGGTATGCAAATGAACCTCCTATCCATGTTAAACTAAACGTAACAGCAATCATACCCAGATAATTGCATCTGAAACAAGTTTGAGGGTACTGACGGGACCACATTGCTAGATGGCAACACGGGAATGATACATTTTGGAATATTGTTATTAGACTATCTCTTAATACATCATAACAAACACATAACACTAATAACATCCATAAAACACGGTAACATGGTAAGATGAACATTTTCGAATTGAACGGAACGGTTAGTCACTGCCCATGTGAGCAGAGGTGGCATGTATTATTGCGAAATGATGTGGTCGTATGACAACAGTGTCAGACATTGGAGAAAGATGACGATAAACAATGAGTAGCGAGGAGTGAATGTATAGAATACCGCCAAATCGATAGTGCAATGCCATGGATTATCATTCGAGCACGGTTTCCTACCGGTTCTTACTAACTGAAAGACACGTGTCTATAGAACGCTAGGCTGTGATAGACCATGTCTAGAACTAATTGAGTACTAATCCGTAATGTAATTACCATAGTGTTACATAATTTCTCTCCGAGCATTAGCAAACAAGGATTGTATAAAATGAACATAAAACAGCATGCTGGATGGCTTAAAACACCTCATTTTAACGTCGCTATAGCTATCCTTGCGAAATACGTGCATAGTCCTGCTGTTTATAAGCAAAATCTCAATTCGTAACATTCCTAATCGACTAGGAACAACTCATATAAGTTGATTGAGGGAAAGAACTTAACACTTCAATTTCGTATGCATTTAATGAATTGCATAACTCATAGATATTTCCGTTACAAAATCTGATGCAAGTTATTACAAGGTGAACATATCAAATTCACCTCAATCATTACAGCACACAAACTATGTTATTTTACAAGAGCTTAGTTTTGCCTGTACCAGTATGATTCAGGAGTGAAGAAAGAGAAAATGTACCTGCTTGATAGCCTTGATTGTTCGTTGGACTACCTGACTGATAAAGGTAATCTTCTGAAAATGGAACTATTAAAATTTGGTTTTTCATACTACCACTAGTATCCTTAAGTACTCGAAATGAGTTTCAAAGTAGAATATACACTTCATATTATCTATTGAACAATAATTATACATTTCTTCAACTTTACGCTACATTATCATATGCAAAAATACGTAAGCTTGACTAACCTTCTCGTTGTCCTTGAGCATACATTTTTGATAAGCCTTCAAAAAATGAAAGACTTAGATGCTGTTAATTATTCAAAGAAAATGATAATGGTGTAAATTGTGATGGATAGGATAGTGCTTTATACGAAATGAAGTAAAGGCTTGTATATGAAACAAAACAACTTGACTGTTTTATGGAAAGCAGTGATATCATATCGCGTACCTTTCACGAAATTGAAGTAGTACGAACAATTTAGAAAAAAACGTATTTGGAATCACTTTCAAAAATTCCTAACCATTTACAAAACCCCAAACTGATACGTTACGGTACTGAGGTGGATCGGTTCTGCAAGTGGTGACGTTCTCAGTCCTCAAAGCATCTGCGTTTAAAAGTTGCGTGGGAAACTCTTATCTGATAATATGATATGGTAGGCCGCGTTTATAGATATTCTGAATATTATGATATACTAGAATATAGAAGAAGATAGATAATTTAAGGGGCCCGTTCAAAAGCGTCAGAATTCTCTTATCATCTTATCAGCATCGTCTCTCGAAAAGCCGTACTGCACAACAACGTTACTTCCTATTGGTTTTTATTTCTATGATGAAACTGAGCGATAGGAAACAAGAGAGTCACACAATACGGTGTACAGGGAGAGGGCATCGCGTAGCAAATGCTATTAATCGATCCGCAGATCTCGTTTACTCACGACGTCAGTGTGGTAGATGACTCATCATAGATGACTCATCGATTGCATCATTTAAGTAAAAAATCTCCACAATATCAGAATCCTAGAAAATTTTCTCCATAGTTTATTCGAAGATAATTTGGAAATCTTCTCTTTCTAACTTACTTTAAATACTCACATTCTTTAAATTAACGTAATTATTTTAAGCTAAGAAAACCTTTGTGAGGTTACATTACTTTTGTTAGATTTTTCACATTGATAACGTTCTCTTTGACTCTGTATTGTCATGACACTCAAAATAGTTATACTTGTTGTGTCCTCGTGAGTAATAATTACTGATTTACATTATCCTCATAATGAACAAACATAAGAAATCAGATGATCGTTTTTTCTTTTGTTTTTTGTTATCTATAAAAGAACGGTTTGTTGTATACTGTCAATTGTACTATCAGTAAAAGATAACTATTGAAAAGTTACAAGAATAAATAAAACAGAATGCATTTAAGCAACAACGGTGGTCCATTGACATCAGTGCATTTCGATTAACCATCTGCTAGAAATTTGCATAAATATGTTGATAAGAGGAGAATAAGATTTAGTTGGTAACGATTCACTTCTTATGTTAAGTTTCTACACCTCCAGTTTTTATTCAATTTGCATAAAATATCATACATCAATTATTTTTTACTCATTAGCATAAATGCATAATGCCTACGACTTTGCGTTTGCTTTTGTTTTGAGTTGCTGAGTTCGTTTTAGTGGAAACTGTAGACAAATTTATATACTTGTTCATCTGCGTAAAAAAAAAACGTATCTTCAGAAGTAATCAATTCTGTAACATGAGGTATGAATGCTTCTTGCTAAAAGAGGTATAAGCTCAACTCCGTAATCAACATCAAAAATTCTAACTGTTCATTCCAGCGAAGTTATCTTTCATATTATCATCAAAGAAAAATTTATTTCCCAACTTTAGGATGTCACGTTCGTAACACCTTAGGACAGTTTTAGTGGGATCTAAAGCAACGATTGTAACTGTTGGATCCAGCTTAGAGATCTGCGATAAGAGGGCGAACATAAGCAGCCTAATTAATGTGTGAGGTAACAGGAATCAATAGCTACATAGATCGACAACTGGAAGGCACCTGTTTTTCATTCCGCTCCCGTTGAAGAAGCACCATGTATTTGCTGAGGAAAGGCTTTGTAGATTTGTTATCTGTTTTTCAATTTTATTTAGAATTGTTGCCTCTAGTAGTATTTTTTTCACAGATTATGAGAAAGAATTCTGGTGCAACATACCGATCCTTATAATTTTTATCACTATATTTTTTGATGACGCATGGCGCAGTGGCATGAAACGCCGCTGTGATATGTGGACTTATCATGTTTACCAAGCACGTCATTCCTTCAGGGTTCATTTTTGAATCGGTATGGGAGTAAAGTTTGATAAGGTAAGTGCAGGACTTGTTTGGTGCAGAGTGGTCACTTCAGGTGGTTTTGTAGAACGGGATTGCAGTTAGTCATTTCAACGTCTATCAGAAACTGATTCTACGCATAATCTCTTGGTTTTTTTTTTATTCTACAATAAAAGTAAAAGAAATTTTACATAATTGACGTCGAAAATTCGTCAATCGTGAGTGTAAAGAATTTGTCACGACATTCTCGTCAATAACAGTGTGATTCGATGGGATTTTTTACATAAAAATTTATTATATTGATGTACAAGTTTATTAAAAGTGTGAACATACGTCGAATGATAAAAAAAAAACGTGAGTACAATGAGGAAAAGAGGCCATATGAAGATGAAGTCATGACACTTATACAAAATTATGACATTATTGAAATGACATATCTGCTTATGACACAATGAAATAAATTATACAGCAAAAATTAATAAAAATAAGTTGTAATAATAGGCGGATTACGGTATTTCGAACTGTACATGCATATGACATCCATGCGAAAAGAAAATGAATCACTGATACAATCTAAAGAAAATCGATTGTCAATGATGTTTTTATTGAGGGAAAGCTCAACATCGATCTGATTTTTTAACAATAAAATGAGATAACATTTGATCTACAACGAAGTCGGCATACATTCTAAAGCTCCTGATTAACAACAAGCTTAGCTATTAATAAAGCTTTCAATTAAAATTTCTGCTTTAAACGCTTAAATGTTCTCATTTAAAGGATAAGATCTTGGATACGGTAGGAGTAAAGTTGTGAGGAAAGCTATAAAGTTGATATTTATGCACGCTTGACATGCCATATTACACGATTTTCGTATTGATGACACTGATAAGAAAATTCAAACAGAAGCAACTTTTCAGCCAAGAAATAAGAATGAGACCACCACTTAACACCACAAAAGACACATCATAACTAAAAAAAATATTGATTCAAAAGCAAAAATCAATAAAGTGACAAAGTAGGAAGTGATGATGCATTTATGCCTAGGGCAGACAGCTCTGATATATATTAGCCATGAATAAATTTTTATGTAATGATAAAAAACAAGGAACAAGAACGAAAGCGATAGGCAGCACTGGTCAATGAGGAAAGTAGTGTCAATATGGTTACCTCATTCATTTAATTCAGGTCCAATGTATAGAACTCCAGTTTCAAGTCGATCAACTAAGTCACAAACGGCTAGATATGGAAATTTTTCATTTGCATTTCGTCTTGAGCGAAGAAAAGCCTGGCATTGGCGGAAGCACTGTAATTAAGAATGAAACAAAGTAAATATAACGGAATAAGATATTTCATGGATATAGTAACTATAAATCCTATGGTTACTATAGTGTTTTTCGTTAGACATGAAGCTGAATACATACACATTTGAGAGAGGGAGAGAGTAACGCAGAGGCACCAGATGTCGCAATGTTACACAAGAGGATATACTGATTCAATTCCTCCGTTAGATAAATCGAGTCTTTCATCGAGCTAGATTGGTGAATTGGTACGATTATAAGCTGGGAGGAAAAGTTTTCACCACGATGGCACTTGGTTTGGTAAAGATTGGTTAACGTAGACCATAATAGGAACCATTCATGTTTTCCCTCAAGTATGAACTTCTAACGAGGTTTGATACATGATGCGTTTCAAATGAGGCATTGTCAATGAATGAAATGACAGAAGGACTACTAGAAGACTTGAGCACTCATCATTGAAAATGTCCTCACTGCAGATGGACTGCTTGTAGATTACATTGTCTTGCTACAATCAAAATTCTTATTGTTTGGAAGAAATATTAGAAGAAAAAAAACTATGATTAGTAAAATTGGGCAAATAAAAATCTATCAAATATCCATCGCATCGTTCTTTTGCCACTAAGTGTCAAGAGTCATTTCACTCCGAAATCACTCTTAACTACGACTAAAGGAACGTAAATTTTGGTCGAAATCTCCGTGTGGACCATTTCGTAATGCTCATATGCTCGTAAGGTTGATTTGAAGTATATTCATAAAGCTTAACAATGAACTATGTACAGTATACATTATGATAGAGTATTCTGGAAGTGAGGCAAAATCAATCTAACAATAGATCAAAGTATTAGGTGACGTCGAAGCTAAAAATCGAATTGCCGATCTAGCAGTGCGATACTGCAACGCCTCTAGCTAGAGCACTACATGGACCAACATAATCGTGACCGCAGGACTATGCGATCAATATAAAGTAGGATTACTTAAATCATTAGATTTGAAATAAACCTACAGTAAAATATCTGTTATTCGGACGGCATGAATTGATCGATTTCAACTTTTCCACTGAACGAATCGATGGTGTTCGTAATGTGTTAACGCAGGAGGGAACACAGTCCGTTCCCGGTTTAATTTCGGTGAATACATTACAGCATTCGACATCTTAAAATGAAAAAAACTACTTCACATCGTAGATCAAAAGCTATTTGTCAATAGTTCAGCTTTATAGTTCCATAACGTTGTCAAATTCTGAACCCTAATTGACGAAATGAAACCAGTTTATCCACAGATTTTTTCTCTAGTTAATAAATAATTGAACTAATTCTTGAAATATTTCGAAATGTCATCCAATTAATTTTGCATTTACACCTGTTTCATTCTCAGCATAATATTCACACATCAAAAAACACTATTGACTTCGTCATATGACATTTCTCGTGACAACTCGTCCACATTTCCATCACTCTCCTCGTTAACAACACTATGTTGTCAAAATTACTACGTGTATGTTATAGGTGTCTAACATGGTTGCTCTACTTTCAAGCAACTTGCCATGCAACTGAGCAAACTCGTCCAAAAAAATTTTTATGGCTATTTTTCAATTGTTCACACTAATATTAAGCAGTATAATGATTACTAATGATGTGAAAATTGTGACAGATACCAAAAAATAAGTTTAAAAGAATAAAAATAAAGTCGTCAAGAAAAGTAGGTCCTCATTTGAATGCATACGATATTGACTTTTCTTGAAAAAAAATTTTCTACTTCTGTTGAACTATCACTCAGATTTGAATTTTTGCCGTAAAGTGAACTAGGCAATTACATTGACTCATTAGACGACCTCAGCATGTGTCCTCAAAGAATACGTCAAAAAATTATGACTGGGAACAGTGTCATTACCCTCAAGCAATTCCGTAACTATAGATTATTTTCAAACGATCGCATATAGAAACACACAAAATATTTTCGTTAAATAGTAATCTATTTAGGCCGTATATTTGAAATGGTCTACATGGAATCCCTCATGAGTTCTGAGTTACAAGAGTTGTCAGTTTGTTTAAAAAAATGTTTTATATAGCTTTATTCTAAGCTTCAGAAACTGCTACGGATGTACGATTAGTCCTGATAAGCTAACAAAATGGTTTTAAAAACGGATTACCTTCAATACGTGAAATTCTGAGGCTTTTAACTCCGAAGAGGGATTTTTGAATGCAGTTTGAAGCCGATATGAGATTTTCGAATGTCAACGAGCAGTTAAGCGGTTGTCTAAATATATAAAATGATTTTCAACAAATTCCTCAAAATGAAAAGCTTGAATTAATAAGGTTTTTGATCTCATTTAAAATGATTTTTGCTATGACAAAAATCCTCATATACATAAATTATATTATGTATATTTCAGTTTAGTAGAAATAAGTAAAACAAGTGATACATAGTTCTACTCCATTCCTCTTATGTCCCTCATGAAATCTTTGCTTTTTTCCTTGAGTTAATCTTATCAGAATTGTAAAGAAGAATGAAAATACATGCGATTTGGAAGAAAGAAAAAATGAAAAAAGTAGATCATAGAAACTGATGATCAAACAAATAGATCATAAAAACTGAAGAAAAAGAAGCAGTGCAGCTAATTTGCATAAAGGGATTTCTTACCGATGTTGAATACTACTTGCACAACATTTTGATGCTTCTTCAGGACAACAATTGTTAGCGATTTCAGTGTAACGTTGAAAATTTACATCTGTAAATTTAAATATTTGTAAGCATGAAATGGATTTCAAATTATGCAAATTATATGACAAAATTGAATAAATCCACATATATTCTGATTCATAACTCTCACTGAATTAAGAATTTTGACAAAAAATCAATAATAATCAACAATAAACAAGGAACATGTCAACAACAACAACAACAAATATAAAATGTTTATATTGACTGAAAATGACAGAAAGTTCATTAACTACCTGTAGCTTTTACAAATACTATCGTTGTAATTAGGAATAGTGCGTGGGCGTAATAATAACAAAACATTCCAACGAATTATTCTGTAAGAAAAACAATATATAAACATGTTTGTAAATAATAATAGAAACCAAATATAGGTATTATTAAATAGATCAAAAATATTATAAGGTAGTACTGTAACAATAAAAACTAAGCACATCACCAATAAACGATGATCAAAAATGTGATGTATTGTCGGTCCCTCAATTGGTAATTAGGCCTAGTCAACAGATATAATGCTTTGAGGATATAGATCAAACTCTTGAGGCGATATGTTTTGGCAAATTTGACACCATCTGATGACCAACTTGTCACTTAATGAGGGCATATTGTAGTGTCATTGATTGGTAGCAGATCGTAACAAGTACAAAACAAAAAACGACTCGTATGTTGTTGTAAAATGATTTGATTTTTTTCTAAAAATTTCTTATCAATGACGTGTAATATAGTTAATTATAATTTTATTGTTTATTGTTTTACGTATGTACATGTAAAATATAGTATCAACTTGTTGATCTCATAGAACACGTGATATGAATGCCCTTAGGGGTTTATACATGAGAAATCATAAATCAACCTCAGATATAAGTAAAAAATCGATTTTTCCTTAGATGTTAGTTTCGTTATAAACCAGTTGATCGATTTTATCTCACATGAATTTTACCTCATTAAAAAACATAAAACAATATGAAATTATTTAAAAGTGAATAAATTAGTTGTGTTGTACAAATTTTGTGATGTAAATGTAGTTTTTCTTTTAAATGAAAAATATTATCCTCAAAATTTTTCCTCATCAACTCTTAAGGAAGAAAAAAACTTCATAAAAATGAGAAGTGAAATCTGTGAAACACAAGTCATCAATTAGAAATGAGGATCGTTTATCTTTATTTTCTTTTTTTTACTCTTTACTTTATGAGGCAACACATAAATAACAAATAACAATAATAACAAAATTAAGAATATAAATATGTTTTTAAACTGCTAGTATTTATTGTTTACTCCTCAAAAATCTTCTAGCTTTTCTTAATTATTAGGATAGTCGTGTTTCGTGGGAAAAAAAATTCTTATTTATTTAAGAATTTAAATCATTGCATATCATCATTTGCATTTTATTGACAATATTGATTATATACGTATATATATATAC
>KN716167.1:451521-479897 GCA_000816705.1 Dictyocaulus viviparus
ATTAAATAACTTCTGATTGATGTCCATTAGATTGAAAGGTGGCGTATCCAGAAATTGTACCTAAGGTAGTGGGTGGTGAGGATATGAGGATAGCTCTGAACTGGAGAAATGAGTGACAAATAATCATTTATTTATGTATTGTTGAATATAACTGAAAGAAAAAAAAATGACTTACAGTGATCTGTAGTGATAAGGACAATTAGCAGGTTTGCCTGTGACGTGTTGAATACTTTTTTTCATATTTTCAAAATCAATTTTATTTGCTGGTAGTACAATTGCACCAGATAAATACCTATAAAATAGGAAACAAAAGAAAATTATAAATCTTTCGCTTACCAATTTACTACCATTAAAAATCTAAAGAATTCTTAGATTTTTGTTTTTAGTAAACAATAACAACAAGGCCAAAATATACATCTTTAAAGAAATCATGAGGGAATAAAGATCAGTACTGCTATAAGTACCTAAATGAGTGAAAAAAAATGGCTTGCTTGTATGGAACGACTGCTACAAGATAGAAAACATATTTTTGTAAGCTAACGATTTCTTCTTCATGATATGAGCACATCTCTCGCGATAAGCACAATTAATTTTTTACGAAATGAAAAAAATAATCGATCAATACTGTATTGATTACATCCTATTGGATAGCCTCATTATATTATTTTAGATAAGTTTATAATCAACCAGCAGCACAATTAGACCATAATAGTAATTTGCCTTCAAGCTGTTTCATTGTAAAAAGCGCTGTGCTTATGAACGGTACGTTGTTCAGCTTCTTCAGTTTTCCACCTCTTTCTATTTTTCGTTTTCCAACATTTATTAGACGGATACTTCTACGAAACGTAACCATGAAGTTTTCCTACATACCAACATCACATTTATTCTAGGCTCAGTAGTATTATTACGTTCCTAAGCAAAGTGTTACGGAATAGTTATGACCACAACGTTTGTAGAGAATATAATCGTATACACTTTGTTCTTCTAAGACTGAATACATGGTTCATTTGTTGTTGTTGTTGTTCTTAGGAGTCAGAATACACACGTAGTCAGTCTCAGTCTAAGCTGCCTTCAAAACTTTCTAAAATAGAAATGAAACGCTTGCCTTTCCATTAAACCTCATTCATTCTCTAATGGTACTTCCATATACCTCTACTGTGACTTAACGTAGGACAATACGTTCTGTCCAGCTGGTCTATAACTCATTTATTCCAAAACGTAACAACAAATATTGTATTTTTCATCACTATATTCGTTAGAAATCTTGTATCTATGCAATTTTTGACATGTCTATGTAATGTAAAATATAGATCAATTCAAATACCAGAAAAAAGGAAAAACTGAAAATGATACCTCATGAGTAAAACGTGATTTTTAGAATGCGCTTTACATTTTTCGCAACTTTAATCATCGTTCTGATAAATTTCACTGAAGAAGGTCAATGGGGGGATTGGTCGTGTGCATACGGTTTATTCGAGGATTATTTTTGTAAGAATTGGGTGTGTTCGGTGAGTTCATACCACGGATATACCTCATATATTTGATAAAATGTAGAACAATAGTGAAAGAATGTCATATTAAACGGAAACGTAAGGCAGGAACAAGTGCTGCTCTTTGTAATATATTTGCAAATGTACTGAATATATACAGGCACGCATTGGCTCAGTGGTGCAGGTCCCACAGTAATACGCAGTTCTAAATTAGATCCACGGTCCCCCCTAGGTCCACAAAGCCTGACATAGCTGTGGGTTTGATAAAATTGTACCAGAAAAATCTGAGTACGATAAACAGCGCTAAATTTGTGAACAGGGGTCAATTCAACTTGCTGTATAGATCAGGCTTGTATTCGACGACCTCCATGATATCACATTGAACACAAATGTGTAGGCGCATTCCGCAATAGAGCTTGATCAACACCAAACTTATTTTATACATATAATCCTCATAGTGCTCATGATGAAAAATAAAAACGTAGGTGCGATTCCGAGTGTTGCCTGAGGTTCCAGATTTTACGATTACCTTAGCATCATGGATGATATGAGGACACCATTATAACCTATCATAGTTCATAGAAAATAAAAATACTATAACGGTAGTGATTTGAATTTTTCAGAATTGTCCTTTTTGGAGCGAATGCAGAGGCAGTAAATGCGTATGCGTCAATTGTAAATCCTCAAAAAAACCATAATTTCTTTTCTTTTTTGATAGTTGGACAGTATAAGTAAGAATTTATCGCGGTCTAATCTATTCATATATGACTACATTAATAAAAATTAGATTCCAAACAAATATTCCATAATTTGTTGAAGGAATAAACAGTAAATAACCAAGGCAAAAAAAGCAAGGTATCCTATTCTGCGAATAGAAAAAATTGACAGCTTCTGCTACCCAAACTCATTTTTTTCCCAGGTCAATAGAAAATTCCAACATGGAAATTTGAATCATTTCAGAAATTTAAAAAGTTTTCTAGAATTTTTCACATAGCAGTCTCATGTTATCACGTGAAATGACTGATTGCCAACATTACAGTGATTTCAATGAGTACATTTGCAGGACTATTCCAAACCTAATTGAAAGAGGGGTAAAATAATCTGAATCGAATCATTAGAAAGCTGAATGACACTATAAGGTGTCGAATTTCAGATAAAAGATTGAAGGCCTTCTGTGAATCAAACGGCAAGGTGCCGTAAGATTTCACAGTTGGGACAGAATTGAAGTAGCTGAATAGAAACGGCCACTACTGTTAGATGGTAGATGTTTGCATTGAAGAGTTACCTTTATCACTGATAAATCCCCATTGAGAATCCACCTTCAAGCATCCATGGTCTATGTGATGTCGGGTAGGTGAATGTATGAGAGCCTAGTCTATACGGTGACTTCAGTTTATCACTTTTCAACATCACAACTGATTATCTTCCCAGATTTCTCTGGTACCAATTTACATTCGCATTCGAGATATGGAAAAGTGAGTAGACTTGGATTAAGGCAAAAATCCGTATGTACTGATTATATTACTGTAACTCCATCACCACTGCGCTACGCTCCCTTCAAAGGGGTTACATGAGATTACTATAACCATTATTACTCAAACCTACCAAAACGATGACAATGAAAAAAAGATGTATGTAATAATAATAGTGTTGTGTAACTTCAATCAGAAAGCACTATGTTATTCATCAACATTTGGGCTAATCGAAAACTAGTTTCGATATAAAAATACCTCTTCAAACCAGTGCAAAACGACAAATTCGGTTCACTAAAGAGTCGTGATAGACCGGGTATACAATCGCTAATCGTTACGCAGTCATCAGCAATGTTTTTCTAAAAATAGTCATTTAATAAAAACAGTTCCAAAAGAGCTAAAACCTTGAAAAGGTAAACGCGAACGGTTAACAGTGATCCAGCATCTGTGTGTACCTACCAGTGATTCAGTATCTGAGTCTTTCCTATCAAAAACACTATCTTCAAATACTCCAGATTGTTGTTGTCGCACACCTACGCATGATATTCCATAAGGTTTCGGAATAATAATAAATCTTCCTGGAATGAACAGTTGAAAACTTGTTATGTCTGAAGCGATAATTCACATAAACATCAGATGTAGTCTACAAAGAAAAATTCTGGTAAGCACCTTTCATTGAAACAATAAAACTAAGAAAATCGTAGTGTTCTTGCCATACCAGGTTCATGCACTATTACGTTATTCTTCAAGTAATTTGTAAGTTGCTCAATATAAGAAAACTTCTTCGGATGAGTGGCAGAGCGGAACAGCTGAGCAGCGCGTCGAGAAGAGCTGGACGACGATCTAAACCGTACCTTGCAAAAAAATATGTCACATTTCGCCATATGGTAGCCGTATTAAATATACCTTATTATAATCATAATAGTATAGGATTCTTCTACCACACAATTTTTGAGTATTTCGTAGTCCGCATAAACAATTTTTACTACATCCCTGATTCGGTAAAATGCAGAAGAACATGCGCAATTTGCACTTATTCACAGTGATTAGTTTAAGTTCTCGATTAATATCGAGTCTGTTTGAACCAAGAAATGGAAACTAGTATAACATGAGTTACTAATTCTATTGTATTACCACTTAGCCTATTTGTACTAATGTGATAGCCAAACTCTAGTTCTTTGCTCCATAATTTACTAGTTGAAATCCAAGAATTCCAGAAAATACTTGGTTTCCAAATCCTTGTCGTATTTCTTCTTCAAGTAATTGCAAATATTCAGGAATGCTGAGATTTCGGATACCAGCATCATAATGATTAAACTGTTGTTGTGTCATTTTATCAGATTATTTTCTTCTTTATTGTTGCATTAAATAAAATTCTGAACATCTGAGATAATCGCTCTACCTATTTGAAAGTCATTTGCATATATCGAGAAGCCGGGACAGGCAGTAATTTGTAAGCGCAATATAGAAACTTTTATCTAAAAAAAACACAAATAACAAGTCACTAACCCTCCATGACATTTCCTTAAACAGTTCAGTAATCCAAGATTCATCCTATGGATGAAATAGCAATTCTAAAACTTATGAGAAAAGCTAAAGAAACTACAAAAGAGCCTTAATACAACTACTGTGTTGAAAAGTACACAGGATTTAGAGAACACTACCATAATATACACAAACACGACAATAATTTACTTATCACTTTGTACAGATATACACGTATATTCAAGCTTAACAATCTACATATCTCAGTCCTTTTAAGCTTTCTTTTTTGTTGCTGCTGATGATGACGAAGATGCAGAATTTTTTGCAGCATTAATACTGTCCATATATCTCCTCTGATCTTCGGCTAAAAATTGAACAGATTCCCTATCACTGCATCATTTACTCGTTGTATAATAGAACTCACCAATTTTTTCATATCGACAACATCGTGGATAATCTACTGTTAGTAACCTTGGATGAAGAAGTGTTGCTTAACAAAACGGTCATAGCTTGAGTACAAAAGATAAAAAACATCAGAAAAGAAGAACTGTGTACTGCTATGGCTCACCAACTTCATTAATTCCAAAATTTAGTATTAACTGCTCATAACTGGATGGATTTTGAAAGTCTTTTCGTTCTTGCACTGATATATTAACGTCAATACCAGCAGCTTTACGTTCAAAATGTTTATAGAAGATTTGCTAAAATAATATTTGAAATAATATTCTGAAAAATCTAAAAATTATCAAATTATTTAGTGGCAGCTAAGCCGAAGATAAATAAAGTTATGGTCGAACTCTACCCACCACCAACTCTGGATCACATTCCTCAATTGGAGCAGGTGGTATTGTGACGTCTTGATGAGGAGGAGTTTCTATTCTCTGGAATGTAAATAGTCTGAATGCACTACTTAGATAACGACGCAATACAAAATATTAATTAGATTTGTTAGGTGAATAATATTTATATAACCTTGTTATCAGGTTCTTGCTCTATACCATGAAGTGGGCTATCATAAGGACGTGGAGTCCAACCGCCTGAGCCAATTGACGATATGTCTTCAATCTGAATCTGACCACATTCTGTTATATACGTTGAAGTTCTAAAGTACATACTACAACGAAAGGTTTACAGTAAATTAGAAAGTAAAAAAATAATAAAATTGAAAATAAATCTATGTATGAGAGATATATATGCGAAACATACACTGAATTTTAAACTATCAATTTGAAAACAGCGGTTGGGTCAGAGTGTCTAGCTTTTGAAAAACAACACCTATGAATTTATTTGAATCACACACCTGCTTCATAGCATTTCGTCCATCTTCGAGAGCCATATCTATCAGCCTTTCATCATTCTCATCATCCGTGTCACTCTGCTTAAAACGATATGAGCATGTAAAGGAGTATTTAATAAAAGTCGTTATATGAAAAATCCTAAATTCCGGTCCTAAATGAAAGCTTCAAAAAAGTATATAGGAAAATATGGAAATAATACGGATTCCATTGAGTTATCGGATCAACGATGTGTTAATAAGATTTTCTACTCACACTGACCGTAATATATAATACATGCATGGTTTGAAGATCGATTTTTTACAATTTGCAAAACTTTCTAAAAATTGATTATGTTACTTGTATTTTTAGGAAGAAGAAAAAAAGAATATGACCACTGCAAAAACCTACCAGAACGACATTCAACTAAAATTGAAGGCTATGCAGAACCAAGAAAATAAAACTGTTGGTATAATGAGTACCTGGCTAATTCTTTCAGGAGGACGAGGTTCAATAATTCCAGAGGGAGGAGATGTAATTCTTGAAGCTTTCTCTGCGTCACGATCGGCTAAAGCAATGAGCTGGTATTGGTATCAACTTCAACAACAAAATATTACCTCTTTCAAAAGCATCTTCTTTCTCCTCACCACTATAAGAAACCAATGACACTGTTGAAGATACCTAAACAAATCCATAAATCAAAACCAAGTCACTGGATTAAAAACAACTAAAAAATGAACAAGTATATTCGTGTCGAAAAATTGCACGAGAAACAAAGCGAGAAATATATGAGACACGAAATATGTGATGCTCATTTGTGGGATATATTATTCATCGTAAAATTGGTGAATCCAAAACCAGGTAAAAACCATCGACATTGATATATTTTCAAGACAATGTTAATGACCTGCACCCTGTTTTGAATACGAAGAAGATAAGGTAGAATTTTCTAACGTACCTGCGGTATTTTGGAGGTGGGAGTCGGAAGCGAAGGGGAAGGAGAGTGGTATTCTTTTCTTTTTGGAGGTGGTGGCTCCCTGAATTCTATATTCTCGCTATGTTCACTATTATCGCTGAAGGAAGAGTATCGACGAGGCTCCTCGAACATTGTATCCGGATCTGAGAATCGAGGTGTGGACTCTTAATGTATATGCAAAAGATTCGATACCCGCAAAATAATTGATTTCTGTTAAGACAAAGTGTACAAAAAAAAATCTAGTTTAAAAAAGTTCCATAACTTATAAAGATGAGGTATCTACTAACCATCAAACATTGCATCAGAATCTCTCCGAGGTCTTGGAGAATAATCGGAATCTCTGCGCACTTTAGGTGAATGTAAGCTGGTATTTTCATGCGAGGTTGTTGAACTCGGCACTTCACCTAAGCCATTACCTCAAGAAATAAATACATTTTTTGTACTATTCAGCAGCACTTCATCAATAGTGTGAAGAAAAAAAAACTAAGCAACCAACTTTGTTCCAAAATATATGAATGTCTTCGCGGAGATTCTTCATCGCTTTCATCTCCATAATCTGCTAGTGTATTCATCCTTAAGTTCTGCAAAATGCAAAAAAAATTTCCAAATAAGGAAGAAATCAAAACTAGATTCCAAATTACATGAAAGAGCTATTTTACACGATATATATAACAAGTAACATATTATAACCAGAAAGAAAATCACGAACACAATCAGTTTTAATGCTGAGGAAATCAACAGAAAAATAAGCGCTTCAAAAAAGTGCATTACACACAAACTTCTAAATTACCGTATGAAAATATGACTCCTAAACTAATTTACATATGTTCACTTGATTATATGATCGAATTCCTCGGAACGATGAGCAAGTGCTTTAATTTCTCCTTATCTTAAGGATTTATTCCTTTGCAGGTACCTTTTTCTGAGTCACCTCACTCTTTATGCCTTGTTTTTTTCTTCAATACAGGCTGGAATAACTTGACCATGTACTCGCAATCTAGGATGCTGTGCTTCACATTCATTACTTGATGGTTCTCATAATATATTGCCGGCTGAACTGCAATAATATAGAACGACTTATTGTGTTTTGTTGTGATCTCAAGAGAAGATTATTTTTGTCTGAATGTAGTTGAACATCCATCCAAGGTGTTACAAGTTTTCCGAACAAAATGAGCAAATATCATTCTCCAAAGAATTATAAAGTTAACATACTACTTATTGATTGATATAAGAAAAAATACATTAGATTTGATACGATAGTTTTACCTCATTTCTTAATCTTATGTTTATTAATGAATCTCATCCAGGGTTACTGTTACTTAATTGTCCTCATACGAACCGAGGTTACCAATATATGCGAGCAGAAGCAAATATATTATTGAGATTCTTGACATTATTGATAATAATCTCAACTCTGAATGACGTTCAGCTTTACGTCAAATTTGAAAAGGCATTCCTAAGCAAGAGGAAATAACGTCGTCAACGTTGTTTTTACAATGGGATTTCGTTCTCCACATCCTCGAGTTTTCTATGTTACTCACAAGCTATGAGATGGTAAGGAACTTATAAAAATCATATTTATGAGGACTTACTCCAAAGTAAAATGCCTCCTTTGTGGTGTCAACCTCCTCGATACGTTTTCTCTTTAGTCGTTAAGTAACATTCAACACCATCATACTATTACTACTAGACCATTAGGAAGAGGATATATAATAGAGTGATATAATTTCATTAAAGTCGTGAAGACATGAATTTCAGCTAAAACTTTCATACCTTTGATTGATGCTACAAGAGGGGAAATAGTGCTGAACAAATCAAACGAAGCACCGAAAACAATTTGATGCAAATAAACACGAAAGAATGTTAGCTGATATGAAACCTGTTGTCTTAGTGGTGGAGTTGCCAAGGTGATACGCAAGCCCAAGTCAGGTTCGCTGTCGCCTGCATGACCCACCAAACCTCTATCCTTCAGAGGTTGGTAAAGTAGTAACATAGAAAATTGGCTATTACGATATCACCTTGAACACGAATACGTAAGTACAAAATGCAGCAGAGACTGACCAACTCCAAGGCTTATCTTATTTAGCCAGAAACTTGATGTGTAAAGAAAATCAAATCAAGATTGATGGCGAAGCGTAGAAAGCGACTCTTGCCTGCAGCATTAGCGGTAAAACTCGAACCGATGAACTTGAAGAGCGATATGGAGAATAGTGATTATATAGAATGAAAGCTGCAGGTTCCATAATTTAAGATTATTGGAAAAGTTATTGAATATCTAGCTCTCAATTACACATGCACATCTTCCGCGCTCAGCTATGCAGATGAACGTCGAAAACCTGTATCCCAAGGTGATAACGTGTAATGGGACGAGTGAAATAGGTCGCGCCAGTGATACCTTGAGAAAAAATCACCACTGTAAATGTTTGAGTAACAAATGAGTGTAATATTGTTTATATTAGAACATTTGTAATAACAGCAAAGTATCCTTTGATACGATTCTCAAAGATATAGACGGACTCATAGGTCGGAATGATAAAGGTGTGAATCTGAATATTGAGTCATACTTCTTTCGAAAGATCTTAACAAGTTGTTTTGTCAATAGCATTCAGAATGATGACCTGGTAGATGATAATAATAAGTAGAATTCATTTATGTAAGCAAGGCCGTCTTAGTTTCTCGGCATGGAGTTTAGCTTCGTCCATGGTGAGGCGATTTAGTTTGTTTAATGTCATATTTTCAATGAAAAATCAGCTGATTTAATATCCTTTTTGTGCTTGGGAGTTGCGTATGAACTCTCGACTTAAGCATAGTGTGAAATTAGGTTTTATTCAAATGTATTAATATATTTACTATTGTAGAAAGCTATGGCATGTACTTAGTCCCAGTAATGTAGCTTATACTTGGTAATGTCGCAGTTCTTGAGAGGTTCTGTTGCGTTCTTGAAAGCAAGGTAGTTTTTCACTCCAGCCAATTTTTGGCTCTATAACCACTCAATCTGCTGCATGGATCGGGTTAGCCTTTATTGAAGCAAACGTCACGATTCCAATGATTTAGAAGAATAAATACATTGCAGCTGTTTCATGCCTTGAAGCAAGTGCTTGTTTTTTTAGTACTGCCACATATGACTTCTGAAGCAATCCCAGATTTTAGGCAAATCAATTTTTGCCTCAATAATGCGGTGAAAACGTGCATTGAGAATAGCGATACTTTGAGATCAAAAGTGAAATAGCCATGGAATTTCATATATTACCCAAGTTATAACACAACAGATGAGGTAGGGAAGGTGTAGCAATGAGGTGTTCCATATATCTGTAATAGGAGAGGTTTCTGTCTCCATATTTCTGTCGGAAATTTCATCATCTAGTATGATTAAGGTGAAAGGTTTGTGGACTACGATGTTCCGATCTAAAACTGAGCACGTGTATAAGTTCGTTATTTGGAGGTTGAATTCCTCGTTAACCACTAATAACTCCGCACGAAGTGTTTCGTTCGATAAAACTTCATACATGTACTAACACAAAGAAGTACTTCATGCAATGCATCGGAGGCATCTAAACGAACTTCAATTAGAAGTCATTTAAATTACCGCTTTTCTAAAAATATGACTAAGAAGGATCTTATAGTCGACATAGAACATGATGCGTTATGAGCAACGTACCAACAGAGATACAGTACCTCACACAGTACCTCTATCATTGTATGTTCCACCCTCACGATGGGCATTGATCTTTGATTCACAGAGAGC
This sequence comes from Dictyocaulus viviparus, assembly GCA_000816705.1. Taxonomy (NCBI): domain Eukaryota; kingdom Metazoa; phylum Nematoda; class Chromadorea; order Rhabditida; family Metastrongylidae; genus Dictyocaulus; species Dictyocaulus viviparus. The sequence goes on from KN716167.1 coordinate 461,964, forward strand.
GTTAGGTTATAAATCCATCAGGTAGTTTTCAACACGTAATGATCTGTCTTTATACTTCATGAATATAGGATGTTAACTACTTATTCATTCAACGTTACAAGTGAATGTTAATCAAACTTTCCAGTTAGACCACCAGTTTGTGTCATTTTTTCAAAACTAAAGACAAATGTACTCCAATCAATAAGTAAGAAACATAAAGTGTTAGCAATTAGATTTAAGTGACTTCATTAAAGCTACCAAAGCCCAACCATAAAGCTTGGTGTCGTAACCTAAAATCTGAACGATGGCTTCATTACGACAAATTTCATATGCGATCATAGATAAGATAAGCTCTGACGTTGATCAATCCCTTGTGGCGTGAGTGCCTACGCATTCGTGTTCAAGGTGATGTCCTAGAGGTGGTTGAATACGAGCCTGCTTTATATAGTGACTTCAACTGACTACTTTCCACCAAGTTAGTGCAACTTATCTTACCCGGATTTCTTTCGTATCGATTTACCGACTACGGAGGGACGCTGAGCTTAATAGGAATAGGTGGCGATAGGGAACGAACCTGGGGCCTGCCTGTTACTGCAATACCACCACTGAGCCAGTGCGTCTCGAGTTTTACAAGTGACATTATTGATATGGTGAGTGGTGGCTTCTGGAATAGTTTAGCTTAAAATTATCTAAAATCTGACACGATTGACGAAACACGAAGTTTATGACTTATCAATCGATTTATATTGTTTGTATGGCGTAATAATATGGTGTTCAAAATGTTAAATGTGTCATTACAGCCTCCATAATTATTCTTTCTGCAATTTACATACTAATCCTGCCAAAATGCGCATCTCGTAACAATGGTATACAAAAAGTCTCTAAACGACAAAGGTACGGTAGATTTTTTTAACAGTTATCAGAGAAAGACTTGAGGTGATAAGATACCTCCAAAACTCTCATGCTAGTTTTTTACAAAGGAGTAAATCTAGGAGTCGAAATTGTTGAAATTTTTAAATAATATGTTCGATATTGTAATAGAAATTTTTGAGCTGCTTCTATTGCTTATTGTAAAAGATAAAAATTGAGTTAATCGATATCTCTGACCACACATTCGTTGTATTGATGTTATCGTTGAGATAATTGAATTGGAGTGGTCTATGCAATGATTAGGAGGACCACATCGTTATCCTTCTAGATTATTCTGATACAAATTGCCGACTCCTAAGCGATGAAAGGCTTGATTGGCATCAGGCAGGCTCGAACCCAGGTGTACTGTAATGAAGCATGCGTCTCACTTCGTGTCTTTCCTACCACTACACAAAACATCCCTTTTATTGTTTACTAAGCATAGAAAACTTTGATCAGTTCAATGTAACTTTAGCAAATATGTGAAGCTCTACACAATTACCTCAAGTTATTGAGGATTACTACCGAACTTTTACTCGTATTGATCTATCGTACAATACTCAAATACTACTTTGAAACTTTAATATACTCAATACCGAAAAGAAAACTGTTTCTTGAAATTTCTCAAATGTTTTTATGTCTGTAAGGATATAAATGAAAGGAAGTATTGTGACGTTTTTGATGAAATACAATTCAGGAGATTAACTAAATGTAATGGTAATTCAGAACGAAATAGAGGTGGAAATGTTGAGAAGATGAGAGGAAGTGAAAAAGAAGGTGATCTACCATTAAAATTTAGTTCATTTATTATTGAAATAACACTAGAAATTGGTCGTGGAAATGAATGTCCAGGATTTCTGAAATATTCCATAGATGTATGTAAACCAATTTGATGAGGTCCATCATATATATTCTTAGATACCGTATTTTTCCTTCACTAAGCAAGCTACCTATTTGTTTCATTTCGTTCTTACTAGGAAGTATATTACTCGTTTCTTCTTCTTAAATGCTACTGTAATGAATATTTTAAAATATGCTCGTTAATACGAAGCAGTAGCAGTATCGTAGAGAGCATTTATATTGATGAGATAAGGTACCATGAGTCAATCAAGTCGAAACCGAGTTCAAATGAGGATCTTTAGGATTACAAGAGTTAATAAAGAAAAGACAGTTGAACGTTGTCGCGGCAGACAATGAGAACTTACATAATGATGATTCGAAAAAAGCGATCAAAGAACATGAGGAAGATCTAGAAGGAGCACACGGAGAGCGAGAAGAATGTTTAGAAGCAACACAAGCAGTACCGGAAGGTATGGAAAGAACAGAATCAGTACTTGAACAAGCTGTGACACAACGGGATGAGGTGATGGAAAGAACAGCGGCTGCACGAGATGAGGGGAGAAATAAATCAGTCAAATCGAAAAAAAAGATTGTTAATAAAAGCAGAAAAGCACGAAGTACAGGTCGAGAAGCAGCTGCAAAACCGTCAGATGATGAGTGAGTTGTTGAGTTAGTTTCTGGAAATTATGACATTGCGAGAGGGAAAAATTTACTCAGTTTTATTTAGTTTCGTTTATTTTTGATTTGAACTATGAGTAAGAGTAAGAAGTAAGATATGAGAAGAGTTATGGATACTGTAGTGATTAGCATATGATGCATGCGGCCCGGAGCCTCATTCTGGCGTTCGTGTCACCTTGGCACCTTCACCACTGCGTCACAACAGTATCCTTGCATTTCGTTTGATGAGTTATTATCTTCATCTTTATTTTTTGTATTATTATTGTTTAATCCAATGTATTGTGAGACTATGGAACTGAAAACAGAGACAAAGGAAATATGATCCTCTGAACGATATTATAGGCTAATACTGTCATAACCTCCTATCATTTAGCCGATTAATAACTCTCTTGCGAGGTTTCATGGAACTTAAAGAGGTAGAAAGTAACCACTGCCTTTAAACTATATGACTCAGTGAAAAAATATTGTACTTTTATTGATATGTTTACTGATCTGCGATCAACTGCGATTTTGTATTTTTTCAAATTCTTAATTTTATAACTTTAAAAATAAAAAAATTTCAGTGTAATGATTTCAGACTTTATATTGACGATCCTTATATGTATAATGAGAAGCTTCGAGGTGGTAATTCACTTTTGGCGCTCGATTTAAACGCCAAAAATCAAATGGCGTAAGTATTTGTTATTATCAATAATCAATAATTGTATAAGTCATTATTTGAGGTCAGATATTTTAAACTCAAATTAACAAACGATTTTTCGTTGTGTTGACGGTCATCCGTTGATAATTTAAGATGATTCAAATTATTCGGCAAAAAATTACCTCACCTCTCTGCAGTCCGCTAGCAGAAGGAATTCTTTGCAGTAATTTATTTGCACGACGTAAACATAAACACGATACCTACAGAGTGAGTGTAATGAGACGTGGATAAAAAGCTTTGGTTTATTCATTTCAAGAAAGACTAGGCTTAAAACACCAATGAAGGAAACGGTAGCACGGATAGTGGCAGGAACACTTCAATAGAAAATCAATATGCAAATTAGTCTGTATGATATGTCAAAACAATGGTGTCTCCTGTAATGAGATCTATGAATTGACCATGAGAAGTCTGGATGTGACGAAGTGAGTGATGAAGATCGAGTCAACGTTAACAATGTCGGCATCAAAACAATTCACTAACTATAACCCATTTTTATAAAAGTCATTTTGAATTCTGAAAAAAAACGGAGTCTAGTGACTTAAATGGAGTGAAGCAAGAGGTAGATTTGGATAAAACAGTATGAGGAAAAGGATATAAACAAAGAATCCGAATTCGACGTTCTTGACTTACACACAGAATGAACGTGACGAGGACTTCGGTAGGCGATGGGTAGTACACCAGACCGGAGACCTGCGAGGTGGTTCGGATTCGAACTGACGCTCCGAGTCTTTGAGTATTTCAGAAGCGGATATAACCGGTAACTCATTATGAATTACCATAATTGATTGAAGACCAAGCTAATCACTTAAAAATTATATATATTTCTTTCCATAGAATCAGATCAAACCCTTGTTTTCAGGGCTATGCAAGATAAAACACAGTGTTCTGTAATAGTGGATAAAAATGAGAAAAAGAAAGACGGGTAACAATTAAAATCTAGAGGAAAAAAAAGTGCTCGAGGCAAAAATCGTTTTTTTTTGCAGCACATCCGAAAGGAGGAAAAAGAAGTCGGGGTGAGATCTAAAGCTGAAATAATGTAGATCGAGAAACGCTGTAGCTCCATCCATCACTAAAAAATTTATACCAAAATTTTTATATTAGATTTATTAGTATATTTCGTTTCAACACTCGATTCATTTCTTGAAACTCAAGAAAAACCAAAGTAGTTTGGTAGTGTATGAGGATAGAAAAATGAGGAAGAAGGAACAATTTTTATGCCTTATCGTTTTTTCAAGGTCTCTAGAGAATACAAAAACCCAATGCTCTACTATTATGGAAAAAGAACGTACTAAAGAAGACATTTCCAGGTATTGTATGAAAATCCTTGAAAAATTTCCCTCATATCTTAATAATTCTGAGGGAATTCCGAGGGAAGCATTATTGTTATCGAAAAAAAAACCCAACAATCAATAACTATCAGTTTTATTTGGTAGTATTAGAGCAAATAATACATCAGAAGTAAGTAAGAAGTTTGTGAGTTAGAAAGAAAACGCTCACTGAGGTATTTTTTCTAATTCACATTCACAACTTACCTCTTAGAGGTTGCTTCAACGAAATTTCTTTGAAGCATGACGGCTTAAACGATTAAAGATCAAATTATATTTTGAAATGTTGTCATCAGGCTTCGTTACATGGTAGAATTATTAACTGTTGTGTGACTATCGATTGATTACTGTATTCATGAACTGAATTGGTTCCTCATATATTGATTGAATACGACTTTTGTTATCGATTTTTATTCGCTAACGTATCTATGGATTTTTGACGATCCTCATTTCTCAGCGATTGTCATTTTAGTTCTTTTTTCTATAGTTACAAAAATCATTTGATGAGGTCGTTTCACAATTGATTATTATTATAATTATTATATTATTATTATAATTTTTCTAGGAAAAAAAAGCATGATACGGATCGAAAAGTTGGAGCATCAACGAAAAAATCAAAAGGTCGAGAAGATGCTGGTGCAAGTGATCGAATATCTTCAAAGTATTTAGACATCGTCGATACAGAAAGAAATTACAAAAACAATGAAAAATCGATAACGCAAAAGTTCAGAAAACGTTTTCAATAGTGTAGAGAGGAAAATCGAGTACAAATCTGTGCATAAGAAAAAGCATTATATAATATGAAAAAGCGCGATCAATAAACTAAAAATCGATATGTTACGAGAAAAAAAAACGGCTTAGATCTTATTCGAGTTTGATGCTTTTGTTTGTCATGTGAATATTATTTTTTTTCCTCATTCAAGTTGAACTGTAAGTGAAAACAATAGGTAATGTCGAAATGTTTAGGTAACTCTTAATTGATCACTGAATTTTTCTTTTGACTCAATTTCTATTTACAAATAAATTATTGAAATTCACTCCTTTGAAGAACTCACTCACTATAGAGAAGCGTGATGAGGAAAATTATACAAAAGGAATAAAAGAATATAATATGTGATTCTAGACACATGGTAATCACTCGGTGTTAAGAGTGATAAGAGCATTTGGATTGGTTCCTCCATCCTCGAAAAGTAGCATTTGGTTTTTTTAAGCAATCGATAGCTATCTCTTACATTGATTACGCCATTATATATGGGCAATGTGTATAAATAATAATTTCGTCATAGGAGAAAGAGTCATTAGGAATCGAAATGATGAGTGAGTGAGTTCTTGAAAAGAGTAACGCTGGTTTTAGTTTGTGGTCAATTGGTTGCCTTTCAGTGGAAGCAGCAGTCCTTCGCACAACGAACAACAATCCACGACGGATGAAGAATTCTTCAACGAAAGTATCAGTGACGATGATTTAGAGGAGGAGGGGGAAAATTCCATTGTAACTGAGGAAGAGGGAGAATCCTTAAGTAGTTCATCAGTGTCTCTCAAATTAAATAGCATTAACGAATCAGACACATCCGAAAGTAGCCTGTCTAGAAAACTACGTATCATTTCGCAAAAGAAACGAGTTTCTGCTGGATTTAACGTTTTAAATAAAAAAGAAAAAGTGCCTAAAAAGAAAGGATCAAAAAAGGATACAGTACCCAAGAAGGATACGAAGAAGTCAACAGATATGGATTCTATGGATGCCCTAAAGGAAATGAAAGCGCTCAATGAGAAAGAGAAACAAGGTTCAACATATGAAAGCGTGCTTTTGCAACGGTACGTTCCATTGTTATCGGAATAGTCGTCGTGATAGCTTTGATTTTTGAGTACCAGGTTCTTTGCATATGTTCATTATCATTGCCTCAGAGAAAGAGAAACCTCAAGAGTTATGAAAGCAGTGTGTTTAAAACGAATATGCAATTCTACCTTCCAGTCGGTCTATGAATTCTCTCATTAATTCGTCTTCTACAATTGACATTTATTAGTGCGGTGTCTGATGTGTTATGGAATAATCAAACTGTAGATGCTTTTCTGTTTTAAGCATTTTCCTCGTTGCAACAAACGCTCAGTCTGGTCCCTGTTAGTGATTAACACGTATTGATTATTCTCTATTGACTCTATTGATTATTGATTAAGGCAGTCAACGGTGTAGACTAATGACGGTCAAACGAGGTAACTCGATCCTGTATAGGTTAATGATTTGAGTGATGAATGAGGTGTACGACAAAGTTACTAATACTTTGTATAGAGACCTGTTCTCCAACAAGTGCCCCAACAATTGATGAATGAGAAAAATATTCCAGAATTACATACGCAAAATTTGAAGCGCTACTCGTTATGCGTCATAAACGTCTTTTTTCTTATAAGGGACCAACGTTTAACTTATAGTTTCTAGCATGAGTTTAATTAGCCTCTCCTCAGTTGCTCCGTCACTCAATATTCTAGATCACACTATTTTATAGGGATGAGGTATTGCATCCTTAGCATGGTAGATCTTAATATACAATTAAGTTTACAGCAACATTTTCGTGAATGAAATGTTGATCTCTTCTTGTCTGCCAATTAACCATCTATGATGCTCCTCAACTCGATGCCCAGAAATGTTCTACAACCGCTATACTTGTCTTTGAAAATTACACTTGTTATAGCTGTCATGAGAATTTTCACCTCATAGTCCCATGAAACTTCTCATTCATTTGGAACATAGGTGTTTTATTGGTGTTGAGGGTTTGATCAACGAATTGTTGTATGGATATGACTTAGTCGCTAAACTTTCCATATTATTTGTTTATATCCTCGTATCAAAGATATCCTCGTTGCTGAGTTAATCATAAAACTCGTGGCTTTAATCTGGAGTCGGACCCACCTCACGTAGAATCACGGTCCGGTGTGCTACCAACTGCAGTACCTAGATCCCTGCTCTTTGATCACTCAGTGCTTGTATGAAGCAGTGTCTATAAAGAACGTATTATATTTAATAGAAAGCAAGAAATACCGTAATGATTACACTAAGCTGCTATCAGCTTTGATGACGTCACACCGATCCTGGTTCGTGAAACCGAACGTGATAAAGCACTAGTACTTATACCAAACCAGCACTAGGAATTAGTGAAGCTCTGACTAGGAAGAGAATGAAAATCCCGTAATGTAATCGGTAACGCATTAAGCCCTGAGGTAGCAAAATGCATGTTCGGGTTGTGTTTGAGGCTGTGAGTTGTTTTTTGACTGAGCACCATAGGGTACAAAATAATTCCATGTAAACCTATCATATTTAATAAGAAATAAGCATTACAGTGAAATCTAATAGTTTGTCATCAGACTATCGTCTATAGACAGTTGTATTGGTAAAATTAAGCTATTTTAATATATTCTTTGGCTTGTAACTCATGTAACTTTTGAATTGAAAGCTCTCCATAAGGTACGAGACTGCATAACTATAACTTATACAACTGAAAGGAGGAAGTGTAGATCAGCGTTGGAGGTACCTGGAGGTTTCTTGTCGATCATTTAGTATCTATATTCCCTCGATAGAATTTTGAAATTCTTACCAAAATGACCTTCACGAAATCAGCGAATTCAAAATAAATGAAACAAGAATTAATACAAATAAAAAAAACGGAAGCGAATAATTATTTGAGTTTCTCTTTCAATTAACAGCATGGGTGCCGTTCCTGATGGAGAAGCTAGAGATGGCGGAATGAACGAACGAAAGAAACCTTCAGATACTTCTAAGAAAGTAAAAAAAGAGAAAAATAAAGCAAAAATCAAGAATGAAAATGATGATCAACCAAAAAAAGTTGAAAAAAATGAAAAAGAAAAAAAAGAATCAGCAGAGAAAGCAAAGGAAGCAAATGAGGGCGATAAATCGCACACCCTCATCAGGCCGGAAAAATCCGAACGATTTCGACCGCAACAAAAACCGTAAGTGATTAGCTCTTATTATAGATTACGGATCATACTAATTAAACCATAAAAGCTGTTGAAGTTGAGAAATGAGGTTTATGAGGAAGGAATGAGGAATGGAATAAGGTTTATGAAAGAATTTGGTTATGAGTATTGTAAGGTTTATAGAGGACTAATTAAGAAACGCTGTCTAATAAAAATTGATAATTATCTGAGATGCTTTGTAAGAGATATTTTTCTGCTAAAAAAATAAAATAAAATGATGTAATTTTTCGTTAAATTCACCTCAATAAAATTTGTTTCAGTAGTGGACCGACAAACAGTGTTTATGTCGAGAACAAAATTCCTGATCATCAACAGAAGCGAACTGGGTAAGATCTAAGCGATAAGTTTCTAGCACTCAGGTTACATCCTCACAATTTTCATTTTCTACGGTTTTTGAAAAAAAAACACCTCATATAATTATATTTTACGCCTAAAATAAGGTAATACGGTAGAACGGCTTTGGTGTTGATCAATAGCTATTGCGAAATTTGCTAACTCATTCGTGTTTAACGTGATATTGTGGAGGTAATTGAATATGAGCGTCGACTATACAGTGTTTTGAGTTGAACGGTTTCACCAAGTCAGCGCTCGTTACCTTATCCAGATTGATCCTCAAATGAACCTCACTTATTTATACTCATTTGCCTGGTAGCAATTTACCGAGTACGGAAAAGTGGTGGGCCTGATAGGCTTCTGTGCAAACATGAGCACAGGCTTGTTGATTTGTGGCTACGTACCACATCCTCACTTCCAGCTACGGTGCTACGTGGTCCAACCCTACGTGCGGTCAATCCATTCTTTTTAAATGAGAATTAAATATGTAAACACAAATATAACGCACCCACATTGATTTCTGCTGATTCACTTACTTATAAAGACTCTTGCAAATCTTAAGAAATTTTTTACAAATCACTGTATTTTACGCCTGAGGCGTTTGGCGTAGTGGTGAAAGTGACGCCTTCATATGTAGGACCAATTCAAATCCGTTTGAGCCCCTGGGTCCACCCAAGCTCGCCATTCCTTCGTGGTCGATAAATTGGTACCAGGCTGATCAGTGTAAATAAGTAGCGTTCATTTGATGAGGATCACTCACCTCAAACCATTGTATAAAGCAATATCGCGTTCAACCACCTTCACGATGCGGCGTTAGAGACCGATCTGTAGACTCATTACAGAGGGATTGTTCAGTACCTCATCTTACGATACCAAAAAGTAGCTGGATGTCAATATGTTTTTTTTAAGCTTTGTTCTTTTTGAATTCTTCAAACGTGACTAAAATTTCCATTCCTTGAATACTTTAGAATAATTTAATATATTCAAAATTGTCACGTTTAGTGTTGAACGAGCACGAAAAAATAAGGATAACATGAAATCAATTATAATTGTAAATGTAATTATGTAGTACTCATAAAATTCCATTTTTATTCGCTTTTATCGTTTATGATAAAAGATCTTATCACGTAACCCTTGGGGTTTGACCATAACCACATGCTCGGGTTTCAGTCTAGCTTCAAGCTAACCTAGACCTCCATCAATTATGGGAAGGTGAATCTGTGCTGGAGTTCTGGGAGCGTGAGCACTCACTTGGCAGTACAGTCGGTCATCTTAACTCATTGCACAGAGTTTTCTACCACCATACAACCACCTTTACTATAGCATGAAGACGAATAGGTGACGTATCTTCATAAGAAAAAATATTGCGCCAATGCTTATCCTCATCTTTATCCTATCCCGACGTCAGTGAATATCGTTACGACCATTCACACACCATCTGCGTTGTGGAACCATTAACTACCTCAGCAACTACCTCACTACTCTTAAAGTTATAGTTAGAGTGTTTCATGATTTTCTTTTCTTCTTTTGTTTTAGTTCGTTCCTATCTTTCCTTTTTCATTCTTTTCTTTTTATTTCCTTACTGCCTTCCATTTCTTTTTTTCTCCCAAGAGAAAGAGGTTTCTGTGTTGTTATGAAAATGAAAATAGATAACAAAATGAAACGTATGGGAGATGGTAGATGACGTAGTGCTGTGCATGAGGTGTGTGAAAAATTAAGCCTAGACCGAAGATCAAAGATCACTTTTGCTTTTTCCTTTTTTGTTCTCAAATTTTCAACAATCATATTGCTACTAGAGGTAGTAATTTTTCATATTCATCATTATCACCGTCCTCATGAAAGTCGTTGAGATTATCACAAAATCTGACAAATACATACCGTACGCATTCTTATGTTGTTCTAAAAGACGTGAAAAATTTAACCTATGAAAATGAAATTCTCAATATCGATTATAAACATACAAATTTTATTTTCAGATCAGATTTCATAGTTGATGGACAATTAATACAAAAGAAAGGCAAAAAAAAGTAATTTTATTTTAAAAATAATGAACACTTTTGAGGTTTTAGAATTGTTTACCTCAGTTTTATTATGCTTATTATTATTTTTGTTATTATTATCATATGTTTCTTACAATAGGGCATCTTCTATTCTCATGAACGGTTTTTCAGTCGAGGTCAAAACGAAATACGTTATTATTGGTGTAATTCATATCACCTTAATGAATTAAGCTTAGTTAGGGGATACTGTAATACGCGGACTGCAAAGAACGCCTTTTTTTCAGCTTTCATAGGGATGAATGCATAATCGAGAATGGCTTTTCTATCGAGACCAACTCTTTCATGATCAGTTATTCCTTCTCAAAAAAGCACTTCTGGCAGTACTTTTGGAAGGACCATGAATGCTTCCAAAAAAAACTAATTTGAATAGAGATAAGCCACATGACAGGAGAAGGGAAAAAGATGAAAGACATAAACCTGGTCAGGATGCTTTCATCAAAATAATGAGGATGTTCTTCGAAAAATAATCGTTCAATAACTCCATGACTTAATTTTTGCCAAACGGTGATGAGTATTTTCATACAAATCAATGTAAACAATACATTTTTTGAAAGTGAAGCTTGTAATCTTAATAAACGCAAGACTTTTAAGATTTTGATATACCGTTGTTTTGAGTTAGACACAATACCTCGAACCTCAAGTGAGACTGGATTTCGCATCGTTCAAATGTCCGATTTGGTGTGTTAGATGTCCGTTTAACGGATACGATCTGGCTAGCCAGTATCGATATTACATGATCATTCTAAGCTTTTAATTTTTGTTTTGATTGATTATTAAATTTGAGGTAAAAAATGAACATTACAGAGGAACAGCTGGACGAAAAGCATCAGATAAAGCAACCGAAATGGTAACAGCAAGGTAAGTTTTCATTTATTTTACCTCCCTTTATTCTAAAGCTTTCATCATATACTTTGATGTTAAGTTAACATAAATGTTACTTTTTACAATGGAAAAATTATATGTAGGAAAAAATCTACATAGAGGAGGTAAAACGTTTGAGGGATTTCTTGCAGCTCTTATGAATAAACAATTCTACGATAATTAAATCGTTATGATTTCATTTAGTGAGTGATTTTTCTTTGTTGTGGCAATGAAGAATGACCTCATCAGTACATTCGCTTATTTTATTGGCTTCTAAAAAATAAATTTAAGCTGTCCCTTTAATGTTTCAATATTGAGGTGCAGGTCTTTTTTATGTGCTTGAAATATTTTAAAAAAGTATAAATTAGCATAAATTAAAAAAAATTACTAAATTAGAAACTAAACTACCCTACAAAGTTCATTCACAAGAATATAATCGAAGAAATTTTCGAAATTCTAGAAGCTTTTATCATACTCGTCACTCATATCGATTGATTTTATCGCGTATATTTTACAGAGCAGGTGATACGGAAATCATTAGAAATAAGGAAAAAGGAAACATTAAAGGGTAATAATCTAATTGATATTTGTTATAAGAATTTTCCTCACCAAGCTTTTCCTTCTAAGCTTGAATGTTTTTCTAATTTCATACTACAAATTATTTTTAATAATATTCCGCAGATTTTTCGTTTTACAGAAATATAAAGAAACCTGAAAAACATGGTGGAATAAATAATCTTCTAAATGTTGCGTAAGTAATATAATAAAAAAAGCAATTTTTTTTCGAATAAATCAATTATAAAATTCATTAATTTTTAATAAAATTTATTAAGTTTCTGAAAAAAACTTATTAATAATAAATGCCTAGTAAATTACCTCAGAGGACCAGTTGGCTTTTTTTCTAGCAGAAAATTTTTCATTTCAGTCAATGGATATATGGCGGTAAGCCAAGCGGTAACACAACGAAATTAAACAAGTGAGGATAAGAACGATTAAAGTTACAGTATTTTTCTCCCGTGTATTTTACAAATACATTTTTAATGAGTTGGCGTCATGCCAATGTTTTTTTTTGCAAGCTTTAAAGTGCTTTACTATTTGAATACATTATTTCGATCAGTTAAATGTTGTAGTAGGGGTCGAATGTTGTAATACCTAAGGTATCGGAGATTTGGTACCAGAGTAATCTGGGAGGATAAGCAACCTCACTGAATTGGCCCTCACTGAATTGACCAATAGACTGGTCATCTCAAATCATCGTGTAAACTATTACCATTCGAACTCCTCATCATTACATTAAAACAAAAAATTGGTGGCGGCTACCTCATAGGGAAATAGATTATGCCAATCTTTATTCTTATCCTGAATGTTGTAGCAGTCTGTAATTTTTGAAATCGTTCTCATAACTCATTCCTGTTTTGTTTTCCCTCAGAATATTCAATAAGTTTTTGTTTATCTGTTGTTTTTTAGGAATCCAAAAAAATCAAAATAGTGACGAATTTCGATAGCAAGACGAATTAAAAAAAAAACCGACTCAACACACATTTTGAACGAAATAATAAAAACAAAAGAAAATGCCATAGTAAAACTCTATATTAGAAAAATTTTGTTTTTATTTATCAAACAGAAATTGTTTTTTTTTGGAAGAAATTTTAATGAATTAAATAAATTTTTGAATAAATATGTAAGTATTGGAAATGTTTATATTGTTGACGATTATGTTTTCTCATTTAGCAGTATTTGTAAATAACATGAATATTTACAAATAATCTTGTTTGTATTCTTATAATTTCCACATACAATGTGAAATGTTGCTAGAATTGCTGCCAATACCGTAATCTATAAACATGCCATTTATACTTGAACGCCACTTGCCAAATTGTTGTATACTGTATCTCGCCTGGTTACTGTATTCGAAATGGGCACACCGCTTGACGATCTGTGGTGTACTGTCTCGAAATGTTACAGTACCCAAACTACGATAGTTTGATCTCACTTCTATCCTTTAATAAGCTTTGAAGTGGTGACAATTTTATCTGGTAAGTTGACAAAAATCAATAAAACAATCCTCAGTTCAGAAATATTTTACTCGTTTTTGAGTTGAAAATTACAATTTAGATTTTAACTGTCATTCTAGTGTTACCATCCATCAATTTCATTTAAAAATATTAAATCCAACAAAGCAATCAAATCCAATCCAATCATATAATCAAATAAAGTTTAGTTATAGTGTGCTGATAATTAACTGATATCAATGATGAGGGTGAAGCTTAGGAGTTTATTCACTTTAGATTCATACCCTAATAACATCGGAAACCAATTAAACAATTATATTATGAGTCTGATTGCTAACTGAAGACATATTTGAGTTGATAGATAAGGCAGATCAATATCGATTACCTTCTAGAGATGTCTTGAGTACAACAGATCAAACATTGAGGTTTTTTTTTGAGCTTTTGCCCCGATTGCGTATTAGGAATTGAGGTGATCATCAGATGAGCGTGGGTGTAGGTGGATGTAAATCAAGTAAGTGGGTGTAAAAGTTATTGCGTTTTTCGAAGTATTGAAATCAATAAATTGCCGCAATAATTCACACACAAGCTAATTATATTGTTTCAGCATCATTAACTATAACGTTATCGTTATAACATTGATAATATCTCGAACTTGTTTACAAATAATCGTTAATGATCTGATAACGTTGTTGTTGTTGTTGTTATTGTTTTTGTTAACATAAACAAACGAGATAAACTGTATACATTGTAAACAAATATGTTTAAAACTAGACTAAATGATTTCTATTCAATTCAATGGTCAACCAGATTTCTATTGTTGATTGTCTCAATCAGCAGTGCTTTAGATATGGTTTTTAGATGAGGTTCATTTTTTTTTCCTCATCCCTTTTATGATTTTTTGAGGTAAAGCGAGGAGAAAAAAATTAATTTTAGAATTCGATATGTTATAATATTTAGTCGTTTTCATGTTTAAATGGTTGTCAAGGAAATAAATTTGTCGTGACATTACATTCTCATGTCGACGACAACGATTGGTTACAAATTATATTACTGCCACTATAATTTTTAACGGTTTTCTTTGCAAATATAAAATCTGAACAGAATCCTCATACCTCATACCACAAACTCAACCTCAACCTCACATCGCTATGTACTAAATGAAGAAAGTAGTGTTTTCCATAAGAATCTTTGTTCAAGTGACGAATGTTTGTTGGTGTTTTTTAATTTCTCGTAACCCTATTGTCATAAATTAAGCCATTCCTCAACTTTTTTTTTGTTCCCTCATTTGATATATCGATATTTTTCTTTGGCGAATAATTTGAGAAAGAAAACAGCCAGTTAAGCGTTAATTGAAATCGTTATTCCAAATTTTTAATGTGTTTTCTTTTTGGATTAATGATAGATACTTTTTATAAAATTATAAAAATCATGTATAATAATTTATTTCTTCCCTCATAAACCTCCAGTTGTTACTCAGTTTCATTCAATGATAGACGTTTTAAGTGCTACCAATTTCATAAAACTTTTAACTTATAGCAATCAATTAACTAAAAATCTACGTGCTCTAAGTACTGACAATTGTTCTTCAATTGAAATACGGTATAGAAAGTACTGAAACGCTTATCTCATCTGATTAGGTTTTGATCGAGCTTAGAACTCAAGAAAAATGGTCCAATATAAGCTTTTATTACAATTATAGTAACTCAGCCTCATTTAAATTATTATAAACGAGTTTTTTTTTTGATTCACCTAACCATCATCGTCTCCATTAACACCGCCATCACTTGGTTTGTCCATCAATAATTGAATAAGCTTTGCGAGGTATGAGGTAAATGTTTACTCATACTACAAGAGCTTTGTATTAAGCAGTTATTCATAATAATGACGTATTGTTGTTTGTCATTATTGTTAGAACAGCTATTTTTTGAAACGTTATTAAGCTTAAATCACAACTTATATGAGGTAAGTGTTTGTTTTTCACCTCGTGATAGAATACTTAACAAACCTCTGCGACAATGAACCAAATCATAACCATTCTAAGAAAAAATTGGTTCATCAAACATCCATAATTGAGTGAAGTCAATCAATGAAATCGATTTCTGAGCAGTTGAAAATCACATGTTCTTCATATTTTTCTTCTCTTTTATTATTCAATTTCTTCTTTTTATTATTCATAGTTGAATAAAAGTAATTTTAAACTAAAAGTAGTACAATATCGTTAATCGTTTTGACTTTATGACCTACGACCTCAACACACGTAGGTTGAGGATTAAATGGTTTTTTTTTTTCGTTGAGCATAGATGAGACATCAAAAACGTACCAAATATCCATCAAAAATATTTTATTAACATAAAACTATGAGTCAAAGAAGAAAGCAATTTCTCCACAGCCGTTATCGGAGTCGATAAGCAAATGAGGTCTGATTTAATCAATACAACCTCATATCGGAGTCTTCGGTATAGTGAAAGTCTTCCGCTTTAAAACAAACCAAGAGTTTGCTTTCTCCTTTCAAAAGTTATTGATTCGATATTAGAATAGTTCCAAAAGATAAAAAACACTGACTTCAAAAGATCGGTTACTCAAAGGAAAATGTGTAGATCAACTGCAGCCGATCAATTTAACAACATTATGTAAAATAGAGATATGTAGTTCATCTGCTTGAAACCGATTACTCCATGACTTATTCAGAATACAGTATTATCGACGGAATGAACTCGTCGACCGTCAATCTTCAATCGCACTGCATTCCATTCCAGCTCAGCTTTCGCATTGTCTTCTCAATAACAGTTCTGAATTAGCAAAATAGTATCATCATTTCGAATGCCTCTTATTGACTCAGTGACGATTTCGTCGTAAAGAAAATAAAGCTTGATGGGAAAGGGCTCTTATATAAGAGACAAAGTACCTCGCTACAGGGATTGATGAACAACACCAGGAGCAATCTGATATCGACACGAATGAGGAATAATGGCTCTTTGTTCTTTTGTAAATTTTCAATTGCTTTAATAATTATGCAGTTATAATTTCTTGTTGTTAAAATTCAAAATCTGTTTTTTGTATTCAAAATGATTGCGTTTCGGTATGTGTTGTAACCAATAAATTACCGCAATGATTTTTGCACCAGTGTAATGATCATAATAATGCAACCTTGCTGAAAAATTGAAGACATTTCCTATTGTAGCAAAAATTTTTGCAGTTTAATTTTTTTAAAAAGACTAATAAAAAATTAAGCTTTGCATTTTTCACGTAGATTTTTTCATCATCAGAATTTATGCCTCCAGAATTCAACTACGTTCCAGGAAAAAAAACTTATGAGAAACTAAATAATGCATTTGTTCTAGTTACAAAGATTTTCACACGGTACTCATTATAATTAGCAACTACCTCAAGAGTTCTTTAGCGCGAAAAAAAAACCTATACACTACGATTTATTAATGATGGTAATAAGATATTTATTTATCTTATGAATATTTTATTAATAGTAGAAACATATGGTTTGTAGGAGCGAGTGGAGGGCGCATGGTGCAGTGGCGGTAGTGCCACAGCGATACGCAGAACCGAGTCAGGTTCGTTGTCGTCTCCAGCACCTACCATGCCCTCCATCTCTCCGTCTGGTCTGTGAATTGGTACCAAAAAGAAAGAATTGGGTAGATTAAAGAGTTTTGACCTGATGAAGATTGGTCAACTCAAGTTACTGTATAGATCATACTCGAATTCAACCTCCTCCACGATATCACGTTGAACAAGAATGCGTGGGCGTACGCCGCCACATTTTTTTTTAAATTGTTTTTTCTTATAGAGCATTTTATATTAATGAATATATGATGAATATTGTGTATTAAATTTTTACAAATTTATAAATATATGAAATTATTTCAACCTCGGTGATAATGATGAGGATTATGATAGTAAGTGAAGTGAGTGATAAGTGATTTGAAGTAGTCAATATCGATAGCAGATCAGCTGGTTATCACAGGTTTTGTTTGAGTTAAATTTGTCTGTTTCGAATTTGTTACTTGTTACTTTGTACTGGTACTTCTTCTTGTAGTCGGTTCTTTTGTAGACAGAATTTCGATTACTATTATCAAATGTTGTTATAAAATTCATTGAAGCATTGAGTTTAATGAGTCAAATTTTGAGGCACATTTACTAGAAAATACAACTCATAACTTTCTTTTTGGAAAATTTTCCTTATTTTTTCGTAGATCTCCTGGCTTTTCCCTAATACATGCAATTTTCCTCATGTATTTCGA
>KN716167.1:480192-492839 GCA_000816705.1 Dictyocaulus viviparus
TACTGTATAGATCATACTCGAATTCAACCTCCTCCACGATATCACGTTGAACATGAATGCGGGGGCGCATCCCACCACAAGGGATTGATCAACGCCAAAAATTATCTTATCTTATCTTCTATCTTTTTATTTTCCCACGGTCATACCAGCACTGATCTTTGTTAGAATGGTCATTTTCAACTATTTAGTATTCGCTCCATTCTCACAATCTCACATCAGCTCTTAGAGCAGCTTGAAAATGATTAATCGACTGAAATCGATACAATCAATAAAATCGATCGATTTGGTAGGAAAAACTGATTGCTACTTTTTTTTGTACTTCCGTACTGCCGCACATAATTTACTCAAAACATGTGTCCTATTAGTGTACGTTTTGGAATTCCTCTTCGTTTTTCTATGACGTGTTTTTTTTTCTTTTAAAACGTGTTATCAAAATTTTTTTCTTCAGGATCACTTTTTTTTCCTGTAACACTTCAATTTAGTTGAATACAGTATCTCCTCAACCTCTTCAAATGAGTCTTCAGCCATTCATAACCGATGATGACGATTTGGAGCAACAATTGAGTGCTGCTGAATTTATCAAAACTTTAAAAAAGGTTGTGGATCTTTTTTTTTCTGCCCGATCAATAACTTGTATTTGTTCATTCGTAAAATCAATATCACTTACCTATTTACATCAAATTTTAATTAAGTCTTCACTGAGACTTATATGAACTCTGGATACTCGTTCTGATGGCCACTTTTTTTCCACTGTAATCTCGAAAGCTGTGTGATTTTCATGTGAGGAATTTCAGTTTAAGAAGAGGCACGTATTGCAGTTATAGAAGACGTTAGTTTTTAAGTAGCCTCCATCAAATGTACGTAATTTTGCGTCGGTTCTCACGCCAACAACATACGCTATCCGTTCCCTCATGAACTCGTCAATTAGTACGAGGAGAATCTGGACTGATAGGCAGCACTGAATTCTTACGTCGTAGATTTTTGTATGTAGAAGAGTCGTATTCAATTATCACTACAGTATCACGTTGAATGATCTACAGTAATCGATCAGCGCTAAGGCTTTTCTTTATGTAATTAGTTTGAGGTTTGAAGCAACCGTCTTCTGATAACACTAAGAAACGTGTCTGTCTGTACTTTAGAAAAAAATCGATACCTAAGCTTATTCAGAGCTTTCTTCTACAAGTATATCTGTGTGGTTACGTTCACTATGTTCATAACATATTTGACTATGTCACAATATTATTCAGATTTATTACAATTCAAATGTAACAGTGTGGGTGGAGGTGAGAAAGTATTGGAAAAAGAATGACGTAAGCGTTACTCAAATTCTCGTATGAGTTAGCATAGTCAAAATGAGGACATAGTGAATGTAAAAGGATAGCATTGAATCTGTAGGCTGATATTCTGGCCACTTTTCAAACGTTGGATTGGCTCCTAATACTGCTTAACCATTTTCTCCTCCAAGTGGCCCTCAATATTGATTAGACTCGAGATAGTGTTTTCTGAGCGAAAAAAAAACTACTGATCATTTGTCATTATACTTACCTGAATTCTTTTCTATAAATGAAAATTTTAACGTACCTCATTTTGATAATGTAAATTCCAATTACTTAATTGATTTTCTAAGACAGTTTTTCACTTTATTGATTTTATTTGGAATGATAAAGTCGTTATGTCAGCGATAAAGCTTGTTACAAATTATATATAATATTATAATATTATATTATATCAATAAATAACGAATCATATGAATTTTTATGACGTGATAAAATGAGGAAAATTACGCTTTTCTTATGATTTGAATTGTTTGGTATTTCACCTCCACATTGGAGTATCCGACTCTTCTTTTGATGTAGGCTGAGAGCTTTTGCCTCGATACCTCATACCTCGATAATAGGTGACTCGTTTGGTTTCACAATGGCTTCGACGGAAGTAGATGACGAACTTGGTAGATTAACTCTGAACTCTGCTGTGTTATAATTTAACTCGTTCCTGGGAACGTCCACTTTGTCCATTGGAATTGTTTGATGGAGAAGCTTTCTCGACTGGATTGTTGATCACTTAGTAATTTGTTGTTCCTCATTTGTTATACCCTCTTTGCAATGTTTACTCTTTAACTGATAATAAATAGGACAGACGAGCGGATTTATAAATTTCTTCCAAGACTTTTCCACTATGTTATAAGCGGTTACCTTCTGATGGACTTATCCCAGTAGGTCATCACTCAGATCGTGATTACTGTACATCGCTTGATAATTTCTATTACCTCATTCACTAATAATCTAATGGTTTTAGCAATAATGATATTGCTCGGTTACAAATTATAAAATTTCATATAATTTTATTAGTACCACATTATAATGTATGCTAGATTATATTACCTTATTCATTTAAGCTTAGACCTCAGCTTTTTCATCAAATTTCAGGTGGATTCTTTTGACAATGGGAAGAAAGGCAAGCAAAGCAGTAGTTCAAGTGCATCGTGAGTTAATTTCTATAGCAAAGTAGTGGAACAGCCTCAATTATGCACAACTCCATGCATGATCGTGGCTAACCCCAGTCACACCAAACCTGCAATTCATCCTGGAATGGCATATTGAGACCAGAAAAATCTGGTAAAGATTAGTAAAAACTGCTTGCTAATGAGTGATCAACTCAAGTTACTGTGTAGATCGAGCTCGCATTCATAGAACTTCTACGATAAGTTTTGGCGTTGGACATGAATGCATTAGCGAATCCGGCAATCCGGATCAACACTGAAACTAACACTATTACCTCAATGCATTATTCCTCGCCCTACTCATAGTGAAAATTTTTGCACTGTGAGCTTACCGTATGCTGCTCAACTATGATACGATGTTTGTAAACAATATGCTCTAAAAGATCTTTTTTTTTCAGTGGTTCTTCTGAGCAAATCATTACAACGAAATGTGACGAGAGTAAGAAAAAAGTGATCGAAAAGAAGTACGTGAAATAATTTGACTGTATAGTTACGGTATCATATAAAATATTATTTATTAAATAATAAAAAATAGTTGTGTCGATAATTTCAGACCGTCTGCTAGTGAACTTCTTGTGAAGATGCGTAGTCGTTTTCAGCACCGAGCTACTGAACCTGTATTTCATACTCTTATCAATACAATAGATGTAAGCCATATTTATTATAACAAATAATAAATAATCCCTCATTCTGAATATCGACCGACACGACGACGACGACGACAACGACAACAACGACAACGACGACAACGACGACGACAAAAATTTCATTATTCTTCATATTCTAATCGATAAGCTGTTTGTAAAGTTGTATCGAATCGAATCGCTTACGAAGAATTTTTTTCCGACTTTGAATTCTAGTAGACTTTACTGAGTAAAATCTTGTTGATCTACAGAAATTCTCTTATAGAAACTGATCTCTGATCATTTTTTTCATTTTTTATACAAGAAACATTAAATTTTATTTAATTTTTCTCACTTTCTAAACTAACAATTAATTCTTCTGCTGGCATTTTGTCATCACTTGCGATTTTTACTATAATATTAGCAGTTTTTTTTATTTATTCTTCTTTTTTATAACTTTACAAGATAACACTTAGCTAAGTCGTTCGCAAGCACCGTAATGGTGTAATCGTTAGTAGGTCACACTGGAAATTTTCAAAGTACAGGTTCACGACCCAACTAAAATTTTCCAACCGACTCAACAGCGTTGGACATTTTGTGTAGCATTCGAAAATGAGCCATATGATTAGAGCTTAATCAGTAATTGAAGGGGGCTAGGTATAGATATCACAGAAATCCACAGGTCCAAATCAGTACATGCAATTATTCCAGGCCTACCATGCACGTCATCCATCAGGGGTAGGTAAATTGCTACCAGAGAGATCTAGAAAAGATTAGAGACAACTACTCAGAAAAGAGTGGTAAAATTAACTCATTCTGTAGAGAATAACCCCCACTCAATCACTTCCAGGACATCACGTTGAACATAACTTTGTAAACGTGCCCACATCGCCAATTGATCAACGCCAAAACTTGTCTATTTCGTATTCAATCACCTTATTCTGTCAGCTTAGATCCTCCCTAATAATAGAGTGATTAGAGGATCAAATAGATAACACGTATAATCAATTATCGATTGATTTTAGGATGTTGAGGAATCGAACACGTCCGTTAGTCGAGAGACGGAGGAACCGCTATCGATGCCGAAAATCAACGCGTTGAAATGTCCACGACGTACTGATTCGGCTCCAGACAATATGAATAGAAATCCGTACAAAAAATATATGAAAGAATCTTCATCAAATAATGACTTATCATAGGTATAAATACATTTGTATATGCTTAAATTTATCATGATTTCAGCTTGCTACCGTATATTAACAATAGAAATCAGATTCTGATTGTTTTGTTTGTTTGTTTGTTTACTATTTAGTCACGTGATGAAGTGATATTTATTCGAATGATTTTTCTAATTATTATGAATTGTCAGTCTTTTTTCTTCAGAAAATTACTAACCACATTGATTTATTTCCACGTTTTTTGGTTTCGCTTACTATATAAATAACATTATGATGAACATATTGTAACGAGGTGTAACAACCTCATATCCAGAGGAAGTTCATTCAAAAGCAAACTGCCTCACAATAATTAATAATTCTGTCTGATAATTATGTAAAATGATTTCTTTGAAAACGAGAAAGATGACCTCTCGTTGAGGTTGATGAATGCTTTCTATTAGATTCTCCTCTAATCAAGCTTTCTTATTCAAATCATATTGTTTTCAATTTTGTTGCCATTTAGGTTAAAAAAGTTGTAATTCATTTTTTCTCTGAGTAATTAAAAGACTTGGGAGGGGAGGGACGGTTATGAAGTAAGAACACATCGGAACTTGTCAAGAAACACTGTACGGTGAAGTTCAAGAATGGAAGCATTATTCCGGACTTCTAACCAAACGGCCAGTAGACTTGTTCGTAACAAGCCCCTCCCAGCTGCGACCGAAGATGACTAGGAATTTAGACTTATGGATTCTATATCACTTACCTCCTTATGTATCATCATGGAGGAAGATTGTGGAAAGCGAAACGAATGAAAAATGTGGTTCGGCACTCATTACTGTTGAGGATAACTCATTCAGGTATACAAGTAAGTGAGTAAGCACTACGTTAATCAAATCATCAACTTTTGATCGGATGTCTTTCTTAAAAAAGCGAATCCTGTTAGAATTATATCTTTATTTTTTGTAATCTACATACAATACAACGTTTAATGCGGCAGTTTACAATAAAAGTCTGAATCTGTTAGGATCACACTGGCCCAGAAACACACACACCATCCACGCATTTTCTGAAGCGGCATAACTCCTGAAAAAAAAAAGATTTCAAGAAATCAATACTGAAAGCAGGAAGTTATCGGACAACTCAAGCTGAAAATTGACACAAGTAAAACGAAACGGAAAAACACAAGTCCTCTTTATACACCGTTGAGAAAAGTCCTCTGAAGGAGAAATTTAGTATACCCTACGCTATATAACCGAAGATAACGTGTTAATGCCTATATACCGTATGATAATAAAATAAGACAATCTCTAGTAGGGGGCGCAGTGGCTCAGTGGTGGAGGTGCCGCAGTGACACGCCGGCCCGAATAAGTTCGCGGCCGCCCCCCAGGCCTACCAAGCCCGGCATCCCTCTGGGGTCGGTAAATTGATACCAGAGGAGTCTGGGTAAGATAACTGGCACTGACTTGGTGAAGAGTGGTCAACTCAAGTCATGTGTAGACCAGGCACGCATTCAACCACCTCCAGGATATCACGTTGAACATGAATGCGGGGGCGCATCCCACCACAAGGGATTGATCAACGCCAACAATTATCTTATTATTATTAATCTCTGGTGTTGATCGATTCCTTGTGGAGCCGAATGCGCCAACGAAATTGTGCTCAAGCTCACTCACTAGAATTTATTTTAAGATTTTAAATCGATTTGTATCTTTTATAATGTGTTTGCGCTTTTTTTTTGCGACACTGACTCATTGGTGAGTAAGCAGTCGTTGAACTCCATTTATGTTAATCTGAACTCTTTAGTATTCCTACTCCATCCGAAATCTTCGTATCTTTTCAAGAGAAGAAAATTTTGTAGTTGATGAAACTCTGAAACTCTCCAAATGACTGAGAATCGTTTTTAATTATAACAGTATATACGTATATAAATAAATACGATAAGCTTTACGTTGATGAATTCCTGTGACGGTAGGCGCCCACACATTTGTGTTCAACGTGAGGTGGTTGAATGTGAGTCTTCTTTATACAGTGACTTGAGTCCACCATCCTTTACCAAATCAGGACTGTTTATCTTACCTTACTTCTTATCTCACTTTTTGGTACCAATTTACAGATCCCAGAATGATAGTAGGCTTCGTGAGCCTAAGGGGATGGTCGTGAATTGATACGGGCCTGCGCGTTGTGGTGGCTGACACCTCCACCACTGCTCCAACGCTCTACTACTCCCTCATATTAATAAATATGTATATATTTGAAAAAATTTCTATATTGAGTAGTTGAATATTTTTGAAACGTTGTAGCACTCACATTATAATAATAGTTCTTGCATAATGAACTCAGCCAACATGCTATTTCTGAGGTAGAAAATGGTAGTGCTGCGAGCAATAATAAAACGATAGTAAAGGCAGATCGATATAACATCCTAAAGATTAAAACCTATATAGAAAAAAATCCTATCATAAGGCTAAAGAACAAAAGCTAATTCTCATAAAATTTTTGAGGGAGGATATGCATAAGCATTAGCATAATGTGGATAAGCGCAACCCATTCTTTATTATGCTCTTAATCGAAGTGCTGTACACGATGACTTGAAAGAACCAGTCTATTGCCAAATTAGTGTTGCTTGTCCTCTAAATATTCCAGTGCCAATTCACTTAACCTCAAAAGATGGGCTGAGGTTGAATTCTAGTGCACGTATACGGTATGAAGCCCTCGTGTCACTGTGACCCCTCCTAACACGAGGCTGAGCAATCTCTGTTCTCTAGATAGTTTAGCTATATGAAAAATTATTCGTCTACTAGGAACCTCCATTTATTTTCGGATTGAAATCTCATAACATTGATTTTCGCGTAATAAATTCTTTAATGAGTTTCAGCATAGACATGTAGATCATGGTGACGATTATCAAGGAGCATCCTCTATGAGGTACTATACGTCATTAAGTATCCCAAATAATAATTTGAAAAAATATCCTCACCTGTCAAGAAATAGGCTTACTGCAAAATGATCTTCATTACAAATACAACAAATGAAGTCATTTTCTGTTAGGTACTTTATGTTTCATACTTTATCAGTGATGTTATATTGATATAACATAATCATTATCATATCAGTTGTTATGCGAATTGCTTTTACAAGCTTTTGCCTGACAAAAATCATACTATTACTCATTCCTCATATGCATAGCCATATTTCAAACTCAATTCATGCTTGTGCTCCTTAATACCTACGGATTCCATTATAAGTCATTACTGTCCTTTTGTGAATGACGCAAAAGATTGACTCAATTCGTCCGTTAAAGTTACCGGTTGTCTCCTATTGGATATATTCTCTATTCCATAAATGATATCCTCTTTCCCTCCATACATTAGACTATAACTACTCACTAGTTTACGAATGGCTTGTTGCCTTATTATGAATACCTCAATCTCATGCATTATCGTGGATCACCAGAAGAAATGGTATACCTCAAATTTCGGTAATCAAGGCTTTATAACAAATAACAATGACGTAATCAATAAAATGTTATAACAACGTGAACGATGTGGGTATAAGGGAGTCAAAATAGAAAGATGGAAGAACAAATGAATAGCCGATAAACAAGAAAAGAGTCACTCAAAATGGATGTTGCCTCAACCATAAGATGCCTTTAAATATCCTCCATATTTACATGTACCATATTAAACAAGTTAAGCTAAGATAGATGACTTTTGGAAGAGTCGGGTATACTCACAAGCTGCCCTGAAGCACAGTACTTACTTTCCACAGTATCCATAAGTAATCTTCGTACACAGTAGGCCCCTTTTCTACCCTCTCTACTCATAACCTCTACCAAAGCTACATGTTTTACCTAACAGCGATCTTCTTGTTCTCATTGAGTGGTCATAATCTCGCTACCTTATTTAATGTTTGTGCTAGTTGCAGTGTACACAAAAAGTACACTTCTCTTACATTGTTATAATTTATACCCTCACAATGCTGTGCGAATCATAGAACTTGGAACCTCAAGCGGATTTGAATACTCATCTCATAGATTTACGACCTGATATGCTATCAGTGTCAGCTTATCGGATCAAACCCGTTAACGAGATTATGCTAATGATATATCCACTGAGAATAAGTGAAAGTTTCGCTATTAACTCAGTATCTTTAGGCATATAAAAGCCTAGTAATTGTTTTTTTCTCCTTAATCCATTATTTTTTCGTAGCATTAAATAACAACGGCCGATTACGGTATCAACGAAAAATTCTTCATTTATCATCAATTTGCATACAAAATGTAATTGTCAGGATGTTGAGTATTTTTTGATCTACATTTTCAAAGGAAAAAAATCTGACAATAAACAACGACTTTATGATAGAAATTTCAAAATCAACTAATCAGAAAAAAACTTTTTAATTTTTGCCGTCATTGTAGATCAAAATGTTCAGAACACAAGAAATTTTTCGGTATCGTACAGCTAGACGGAAAAAATAACAAGAAAATTGTCGAAATCGAAAGCAATTGTTTTAATTATCGAAAAGAATCACACTCAGAGGTATTTGATCAATTTTTCACTATTCTGTTTGAGGTATGAGAACTCAGCACAACGTAGATGTTAATAAGGTATCTTTGACCTGAAATAAATAAGTCAATTGTTGGATGAAACCACTGAGCTTTATGAAAGTGAGGAAAATTGTGAGTAAAATTAGCTTTACTGGATACTAGAAAGTTTTCGCTTACCAATTAGATTTCTTGTTTACAACACATATAAAGCTGACTTTGATGCAGATGCATCGTGTAAACATTGCTTAAACATACAATAAAATTCGTTATTTCACGTAATGGATTGAGGTAGAAGCTGTGTAACACTCAAAAACCATTAAAAACCTCAGAAGAAAAAAGAACTAACGTACCTCAAGATTTTGTTTATTTTCGGCACCCTCACAAGGGCTCGCATTGTTCATTCGATTACTAGTTGTTTGTATTTTATCATGAGGTGCGATAACAGACTTTGGACCTACAAATGCTGTGTTCATAAGAGTTTTTGAGTCAATCGACTCGTTCTGTACGTCGATGGAAACGATTTACGGAATGGGCTTCTTCTCTTGAGTCACACTATACACAAAGGAAACCTGCAGCATGTACAACGACGGTACAAATAAGGTATGAGAGTTGGAGACGTACCATCTGAGTTCATCATTGAGTTCCCAATGTTAATTAAATCATTTAGATCAGAATCATTACAGTATTATGACTCATTATATTTTATACAACAGTACACTTCGAAAATTATGGTACCGTCGTATCCATCGATGTATTTTATAAAATTTTATATAAAAACGAGGTTGTTTTACAGTACGAACCACCTTCTTTTTCGTTCGCTTCAGCTTTTTCGTTATTTTCAAGCTTTTTAATATCTGAATGTTCGGTTGGTTTAAGGCTTGGCCTGAATCGTATCGCATTTTTGAGGTATTGGATTTTCAATGATTTTCACTCATTCAAGTGAGTGATTAGTGTTTATCGATCAATCGAGGAATGATAATTTTTCAACTTTCAACAATTATAGATAACTGTTGATTTTGTATACCATTATTTTATTATTAATTATTAAATTTGTTTAATATTGATTTTTTTTCCAATATTTCAATCGTACCTCTGTGGTCGTGTGCACGCCAGTATAATTAGTGTATGGATTGCAGAGAGAATAATAACAGCTGTAATTAGATATTAATATAAAAAATACCTCGTAGTTGTTAACTAATTGGTTTTTCTAATCCTTTCAAACCTCTTATCTATTTCTATCACAGGACTTTATCATCAAGCAGACTTAGAGTTTCTGCCTGAATTGTGTCATTGTTATCGGAATTGTGTCGTGGAATAATCTAGAGTAAGTTTAGAGGAAGTGCTTAACTTAATCAATGTAAAGCTCAGACTCAACCTCATTATTGATACAAATGCTCAACACATCCCACAGGTAGAAAATCAAATGCTTAACTATTCACAAAATTCGTAGCCTCATGCGGGACTCGAACCCGCACTTACAGATATTCGGTCTGCCGTGCTGATCCATCACACTACCGAGGCCCTTGATCTACAACCACTCAATGCGTCACTTATAGTAAGTGGATGCAACTACGGACAGTATAGTATCATTGCAAAATAAGAAATAAAATTGCGATTTAAAAAAACGTTTCACCATGTGTTAAGCTGAACTCCATGCCAAGGAACTTCGACCGGTTTGCTTTCATAAATAAATCTCACTCATTTGCGAAGCAGTACTTGAAACGCTACTGATAAGAACAACTGATTTACTCTAAAAAACAAAACAGTGTTCCGAAAAGCTTCTGGGCAAACTAAAAGCACAAAAACGTTCCTCGATAAATTCCTGTCTCTACAAACAGGTAATTATGAATGCGTGATTACTCTAAGGAATCTCATGGACCGGAGCGCAGAAAGCGTTCTATTCTGGGTTTCGTTCCATGGGTGAGAAAATTGCTGCCAATTTAATCTGATAAGGAAACGAGTACCAATTTGGTTAGAAGTGCTTAGCTTAATGCTTGTATAACTACCTGCGCTTTACTTGCACCAAGAAAAAACTCACGCCGGTACTCTTCCTATACCATTCTTATCACCTAATCATCTCAGTGCATAACGAAATCCTAGCAAAGTGATGGAGGCACCATAGTGATACGTATGATGGACTCAAGTTCGCGAACGCCTCTCAGGCCTACGAAGCTTGCCATAACTCCGAGGTTAGTAAAGTGTTAAATCTGACGAGATACACAACACTAACTTGATGAGGAGTGATCAACTCAAGTCATTGTATAAACCAGGCAAGCACTCAATTACCCTCATGATATCACGTTGAACACGAGTTGCATGGACGTATTCCGTAAACAGGAACAAATCGACACCAAGGCTTATCTTATCTCGTTTCACACATATTTCCTCAAATTTATGTATTCGGCTTTATGGTTTTTGTCAGCACACGTTTTCATATAACTAAACATACGTACAGAAGTGCAGAGCCGTCCTTGATCGTTACAAAAATGTCATTCTTCTACATTTTGCTCAAATATTAAAAAATTGACTACCTTCGTTAATTTACGCTGGTGATCAAGCGATGATGTGAATGTTTTGACCATATGGATAACTGCGATGTAGAAGCCGATGATCAATGAGAGTCAACGAACTCCGGAAGGAGGAAAACTAATCAGCTATCATCAGCTGTATCAAATCACTAACTTTGTATGTATTCTTCTAATGAAGAACAAATCAATAGATCATCTTGAGATCATTCAAATTATTCAAAACTTTTTATTTTTACGCAACATAACACAGCGTGCAGCGTGGTATTTTCAGAATGCTATTCCATATCTACTTAGATCACACTGAGCACAAACGCAAACACTTTTCACGCAAGCTTTAAAGCCACAGGAACTCTAAAAAAAAACATCTTATTAAATATATGACGTTATCGATAAACTAATTGTTAAATGAAATCCAGACTGAAAATCGATAAGGGAGATGAATGCAAGCGTTTTTCTTGACATTATATGAGACTTTTACAGAAAAAAAAAGCATTCGGCATGTTTTCATCATAAGACTTTCGGTAGCACGGAGGTCATAAATTACGGTACTGCCCAGTTTCAGAAAGAACCTACCTGAATTCTGCAGTACCTACAGCTCTGATTTTCATGTTTAACCTTCAGAACAAAGTACAAATGTTTTATTTTTTTGTTCAGTGAAGGAGTACTGTTCAATGTTTTAAGGAGTGTTTCGATGTGCTTAATGTAATATATTTGAGGCTACGTTGAGGTTATTTATCGTATTCTAAGTGATCTCTAGCCTGAGGTACTTTTTCTGATATAGGAGCAGATGAGTATTATATTATTATAGTTGACAGGATGGCGTTCACCTCAATTTCAATTTCTACGTCGCGCAGATGTTCTTTTTTCAGAATACTTTCTTATCATACTTTTGCTAAAAGTATCTGCTGTAGCAAACATCCTCTATAACGGAGTATGCTTGCTACTTACATGTGACAAATATCTGTCATTAGGTGTCAAATATTACATAACATATTAATTGTGGGTTATGAGTCATCGCATCGAAAGTTAGAAATAGTGGAGGCAAGTGAAAGTGCAAGTGTCCCGATTCATGAAAGGTCATAATTTCGATATGTTTTCTGGAAATAAACTTAGCTGACGATCAGAAAAAGGACATTATTTCCTCATACCGAAGTCTCTGCGCCCTCCCTATATAAGTAGTTACGGTAAACATTTCCTTCATACTCTCACCCATGGCTCAATCCAGTTTTCTTCCACCTTTGCCATTAAACTGGTTATCGTTATACCATTGTATTATAAATCTCGCAGAATTGT
>KN716167.1:502131-528260 GCA_000816705.1 Dictyocaulus viviparus
AACAAAAAAAACAAAACCCCCCAGTCATTATAAGGAAAATATTTATGCCCCAGGAAAGAAGTTCAACACCATGTAGATGAAATATGATGACGTGAGGTTCCCTTGTAACTCAGGTATATAAAGGCTGCCAGTTGTATATAGCGACTACCACACATGCTTCATCTCTGCATTCTCAGGACTTGAAGAAGATAGATTCATAGAACTCTTCAAGGGGTGGAGTTGCTGAGGTCAGCTTATGTTGTTGAATTCATGACTTCTAAAGGAAATTTCTAGCAAAAAGTATACTAGATAAAATAAGTATTCGAGTTACCCCTCTAATGAAACTTATTTTCGTGCAACTTCGCTTTTTGCCTCATTTTCAGTACATTAGTTGAGAGATTCAAGAAAAACGTTTGTCTATGACGTTATTTATGATGTCAGTCAATAGTAAATATTGATATGTTTGTTGTCGGAAAACAACTAATAAATAACATCTTTTATTAAATGTATGAACATCATAAAAAGAAATAATATTGAAATATTGATCGAAAAGCTTGGTATGGCTTCTTGTTGAAGCAGCATTTCATATCGAGATGTTCAAATGATATGATCGATAATTTCATGAATAATTGGGGAGATTATGAAACGGTGTGCTTCATTTTCGACGTCCCCATGTCCATCCAAGATCGTGCCATTCAGGATTGTTCTTCACCAACTGCGATGATCGTAGAAGTCGTTTCGGATACTAAACACAATACCGACAAGTTATACTCGTAGATTCGTCGGATATTTGATCAACTTCATTTTAGAATACCTCAATAAAGGCTTTAATATGTTAAGCAAAATAGCCGAACTTATTGTGAGGTAATGATTTGAAGCATGAATGTAATCAAAAATTGTTCATTCACTTCACGTTTGATGTCGTTCGGTTGATGAAACTATTTTCTAACTAGATATTAACTCATTCGATCTAAATGATAATTCTTGTCAGAATAAAAATGAGTTACGAGAATCTCATACGAGAAGAAGGATGTGCTTTGTGGTTGTCATTCGAGGAAGGAGGATAGGACAAAAACAATGGATTTTTTTAATTCAAAATTGTTCGTTACTCATTCGAATCGCAGGTGATGAATCATTGCATTGTATTATATATAATATTTAAAAGTTTTTTTTTTACATAAGATATAAGCCTACTAAATCATTTAATGCGTTTCGCTTTTTCCATGCCCATCCAAGATCTCCCCATTCAGGTATGGCAGCATCTCGTTTTGGCTTCAACATGACTGTGTCTAGATGACAATAGATCAGGACTGGTTTTTGACTTTTCCCTCATAGACTATACAATAAGAAAATTAAAACGTTTCGTTACAGTTTTCTATTTAACGCCATCCGTTTCTAAAAATATACCTTCATTTTTGAGGTTCTGTGACAACGTGAGTTGAATGATTGTAAAAATCAGCAACAGAACTGTTAGACTGCCTCTCATTTTACCTAAATAGAAAAAAAAACTAAAGTATTCAATTGCTGATCAGTAGAACTGGCTTTATGTAAATCACGAAGTGATCAAGTTTGAACATGACCAAATGAGGAAAAACATTTCAGTAATACCTCAGACGGCTGAGTTATAAAACTTGTCACATTAACGGACAAGTGCTGGTAACATAGCACTATTAAAAGCTGATGAAACATTGAGTGATCACAAAGAGAACTTGGTAGTGCGATCGATAGTACACCAAGCCGTAACGATTTCTTTTCTCAATCAGTTTTAATCAGTCGAGTGTTCGAGTTCCATATCGCATTTTGTAATTCCCTCAGGTATGTTTAAGATTAAAAAAATCATATATTAGTATTATAGGTGATAGACTTTTAAGGTAAGTATGAAGATTTCAGCAATATAACTCATGTTGGTTGTGACTCGATTGTTTTCAAAATAGAAAAAATTGATGTGAACACAAATTTGAGGTCGTGCATAATAATTTTGTTGAGGTTCCTTCTAACAAAACACTCTTTTAAATTGTATTATAGAAAAAATTTCCTCATATGATTTAAGTTCTAAGGCTAATTAAGTTCTAAGGCTAATTTATTTTTTTTTCTTTCAATAAAACTAAGTTTTATTCATTGTCAATATGAAAATGTCGCTCACATTAATCGGATTAATAAATTTTCATCTACTTCAATTTTCCTTAATCTTAAGTTTTTTTATGAGGCTTAAGCTTAAACAGTTACCTTACTTCCGGATTATTGTAGATAATGAAGATAATTCCATCTAAAAGAAATCGATAGTGAAGTTTTTTTCCTCAATCAATTTTTATCGGTGGAAGATGTCTGGTAAAGTGCTTAGAAGGCTCGACATTGGCATCGTGATAATCGATAGTTCAACTGGGTGATTTTTTTCTAGTTCGACAAAAATTTTCTACCTCTTGAGGTTTCTGGATTAGTGCGTAACTCTACCAGAAATATCAGTGAAGAATGTTTTTAGATAGGACAAGCACTGGCGAAATCCATTTTCTTGTGAGGGTGTTTGAAAGCTCTATACAATGACTTAAAACCGAGTCTGTAGTCAAATCTGTCCTGACAACCCTCCGAAAATGTGCCGATACTAATTTAATCGAATGGGAGACACGTTTATCCTGGTTCCAGACACCGACTGTACTTGAACCAGACTGTATACAGCGCCAAACTCTGCCAGCACTGTGCCTTCTACTATCAATGCTCTATGTGGATGTATAAACATATCATCAAATGTACTTGTAAGGTGACTTATTTTAAATTCAATGAATAAATTAGAATTTCGTGTTATATGTAGGAGGTATGTGAGGTAAGTAATGACTCATTTTAAGCATCAAAACAATACGTGTTACATATTCACGAAATTTCTTGAGCATTTACCCAAAAGTTGAGCTCTTGTTTGCTCACTGATATAATTAACTAGTAGTTGCTATCATCTTTTAAAATACATTCTACTCATTTGTTAACTCTTTGAGTTCTTAGTTACTTATCAGCATTTTCCTATAATCATCAAATCGTTCGACATGATAGTCACTCACTGTACTCAGTAGCTTCATTTACTAAATAGTAATAACCACGATCACTTAACTCCATTTAATTGATCGTTAGTGATAGTAAGCAGCTTAGTATATTTTCTACTAACTGATAGACTAGGTAATGTGAGTTCTTAATGAGGCTAGAAGAGGACGTTCAAGAGAGATGAATACACAAAGTTCTATTGACGTCTTTCCGTTAGTGAATATGTAGATGCAAATCGTGGATTTCTTCTAGTTTCTTTAAAATTGTAAGTGATTTTGATGGCTGTTTAATCACAGAGTAGAAAATGAGGATATGTGAAAGCCTCAAACATTTATCATATCGCTGGTATCATCAGCTAGATGTTATTTGATTGAATATCATGAGGTAATCAGTGACGTTCAAATCAATATCTGAGAGATACATGAGGCACTCGTCTTAATAACGATATTGGACAGTGGTTGAGATCAAATCTGTCAAATATTTCATTTTCATTATTTTATTTGGAAAGGCGATTGTATCTCGATAGCAAATAGCCAACGCATTGATAATGGAGGGTCTGTTTTGCTCGCAGGTAGACTAGAACTGTTGCTATAGAACTTCAGCTTCTCCCCTCTTACTATCACCACCACGATCGTTACATGTTTCAAATAGGAAATGATAAAAATCAATACTGATCAATAAGAGAAGTGCACGACAATCATAGAGAAGCACAACCAGCGATTGAATAAAGATGATATTCAAAAGAAAAAATCAATTCATATAAATATTACAGTACGATCAATTTATCGTATAAAATCAATAAAGTTATAAAATTATTAAATGGAAAGTAAAAAAATTTTTTCCTTGATAATACGTAAAGCTTTCAGCTGTATTGTTCTAATTTAATAGCATATCACATAATTAAAAGCCTTGTGAAATTAAATTATTGTGCTTTTATCAAAAAATTGAATCTATCGTATAGTTGAAGCCGCTTGATGAATACAGTGAAAAGCTAGAAGGCGACTATTTTGAAAAGTGATGACGTCATACAAGCCTACATCCTTGTTGTTGTTGTTGTTTATGTTTACGTAAATATTTACTCTCATTCTCATTGTATTCGTCCTTATTGATACTATTTATTTATCTGAACATATTACACAATATGATAGTCTTCGATGAGGATATAAGCTGAATTGAGGTTCAATACTTGATTTCTATTTCGATAACTTGAATTGATGAAGCCCTAGAAGCATTTGACTTATATTTTATTTCTTCGAAAAATAAAAGAAAACAATGAGGCAACAACAGTGAGTCAAAAAGTCACATTGTTTACACCAAATATACTACCGATTATTTACACTTCATTTATAATGAACTCATTATAGATTACCATTCTGAATTGTATTCAAAAGTAGTGAATCTTCAAGTCACCGTATATAACGGCTTAGGAAAAAATTCTTTCCAGTGCTAAAGATAAGAGGGTGTGTTGAGTGATGGGAGGTGCTGCTCGTTACTAACTCATCTTCACTAATCTGAATAAAAACTTCATTTTTCTGGACTGAAATAATTGATATGGACAGTTAACAAATTGACTTCGTTATTTAATGTCCTTTTTTTTGTATAGTCACAAAACTAACACAAATTATGAGGATTTTCGTTTTTCGCGAAATATTTATGTCGTCTTCAAAAGCAATCAACCTCATAGGTCACTCAAAAAAGCAGAGCCTCTGAAACTATCAATGATCAAATCGAGGCAAGCTTAGGTTCTAATGAGAAGAAAAAGCACATCAGTTAAAATAATAATATTACTAAAAGCTCTATAACTAGTTGTATTGAAACAACTAAAAATTAGTTTCATTTAAAGGGATTTGAAAGAAGAAAGGAGGTAAAAACGAGGAAGCAAAAAAAAAAATAAATGTCAACACACAAAAGCTTTAACAGGTACTTAACCGAGATTCTTATCGTATTTTTGCTCATAATATAATAAGAAGAGAAGAATAAAAAATATAACTGGAGGCTATTCAAAAAGATTACTAGCATTTTCAGATTACTCATTTAAATAAATTACGAATATATTGAAATTCTTATAGATCAAATAGAAAAGCTGGTTGCGTAGCGCACTGGTGCGACGCGCTACAGTATGACGTAGGTCATATCTAGTTTGACTATTTGTCTTAGAATGATTCATGAGAATAATATGATATTTTGAGGATGATAGATACCTAGAAAACATTCTTATTATTATTAAAATATGGATGATAATATATAAATGGTCAGTGATAACAAATCACTAGCTAATTTTAATCTAATAATATTTAATGTATGCCAAATTTAAAGGTAAGGTGTTTCGAGGAATCACGCTATGATACTTTTTAATTTTTAATAAAGCATCATTTTATTAATATAACGTTATAAATATGTATGACTTGTCAATCGGACAGCTTATAGTTCGCACTAAAAAGCGTTGATGAGGAAAAGTGTGAACTTTTGAGTTCAAGCTTTTGAGTTTCCAGTTCCAAACTACTGATCAATGTTAAAAATTATGGCAATGGAACTGCTATTTACATTGAACTTGTACGTCGTTTGTATGTTAATAAATGAAATCGCTACCTTAACCTCACGTCCCTTTCTTTACTGTAAGAATATTGATTTTTCACTCGTGAGCGTACATAAGCAAGTGTCTTAATTTACTAAGTGAACTCTCCCCTCCTACTTTCCCTCGCCCAAAGCCTGAAATGACTTCTATTTCTGGGTGTTCACACATAAGCCTTTTCAGTAAGAGCTTTGACAATGAAGCGATACCGTAAGCCAATCGATTGGGATATCTGAGTTCATATCACCTCATCTCAAGCTCAATAACTTAATACGAGCATATTTTACATCTTTTTCAACTGTAAGTAGCGTATATAAGGAAGAATCGATAAGCATAGAAGAGGAAGTAAGTATTTTTAATGAGCAGAGAAGATTACGCCTTGAAAAAAAAAAACTAAAAGCCGGCAAAATTCTTCTCAATTTTTTCCTTAACATTTACATCGTCTTACGTCGCTATAAAAGAAAGCATAGTTTTTAAGCGATGCTCATAAAGGCAAACTTTTTTATATTCTAATCACTACGATAGAAGTTACTTTAAACTTTCTAATGTGCCATAGTTCATATGACGATATTCCATGACAAAACAACTCAAAAAATGAGTCAAAAAAAGGAGTGATGGTGATTGCATGAGTTCAGGTATACTGTACCTGAAATCAGACTCATTCATATGGAGAAATAGAAGTCATGCGAAACAATGAGCTGAGTACAAATAGAATGCCTTAAAAATTAAGGTCACATTGAAGGCACGTAGATGAAACGCAATCACGTCAAAGCATCCAGAAGTATAGTGCTGAATTAATGCCATACGCTAAGAACGAACGAAAAGTACTCATAGTACTGGACAGCTTAACGCTATGGATAAGGTTTCTAATCTAATAGAGCTATGACAAAACATCTGCGAGAATGTTACGACCTCATTTCATTCACTAATCGAGGGAACGACCGTATTTTAATCGTCTCGTGTGTATTTTTTTGGAGATTCTTCTCCCCTGGTTGGCTGACCAGTACATCGGATACGATTTTCCTCAGTAATATGGAAGTATCTGACTGAATAGATAATATTCTAAAACGAATTTTTTCCAGGATTTGAAGAAGGCGAAGTCCTCTCCGAAACGTCAGTGATAAATAATATATGTACTAACCTCCGGCTTACTTAACAAAATTGAGTTGCTATTTTTATTTCAGCACTTATTCAAATCATTATAATGGTGCATAGAAAATCGAACTCTTATTTCAGATTACGAATTTTCTTGCATTGATAATCAGATACGATGAGTATTAAGGGACGAGTGATGAATGTACAGCAGGTGCAGCAGTGTTACGCAGATATCGGTTCAGTGGTTCGTGTCCGCACCCATGTCTAATAGGCCTGTCAATATCATCTTTCCGGTTAAATAACGACGAATAATCAGGGAGGATATGCAACACTGATTTAATGAAGATTGCTATCCTCTAGTTGATACTCGTATTCAATCGCTACGATATCATAAAGACGACGAATCCGACATGAATCGATCAACGCCAGAGCTTTATCTTATCATTTGCTCAAACGTTCGTCGTCTACTTTAGTGGAATAATGGTAGCGTGTACTAACTCTTTAATATTTTAATTATTCTCAATCGTACTGATATGCTTCTAAGTCCGATCAGCTGTTCAAGCTAGATATTATTTTCTTAATGAAAATTCTTTCATTCAACTTTGTTCAAGCGAAAATATTTGAACCAAACTTGTTTATCATTTACTTCAGTGTAATATAGAAACTTTTATGGAGTTATTATGAGTATTTGAGGAAAGAAACTCAACAAGAAGACTCAAACATATACTTCTAGAAGTTACAAGATACATTAAATTAAAAAATTCATAAACATCTTGTTGCTTAATATGAAGCTGTTGAATCAACATTAAGTTGAATATTTATGGATTGAGAACATCATTGAACCTCTTAGAATAAAGGGAAACACGGAAGAATGTAAACAACTACTAACAAAATGTTAAGTACTTGGAGAATTTCACGAGTGATTATTCAAATGCTTACGTTATTATGCAAATTTTTAGATGATTATTTCTATTGTATATTTAATGGCTAGCTTTTCATTAGATCAAAAATCATTACGAGATTCTCACATGTTTAAACTAACTGAAACGATTAATATTTTATATATGCAATGAATGAGATACTAAATAATTCTAAATCATTTCGTATTTAATTATCTCACATATATAAGCTTATAAAACCTATAACCTCAATTGAAACTCGATCTCTGCTCTTAAAGAAGTTAACGATTGTACTGTCGTCTTTGTCGTTCAGACAGCAACCACTTAGTGGTTCACTAATTTCCAGGAGGGTATAGAAAATCAATGATTACAGTTTATCTATGTTTGCACAAAAAATCACACAACCTTTGATGTTGGCCAATATTTGGAGGACGTACCTCAAATTTGTGAGTAATGCGATATGGTGGAGGTAAGTGAATAAAGGCCTGACCTAGAACTACTTGAATGGGCACTCTTCAGTACTTCAGGGCTGGTAGACTTACTAAGATTTCTCTGATATCATTATACTGAGCCTGACAAGATGGTGGATTTGGTAGCTCTGAGTGCAAAAGTGAAGCATCTGAATTTGAACCTTCATACCACTCTGGCACCTCCACTAATGCGTCGTGCTCCCTCTTATCATAGACGACATCGATTGAAGATAGATACATTGATTATATCAGGTAGGATGACTTTCGTTTCAGCTGGGAATAGCGCCGATACTGAACCTTGGTAGTACAAATACTAACACAGCAGACCTGAATCGTTCAAGATCCTGGTGCAACTCTCGCCTGAGGTTTCGAGTTAGGTTATATAGCGATCGTTCAGTACCTATCGAATAGCATTTAATTAAATTCAAAAACGTATTTTATTTATGAGGAATGAGTAGTTCAACAAATCCTTAATACATCCTACTCTTCATTATTTGTCAATCGATAATAACATTCATGAGAATCTTCGATCCGATAATGAATGTGAAACTCCAGAATTCAGAACTTCAGAATAGAATTCTATTGAGTTGTTAGAATATCAATATGGACAAATAGACGAACGCTATGAAAATTTCGTCCACCCAAGATTGGAACAACTAATAGAGAAATTCCTTGCCGGAGGGCGTTTTTCAATGGGCGTGGAGTAAAATATAGCAAAAGGCATTCGCCCATAATTAAAGGAGTGAAAAAAATGATAAGAAGTTATACAGAAGAAGATGCGACGTAATAGAAGACTATCATAGAAGCTGCTCTAATGTACTGCTTAATGAGGTCGACCTAATTAAATAAGCTTTTGTTATGGTTTTATTTAATTTTTAATATTGAGTTATTTCAAGAACATTCTAGAGCTGTACGGAATCATAAACATTCTATTAGTCTTCAAATTCATTCAATTTCATATCATAGCATTAAATACAATTTCTTTTCATCCGATCAATAATCTCTCGAGGGCAAATATTGATTTTTTGAAGGAAAAAAATATTTGTCATCATTGAGGTGAAAAACGTTTACAGTAGATCACAATGGTAGAATAAATCAATGAAATGTATAAAATTCAATTCTAAAATTATAATTATAAAAATTACGGTAATTGATTAATAAACGTTTTACATGGGAGTCAGTTATAGACATTTCCAATGGATCGCATAAATACTTTTCGAGTTTTTTCCCTATCATTATTTCAGACTACCGCTAAGAGTCAAAAATCCTCGAGCTTATTCGGATCGTTACGGGCTGATAAATTACCTCAGTAAAATCGAACGTATTCAAATTTGATATGAGGTAAGCACAAAGGAGAAATCAAACTGAAAAGAAAAAATTCAATATTTACTCAGTTTTTTCGAAAAACTTTTGATATTCATTGAAAATTATTAAAAGCTGTCAATTACCTGAGTTATTATTCGCTCACTGTTTACTTATATTGTATTGAAGAAAATAATGAAAATCAAAAGGTAAATAAGCCGCATTACGGTAACGGTGACCTCGTTTTTTTCGACTACCGTAATCACAATGATGTACTGACAGTGCACTTACGCACAAGTGATTCTCTTATTTGCTTCTTTAGCCAGTACTGTATAATTCAGCTTTTGTAGCCATATAATTTTCAGTTAAACGATTCTTGATCTACTCAATGAGGTAAAATTTAAGTTTAAATATGTTGATGATTAATGCAATAGGCAGACAACGACGAAAAGAAATTATAAAATTTCTTAAAAGAAAAAACAATGAGTTGAAGGAAAAAAGAATGTTGTTGAAAAATTATTTTCAAAGTGACGTTGAGAAAAGTTTTTTTTATATAATTAAAAATATTTATAAATAACAAAGTGACGAAGTTATTTTTCTTTCTGATTTTTTTTTCTCTTTCGTTTTCTTTCGCTTCAAGAAATGAAATGAATTTTAATAAGGGCTGTACTACAATTAGTTTAATTAGTTATAATTATATGTGAAAAATTAATTGGATTTACAACAACCTATTAAAAACTATCTAGTTATTTTTTTTTCACTCTGAAACATCATTAATTTAATTTATTTTGAAAAGAGGTAAAAAACAAGACCTCATTTGATGAGTGAGTACGGTGAGTGACATCATAATAGATAAGATTATTAAATAAACAAATATATGTATATAAAAATTTATAAGTAAATTTTAAATCACACACACACAATTATTAATTTGTTATAAACAAATTTTATATTTTGTTTTTGAACAATTAACAATTACGAAAACTAACGTAAACAACCTTGTTGTTTTTCCGTAAACAAATATGCCTAAGGGTACCTAGGAAAAATTTGTGAGGTTATTGAAGTTTTTTTCTTTTCATGACTCAAAAAAAAAGTAATGTAAGTGAATGATTATATTTGTTTTTTTTTAGAGTAAATCGGATTTCTCGTCCAATTTGATGGATCCGATTTCATCTCGAGTTGCTGAGGTTTTTTTTTGACTCGTTAAGTCACAAATATTGAGAGAGTTACAAAAAATATTGTGTGATAATTCTATACTAAGTATAATTTTCCTCTTATGAGTATTTTGTTTTTTGCCAGCAATTTTCAATTCACCTCATGAGGCAATATAATTTTTTTTACCAACTTGATTTTTGATCTATGAGGTAAAACTTGCCTCTTTATTGGAAATAAACCAACTAATAGATGTCATATGCATATTTTCCTTATTTATTTCTACTTTATTATTGCTTATTTACCGTCATTATTATTTATTTCATTTTGTTGACTTCTTTATTGAATAAAAAAACCGATGTTTCAAAAATCAATCAATACTTGAAAGCATAACGCTTTGCTAGCACTCCATTGTCATTATTTATTTACTATTATAAATTTATTATTATTTATATTTGTTGTTTGTAAACATTACTAAACTAAACTATATCATTATTCATATAATATGATTTATTTCTTTGAAAAAAAAAACTATTATAAATAGATCAAAAGATAGATGATAGATCAAAATAATATGCACAGATCAAAACGAACATGCGTAGATCAAAAGAATAGAAAGTGTAGTGATTTGAAAAGATATTTACGATAAGCAGTCAGAATGGTAATGACATCTCCAACCACGTCAAAATCAGGAAGCTTTACCCGAAGCTTTAAGCTCCAACAACCGCTAATCAATTTTTTCAGTTTTTAAGCTGAAAATTTAAGCTCAGATAATTTCAGTCATCAAGAAAATCCGTTCATAGCATAATCATTTCAGTTTATTCTTTCTCAGCTTTAAAATTTTTCCCAATCAACTAAATGGTACGTTAGTATAGTACAAGTGAAATCGTTCAGATC
Organism: Dictyocaulus viviparus; assembly: GCA_000816705.1. Lineage (NCBI taxonomy): Eukaryota > Metazoa > Nematoda > Chromadorea > Rhabditida > Metastrongylidae > Dictyocaulus > Dictyocaulus viviparus. The sequence continues at coordinate 513,525 of KN716167.1, forward strand.
GTTGAAGTATTTGTTGATGACAAAGCGAACTTCGAACCTCCAACGAGGCTCGAACCTCCAGCGAGACTCAAACCGTCTTCTCGTCGACTTCACTCACTATAGTTAAATATTACTAAGTAATATATTATTTCTTCTACCACAACAGACCTATACAATTGAAAATCTCAGTATGAAGATGAAATACGGCAAAGAATTTTGCATGTTTTATCGATTTTTTTTTCGAATACTAGTTTATGAGGTAATTATGAGGTAAACTGATGACATTTTGTTTCTTTTTTTCATGAAGCACTTGTTTTCAATAACGAATGGATGAATGACGATTAATTTCACAGAAATTTTACGGTAGAAGATTGTTTTTTTTCTAGCGATCTAAAATGTAACAAATATCCAAAAAAATAACTATAAATAGGAATTCATTATTTCGAACTGTTTGTTTGAATTAAATGTTTGTCACGAAATTATTCAGAGCAAAAAAAAAAAGAAAAACTTTCATCTACCAAAAAAAAAAGCTTGAACAAAAATGACGTCATACGTATATTTTTAAGTTTATATTTGATTGTTTTTATTTATTATCAATCTTCAGAAATTCATAATGTTCAATCTCATCGATAGGCTGTTTATTTCTGAATTCAAAAAACTTCTCAAAACAGCTTTTTTCCATTTCATTTCAAAAACTTCTTATTATTCTGAAGGCTAATAACTCCTGAGGACACTTTTGAGGTGAATTACAAAGGCCCCATGTCGACCGTTGAATAGACTCACTTATGAGTACTTGACATATTTTTTTTCAAGAATATTTACTTCATATAGGCGATTCGGCATCATCATTTTATGTACTTTCAGAACAGTTCGAATTTTACAGTTGTTATTTTTTCTGTTCATCTTCAAAACAAAACATATGCATTCACAGCAATTATCACTCATTTAGTAAATATCTAGCGATTAAGAACTTCATACGATTCGTTGGAGTAATGATATTTAGTAAATTGAGGTAAATGTGAGGTTACTTTAAGCCCTATGATTGTTTTTTTTTCTCTTTATCTTCAAAACAAAACATATGCACTCACAGCAATTATCACTCATTTAGTAAATATCTAGCGATTAAGAACTTCATACGATTCGCTGGAGTAATGATATTTAGTAAATTGAGGTAAATGTGAGGTTACTTTAAGCCCTATGATTGTTTTTTTTCTCTTTATCTTCAAAACAAAACAGATGCACTCACAGCAATCATCACTCATTTAGTAAATATCTAGTGATTAAGAACTTCATACGATTCGTTGGAGTAATGATATTTAGTAAATTGAGGTAAATGTGAGGTTATTTCAAGCTTGTTTTTTTTTCTCTTCATATTCAAAACAAAACATATGCACTCACAGCAATTATCACTCATTTAGTAAATATCTAGCGATTAAGAACTTCATACGATTCGTTGGAGTAATGATATTTAGTAAATTGAGGTAAATGTGAGGTTACTTTAAGCCCTATGATTGTTTTTTTTCTCTTTACCTTCAAAACAAAACATATGCACTCACAGCAATTATCACTCATTTGGTAAATATCTAGCGATTAAGAACTTCATACGATTCGTTGGAGTAATGATATTTAGTAAATTGAGGTTACTTTAAGCCCTATGATTGTTTTTTTTCTCTTTATCTTCAAAACAAAACAGATGCACTCACAGCAATCATCACTCATTTAGTAAATATCTAGTGATTAAGAACTTCATACGATTCGTTGGAGTAATGATATTTAGTAAATTGAGGTAAATGTGAGGTTATTTTAAGCCCTATGATTATTTTTTTTCTCTTCATATTCAAAACAAAACAGATGCACTCACAGCAATTATCACTCATTTAGTGAATATCTAGTAATTAAAAACTTCATACGATTCATTGGAGTAATGATATTTAGTGAATTGAGGTAAAGTGAGGTTATTTTAAGCCCTATGATTGGTCAATAATCATATATTTTTAAAAGATAAATCATATATACTCCTGTTATTAGAAGGTAATTGACACGATAACCATCAATTATAGAGATCTATTGAGAATATTTAACAATAATCTACGTGGTTATAAGAGGTTTATAATAAACAATCATAAAGAACAAATAAGTAAACAATTATGCAAAAGAGCATAAACAAAATCGACATTAGTAAAACAGAGAGTGCCTTGAGCTAATCAATAGATCACAAAGATATCGATTTGTTTCATTTCAAATCTCTATACAATTAGTATTGAAATTATTGAAAACATAAGAAAAAGTCTAAGAGAACGTTAGAACTGTCAACTATGAAGTCGAGAGTACCATGAATGAAAAATCGCTACAATGCGCTTTATTATGTGAAATTTATTTACCAATAACTGAAATTCTAATGTTTATAATTGAAAGAAAATAAGTCGTTAGAATGTAAACATCTTGACTCATACGAGAAATTCACACTCCTCACTAGAATACAATCCCCTCATTTTTGAGACCTTTCTTGCTTTCAGTTATTAGTAAAGCAGACGTCGCATAGTTGCAAGATGTACTGGAATAAGATCCCTCGGTTATACTTGCTACCATTATCGCTCACTTCCTCATTGAGTTACGTTACATGAGGTGATTCGTTAATAAACAATGATGTACCTTCCAAGTACTCTGTGGATGAACCTTTTTCCGAAATGTTTATTGTATTTATAACTCCGATAAAAGATTAAAAATTTAAGAAAGTATTCATTACAGACATTTAAACACTAAATAAATATTCAAAAATCCTCATTACATGTTTTTAAACCTCAAAAAATTATCGGCATCTTTTCGATAACAGCAACAACAAAGCTACGTATCACAAATGTAGAAGCGATTTACAATTAACAATCAAAAGGATACCAATCAAAAAATTCTCCAATAAACTAAAATCTTCTACCGTAGAACAGAACGAGTCAAAAAACTCCAATTATTGTGCTTCAAATAAGCTACAGAGAGGAAAAGCATCGAAAAATAACGTACAGATCAAACTCATAACGGGAAAGAATAGAAACAATCACATTGGAAGAAGTAAGGATTTTAGACATGTAAATACCGTTTGTAGATGTTCACTGGTAAACAGACGAACAACATTATGCGTAAAAAAGTAAACTTCCTCAATTATATAGCCTCCAACGTTGTTAACAAACAGTATTTGTACTTCTATTCTACACTCTTATAAATTCCACGCTTACTTAATACTTTTACAATAGTATTCGCTAAGCACAACACACTTTAGATTACTCTCACTATAGCGGTTAATAGAAACTCATGATCAGAGTGACATCTTAGTGACAATACGTTGCTTTAGTGTACTTTTTTCCACGGTAGTTCAGCTGCATAGACAGAACTTTCAATAATAAAGATGTTTTCAAAACAAAAACAAATCGTTTCCACAGAAAAAAGAAAACAACACAGACTTTTCATAGAAGATCCATTTAGAACAACAATTTTACATTTTACATTGATGCAAAATATCGTATATTAAGATTTTCCAAAACAAAGCATAAAAGAAGACCAATGGACGCACCAATTATCTTTGCCACGCCCATCCAATGTCACCATTTTGGTGATTAACAAACTTGAAAAGCTCACCGCTTTGTTGCGCTAAAATTTATACTTTAATGGTCGAATTTTGAGGAACTCATCCAGTAATGCATCCGTGACATTCTTTCTTCGTTCCTGTATTTCCATAATCACTTTTGTGATCTCTTCAACAGCTATCTTTTTCAGTTCTCCTGTCAACATTTCACCAGATGTGTATTTCTGTAAGATATGATCAATTATGACACATATGAATAACAAATAAATAAATAAATGAATGTTTATATATCGAACGTCATATGGCCTGGCAAGTTGAAAGCTTTTATTTGAACTTTACCTATATTATAGTTATAACGAAATCCTGCACTTAGGCTAGTTTCCCTACTTTTGATGATGTCATTTCATTTACATCATCATAACATTTGCGTTGTGAATACTACGATGTCCTCAATATAACATTCCTAAAAACAAAAACAAAAGAACGAAAACGCTCCTGACAATAAACAACAACATTTTCGCGTGTTTTGTTATTTTTAATTTGTTTAACTATGTTGATTTACAAAATTAATTAATCATAAAGCATCATTACATTATAAACCGCAATTTTAAGTAACCTAACACAATAATAGTAAATAATAAGTAATAGACATTCAATTTTCCATCAGTTATGACAAATTATAGAAATAGAAGATGTTAGAAGAGTCATATTTCCACACTGCCGAGTTTCGTCAGAGAAAAAAACCTCACAAAATTTGGAGCCTGAGGCGGACTCGCACTCACGTCTACACATGTAATATTGTAACAACTACATGACGACATAACAACTCGAATAACTATAGGTGATATATTTACAAAATCGTTGCATAGTACCTCATGAGGTAGTAAAACAATTTTAACCTATGCACCTTCTGAGTGTGTACGATCAATAAGTAATAATGGCTGTAGAATTTCATTTCATCTAAGAACGCAAACATGTATTACATGTATTATACCTGTCGAATAGACTCCAGACTTTCGTCACTGTCAAGGAAATAACGAAGGAATTGAAAACTAATGTCCACGTCACAATTTCCACCCAATGCACGATGTTCTTCTACTGTTGCTTGACCGCCAGAAAATGCATATTTGTTGATCTAGATCTAGTACTCTTTTCAATTTAACTACAAGAACAGGTCATATATGTAAAAGCCTGGTGATATTTCACAGAGCTATAGAAAATTAGTTCGCATCAGTTCTAATCATATTTCATTTAAATTTCTTAGAACTGCCACTACGAATCATTTCATATAAGTTGCATACCTTGTTTTTGATCTGCTTTGGAGTATCAGAAAGGTAAATACACGTAGTTGAATCACTGGCAGCCATTTTTGTTTGAGCACCCTGAAGAAAGAAGACTGAATGTCAAAACAAAAAAAAAGCAAATGAAGATCGATAGGAACAAAACAAAATACACCTGTAAAGCAGGAATGAATGATGAATAGATGAGAGAAGGCTTAGCATACTTGAGACGAGGTGCTACATCTCGAGTCATACGAAAGTATGGATCCTGCATGGATTTCACGATCACCTTATTTTCTTCAGAACATCGTTGAAATTAAAAAAAATTCTATGATTAGCTATGTCTTGAGCTTGGCATTTGGTGTGATATTATACTCGTTTTTTTTTGTTTTCAGCAATACCACCAAGTTGGTACATAATACTCATTGAATAATGGCTAATGTTTCGTCGATATCGCCTTCCTCAGAGTCTAAATAAAAGTAGTTCAACTCGTTTTCTATTCTCTTAGATATTTCCATAAAATTGAAAAACACTCGCAGTTCAGACGAAATTTTCTAGTGGGATGAAACTTACAGCTCGATCCGCTCGCTGTTATCATAAATATTTATGCTTGTTTTCAGATCAATATATTGATTTCATCTATGGAGTCAGGTCATAAAGTACTGCCCAGTCATTACTTTTGTTTAAAATGGGCGTCATGGTATTGATCAAAAACGCTTCCATAAACTTACTAACATCTTACTTATCTGCGCAATTATTCTAGTTTGCCAACTCTTTTCTGCTTCTACATTCTATATTTTCCTATTGATGTAGTTTTTTGCGCTTTGATTTTCCAACTAGAAGCTTTAATACTCAAATGGAAAGCGGAGCGTTTCGTTTCATCGATATATTGGTTCCTTGCCAAAAGGTCGGTATGAGGTCGGGGTATACCGTTTCCAAAATCATACAGTAACCGTCTTTTCCGCCAAGACATGATGCACTGCCTTGTTGTACTAAGAAAGTCAGTCATCCAGACGATTAGGAATCAATTAGTGTTTAAGAGAATTTGAAAGTATTTCTATTACTTATAGCCAAATTTTCTAATTTCACTCTTCTTGACGTCGTTTGATAGCTGTACTTAATTCATAAGTTATGAAGAGTAAATTGTACGGCTCTGGCGAGAATTGAATTCTTACGTTCGTTATGGCGTTTATAACGAAGCTTTTTCTAAACGTTATCGAGGCTTTTAATAATGCCATGCACATCACCTCAAGCACTGAGTTCTAATCCTCCAAATAATTTCACCTTAAAAATTCGTGTTTAATTTGAATAAGCTGACTGGACTGACTAGCATGAGCATTTAGTTTAAAATTTCATTTATTATAATTATGGAAATATCTAACAGATTGGAAAACAAATTGAACCTATTTGAACTCTAAAGAGGGCTGTATCATCGAAACCTCAACCATAATTCAATAAGTGAAAAATAAAATCAAAATAATAAACACAGAAAACAACCTTTATTTGAAGATTAACATTTTCTGTCAAGGAAAAAAGACGGGTTCCAATCATAAGTTCAAAAAAAAAGTCATAATCGTACCTGATCAATGGCGCATGGAATAAGACATGGGATATCCGTTTTATTTCCAAATATATGTGGGAACGACGACGAGAAACAGGGCGCTGCTTCAATTGCTGGGAACGCCGCCTAGATCGGATTGAAGTGACACCATTAAGAAAAATAACACTTTGTGAAATTACAGTAAAAACTTATTACAGTAAACTTCGTTCCCCTTAACATGTTCTCAAATATATCATAAGGATATATGCATCAGCATTATAACATAGAAGGATTCTAAGTGAATGATGAATGAATCCAAATAACAGACAATATTGATTCGTATTCTTCTATCATACGATGAAGAAGATTTTGACAAAACAATGACTTATCAACTTATCGCGCATTAACGAAATCTCACACCTTTCCCATGCTATCCTCAGGAGTGAATCCAAATATTGCTCTCGCTTGATTTCCTGTTACCATCTTCCAGATTTTACATACATTTTCATAGAATGCCGGACTATAAATGAGTTCTTAAGCTGGCAGCAACATCATACAATATGCTACACACCGTTCTGTGCTTTAGGGTAGATCGATAGTAAATGACAATATATCAAGCCTTACCACATATAATCAAAATTGTTGAATATAAATGTCTTTTCTAGATCAAATCCTACAGCAATAATGTCTTTCATATTATCTCGAGCCATCTTCTTCACTTCGTCAACACTGATATCTTTCCACAAAAACTTCTCATCATCCGTAATCTTAAAGAAACGACTCATTTAAAATTAAAGAAATCTTCTAATCTGACAAAATTTTTAGCAATAAAAAAAAATTGCGAAATAAGACAAAAATCTAGGTAGTGCTATATGCTTCGCATTGAATTTGGGGTAAATATGACATGATACACGTAAACACAATACAAATTAAATAAATTCGGAACAAAGGAATACATTGGTACTTTTGCAACTGATGTAAGACTAGTTAAGCTAAAATTCCTCACTGAATACTACAGGGATCTCTTATCTCCAATATGTTAGCATAATTACTGAACCGATCACTATAGGTCAATACACACTGAGTATTCTATGTGTTGACTGTCCAGTCGTTTTTCTTGCGAATCTTATTCATTCTTTCTAAAGAATGATAGTTATTAACAAAATGATATGGTTATTATTTATGATATTGTAAAGTGTTTTTCATTATAAAGGCTTAATAATGATTATCTAAGGTCAGTATTCTGAGTATTGTGATTTGAAAAGACCATAAGCATTACTGTATATAATCCAACTTAACGAATCGAAACTAAAATATAATTAAAAATTGTGCTAGAAATATTATGACCTGAATTATGAGCGGCACGTCAAAAACTTCTTGCAACCATTTGGTGAAAATAAATGGAACAAGATGTCCCAGATGAAGGCTTCCTGATGATGGGCCACGACCAGTATATAGAAAAAACGGCTTTCCCTGTTCTTTACGATCCAAAATTGAAGCAAAGTCCCTAAAATAAGCAATTGTTATGGTTCTTACAATAGCCTTTCCACACTTAAATGCACATTTGAAAATTCTCTAAGAAATTACCGATGGGCAAAAAACAAGCCACGACGAAGCATTGGATGAGGATCAGAACCGGTAACACTTTTAAATCGTTCTATGAGATCTGGTCTAAGTTTGCGACAGCCAAATTTTACTAGAAATAGTAATCTTTGTGATAGATAACCTTTCTCACACTCAAACACGAACTTATTAACTGTCATAGAATACATAGTTGACATTAGCTAATCGAATAGTCAAAAATTCATATAACACCCTGCCTTAATTAGTGATTACAAAATATAATCATACCGATGAGCTTATCATAATTGATTCCTGTTGCACTAGACGTAGATACATCCCAAGGAGTCACCAAATCTTCATTCTCTTCTCTCTAAAATCTTATCTAGTACAAGGAATAGCTATATAAAGCAGAATGATAAAAGGAAGGCATACTTGGTCACCATTCATCATTAAGGTTTCCACCCTCTCACCAACTTCCGATTCACCAAACATAACTGGAAAGAATACTGACAAGAGTAGAGAAAGACTGTATAGACAAGTAATAAAAAGATTTCAAAACATACCCATAAATAATCATGGTTTTCAAAAAATCGCTTTAATATTTACGAACGTTATGGTAACATGATTAGACGGTTCTCACCTACTAAACAGTCAACTATGAAACAAAACAAGAAGTACCTAATGTGAACGTCCACAATTTGCTTCAAAATGACTCTTTGGCCTCATCTTGATTTCAGACTATGATAAAATCATGCTGAGGCCAATTTCTGATGTTGTGAAAATAAAAAGGCATATCAAATACCGTTAGCCATGCCCATTATAAATAGATATGCTGTACTGTTGAGTACATGTTGCTGTTGCAGAAGTTGTTAATTTCACAAACTTTATACTCGATAGCAATGATATCTAATTAGCATGACCCCAAAGAATTGTTCGCACCTACATTGTACCTTCATGCTAGAAGGGAATGATAAGCTGTTGACAGTTGCCAAGAATTAAGAACAGTGTGTCGAATATGACATATTATTACCATTTCTATGAAAATTTCATAATAAAAGAACACATCAAATAATCCTCTGCCTAAATGTGTTATATTTAGTATCGTTTTACTTTCATACCACAGCTTCGAAATTCATTCTAACGTCAAGTTGTATTCTAAGTTCAAAAGAGTCCAAAACAACGCCTTAAAGCCGAAAATTCACAATACAGAATCCAATATTGAGAATATGGGAACCAAAGTACGCCTTTGTAGCTGCTTGACATCAAACGCTGCCGGAATTAGAAATTGTCTTGAGGCATATATGAATTTCATGATAACCCTCGAAACTGAAGGACCATTGTCAAGGTGCCCGTAGGAGTCACAGGTGGCAAAACAAGCCCCTGGCTACGACTGTAGGAACCAGACGATACTGAGACCTACTAAAGATATGGAGGCGGAGTTTGAGAGATTGCCATTACTGTTAGGAAATAATGTTTCTGAAGATCTTCATGTCTGCTCTATGATTTTATATTGGATCGCTGAATATTCTAAGCGCTTCAGTTTTACATAATTCTTAATCATTTACCTCCAACATATGCTTTTTTGTGCTCTGATTTCATACAGATTGTGAATAGTGTAGTAATAGAGTTAATCTTAACTTGTTTAATGAAATCTTCCTAAACTCCATGGAAGCTGGAAACTACGCCTATCCTACAGGCGCTATCTTTGATGAACTACCATGGATGTCAATGCATCCAACCTACTATGCTTATCCAATGCCTACAAATGCACAAACTGGGTGAGTTACTTTTAGATTATAAACTCACTTTATTAAAGTATTGGAAAATTCAAATAAAAAAAGGAAAAATTCAGATATCCGATGACTATGCAACCTCCTTTACCATATCCTAACATGACGAACTGGTGTAGTTACAATACAAATGGTGAGCGAAATGGTTATAGAGCAATTTACTGTTGAAAGATCCTTCAATAAAATAAACAACTTAATGACTTACAGGTACGCAGCCGTTGGCAAAGTACAAAAAAAAGCGAAATTTGTTCACAAAATTACAACTCAACCTGCTACAAAGAAGGTATACCTGAAGGATTCACCCGGATTGATATTCTCACATCCATTCATAAAAGCTAAATACAACTTTAGAGAAAAAAATTGTACGTTTGAAAATTTAACTATCGCTGGTGAAGTAAATTATTACAGATTTGCGGAAAAGGAACATATTCGTCAACCTGAGCGAGACAACTTTGCACAAATGATAGGTTTAACTGGAGAGCAAGTGCTGTACTTTCTTTATATTTCAAATTGTTTTACTTAAAAATAGTGTCTGCGAATCGACCGTTAAGACAAAACGAAGTAAAATTCCAAAATTTTGGAAGATAAATATCAACTACAGACCTGCCAAATCTTTCAAAGTAGTTGCATATCTGAATATATGGACGTTACATTATGAGTCATTTATATCCATATTCAAGCGATATTATTTAACGATATTCAACTTATGAATGTAATAGTAGAAAGTTCTAATTCCAACCACACACTGAAGAAAACAACTATATTTCGTATGGTGAATTTTATGCATACAGGTGAAAATATGGTTTCAAAACCAACGATATAAACGAAGGCATCGAGAAAACAGCGCAAGATATGCAAACGTCACAAGCTCATCAGGAGCTAACACCAGTGTCTCGTCCCTTTCCTCACCATCACCTGTTGATTCACCAGATTCAGGCAATATAAAACCAATCGGGTAAGATGTAAGCGCCTATGTTGTTTATGCTTTGCTTTCTACTCGCCTTTTCCAAATATACCCAATAGATCTACCCAATATCTTATAGTGATAAATTAATTTAATCTATTTCTTCATGACTGGATAGTTAAGTATGATAATATTTTTCAGCATCGCAGATACATCAGTGGTACAAAACGAGAATAGAACTAATCTTCCTCACGAGACAGATTTCCAACATCCCAACTATACGCAGCTTTACTGGGAATCGCAAGTCAATGTGAGTTTTCGTTGTATTAATTTTCTTTCTAATTCAACGAAACATTAGAGAAAAACTAAAGGCAGCTTATCATCATCAACCCCGTGTCCGCGAAATAAAAAACTCCCATAGCCAAAATATCTATTTATTCGTAAGTCCAAAACACGAGGTAAGTTGCTTCTATATTGAAATTTACCTTTAGAAGTGATATCACTCCCTAAATATGACGAAATCAAAACACCCATACATTCTTTCTCTAAATTTATAAAGGAAGGAACCAATATCAATCTTTGTTTGATAAATTTTGTTTGGACCAACGAGAAAAGATTATTTTGTAACGTTAGTTTTAGGCTACGTATTACACCAACACCAACTTTGAACCAGATTATATGTCAAATGCGGACGAGAAACTGTCATCATCAATAGGTATGCAGAATGACTTAGGATTGTGAAATGAACTCTTCTAATGCATATTAACAGTGTGATAAGTATGATGTGAAGAAGTAAACACAGTATGGATATAAAAATTACCAATTCATTACAAAGTATATAAAGCATAACATACGTGCTCGAGATTGTCATGCTGGAAAACACACAAATACCAATATTTGCAAATAGAAAACAATGATCTAATACCAACCTGGAACTATAGAATATAACGTTTGAGAAAATATATCCACAATAATGTGAACCACACGTTGGATCCTCCTAGGACAAACATGTCTTTCTAATAGGGAAAAAAGAAAACGCCTCAACTACACAAATGTATTTCTTCATCAGTAAAGCAAGATAGGATATCTGTATAACAACATAATATGATTCACAGTAAGCCAAATCAATCATTTTACTTTCTCCGAACAAGAAATTAATCGTTTTAATATTAATAGATCAACGCTAACTGAGACCATGAAGTTGAGCTTAAAAACGTAAAAAATGCTGGAAGCATTAACGTTATGACAGTATTAAGAACACTGACATATCAACTATCAAAAATTAACATGAAATAGTGATAACCATGGAGATTGAGATTATTTAATTTATTCATCTCAGTATTTCGGCACTTCTTCAAGTCTTTCGAAATCCATGCTTTCAAAAACAATATCTGATTCTTGCTCTTGAGGTTTATCAACTTTATCTTTACTGTCTCCCGCTTTCTCTTCAGCCTCTGCTATTCCAGTTTCTACATCTTGTGGTGTGCCCAGTTGCTATAAATATTGTAATATTATTTTCAGTGCATTTTAAGAAAGGATCAATGCATTGATCTAATCTCATTATTTTTTATTGCTACAAATCAGACAAACATGCAAGAAATCCTAGTATCGCGAAAAAATACATATAGTGTCAAAACCATTTAACTGAAGAGAGGTCTCAAATGTAATTATGAACCGTGCCGTAGCACCTTATCTGGATGTCAGGCGGAATAATTTACTAAATTTAATTGAATCTGTACTAATTCTTTCCTAACATATTGAAGAAACATGATCACAACAAATATGGGTACATGATATAAAAAACTAAATCGATTATAATACTATACTAAGAGTTTATTTCAGATTTGAGTGAACACCGAGAACTAATACCTTTATTATGTAATGTCAATTTTGAAAATCATAAGACACAAGGATATAGCAGAAAAAAATGAATGATAACTGTCCTAAGCCACATTCGGAAAGCTGTACCTGAATTTGACGACGATATTGCTCCAACGCCAGTTCGTAGTTTGCCCGCATTGATTCCATATTGCTTACATAGAAGTCGTGAACGAACGTCGACATGTGAACAGTGTCCTCGATAGATATCGCTTCACCATTAGCTCGTTCATTACACTAAATATAGTACAATGAAAGCATTTATTGTAAAAACACCAGCTCATCTGTAATTTAATAATCCTGTAAAACCATCGTTTTTCTTCACTTGTTTCTAACTTGTGATGTTTCCGCAGGGATTGATGAATATTTAAAACAAATAAGCTTATTCTGATCAGATCATAAGAGCTTCGAAAAAAATTCTGAATAAAACTGAAAAATTCTCAAATTTCTCACACTACTCTGATTGTTGCGCAGGTTGAGTTCTAGTAATTTTATCTCTGCAGGAATCATGGAACATCCTCGTAGCAAATCGCTCTATTCTGGGCTTACAGCACGAACATGTACTATCGTGAATTGCTCGTTATCCTCACTATTAATCACTTATCCTATGCTGTGATAGATCCAACCAACTTATATTTCTTTATTCTAATCACCTCATCATTAAAAAACGAATAAGTTCAGAACCAAAATTTTTATTACTTCCTTAAATGAAGTTATAAACAGTATTTACTGCTCAGAAGAAAAAAAACTAAAAAGGATGTAAAAACAACAGGTTAAACTTTATATACGAAAATATAGGACGAAGATGTGTTTATAAATTATAGTTTGATATGTTACAAAAAAACTAATTCCAACCTTTCTTTTCGTTGGATACGCTTCACTTGGAATGATAACCAAACGAGGAGGTCGTTGGCACAACTGCAAGGCAAAAAGTTCTGAATTATTTCACGAGAAAAAACTAAATACACTCACGATATTGAATGCTGGTGTTAGTTCGAAGCAGTTGCGGAAAAGACTAGCCCGACAAAGTACATAAAGACCGAGGCGGGCACGAGACAACGACACTATTAAACGACGAACATCTCTTAATAATTTGTGATTTAAGTAGTATGCCACTCCTAAGATATAATGATTATACCACAAAACATATAAATACTAAGGCGCATGAATATGTGCGTAGGATAATCCATTAATCACATCCAAACATTTTTTAACTCTTGAACTACCCAACATCTGTTGAGGATCATTTCAAATTACATTTCACAAGAAGAAAACTATTTATGCGTGTCACGACAGAATATGTAATAATATGAATCTTATTTGGAAAAAAAGTACTACCTTATATGACCGATATTAATGGTCCTAACCAATGAAAGGATTATGAAGTCGTTCTGTTGACCTTGATATTTATCGACTGTGGATACCTAGAATTGGAATTTAAAGTCACATGCTCACATTGTATAACAAACATCCAAAAAAAATGGCCATACTTTTGCTGGCGTACCAATAAGCGGATTCTTTGCACAGCGCCTCTCAACCACATCACGAATCAGTTGGGCCTAAAGTTCTGCTTGTGATTCAATGTTCCAGAATGTTAAAATAACTAACCTGTCCGTTATACGTGGTGATTATAGAAATCTTTTCTGCTGGATAACCAATTATACGCATGTATGTGAACAATGCCACTGCATATTCAGCCTCACCAAGGTTCTGAAAAAGTATACAAATGTCATTTTGTACATATATATATATATATATATATATATATATTTAGACGATACTAACCTGGTAGTAGTAAGGACTGGGTTGTGATTCCCCTTGTCCATTAAAATCTGGCACATCAATGAGCTGATAATTGAAAGCAAAACCTGCGTTCGCATTCTAAAAAAATTGAATAGCACAAAACTTTGCAGCAATATGCTTTAGAAACAAAAAAAAAAAAAACAAATAAAAACACTATCGAAACACCAACTTGGAATTGAGGTAGAGCTTCAACATGTGGGAGGTTTCCAAGATTTTTGTAGCGCCAGCTATATAGTGCTGCAATTCTAAAAAAAATGTATTCAGAATTAATTCTGAAAGCGAAAAATTCATGGAAAACCCACGAAAAAATCAAAGGAAACCTTTAAAATGTTATAGAACGTCATGGATTTGCAATATTACATAAACACAGATCTAGATTAGACCAAAAAATTTAATTAAAAGTGCACGCCAATTGACAGTTGACA